>OLMO02000252.1:9035042-9081230 GCA_900291935.2 Cassiopea xamachana
ATATATATATATATATATATATATATATATATATATATATATATATATATATGTATATATATAAATAAATATAAATATATATATATATATATATACTACAAAATAATGAGCTAAAATTGACAAGTAACCTTGAATTCGACTCTGGTCTCCTCAGCATCAAAAGTGTCTTCATCAAATGTAATTGCTACACTATTGTCTTCGTTGAAAAGTCTTATTTTTGTTGAGGTACTCGGAATGACATGACATTCAGTATCAAGTAACAAGCAAAGAGCATATAGGCCAGATTTTGTAATGTATCCGCAATTCGTATTCAGCTCATCAAGATCTGCAAATACATTATTGGTCTTTAACATTAGGTGCAAATCTATATGGTAAAAGCTGAGTGATAAATGAATCTAAAGATTAATACACAGCAAAGCTACATTATACACTGGAATCATAGTTGAATTTCTCATTTTATGTAACTACTATCAAACGTTATTTACATTCTGCAACAGCTGTTGTGAATCTTAACCATGTATATTGAATGATACACCGGTCCTTTCGATGCATAGCAATGCAAGTCATTTAACTGCAGCGTACTGATAAAATTCAGAATGGCAGAAATCTTCAATAAATAGTTCAACTGCTGAAGATCTGTTACTTTCAATGTGTCCTTCTAGTATAAGTGCCAGTAAAAAGTAAGAGAGCAGCATACCAAGCAATGCTACCAATCAAATGTATTGCAATGAAATCAATTAATTAAGAAACTTTTGATAAATTTATGAAAATATCATTCTGTGTAAGCATTACATGCCTGAAAAACAAGGTATTTTCTCCCACTTCTGGCTATCAGAATAAAAGTGATTGATACATATTGAAGAGTGCTTTGGTATCTGAGTGACGCTATGTGGTATCGAAAGAATGGCCGGAACTTTGAATTTAACTTCATCAGGCCCTACTTTGATAATATGACTAAGTACTGCTTCCCCCAAATCAGTTGGAATTTGTGGAATAGTAGATGGATCTAGTATGTCAAGTTGAACTATAGCATCAACTTCAAATGCACCCTCAGGAACTTGCAGTTTGATACCAGTGTTGTGCAGTTCCAGGGTTGCTCCAGGTGTTGACACTACCTTTCTTTCATATCTAGGAGAGAATCGAATGAGTCACAAACAAATATTTGCTACATAAAACTAAGGAGAAGTATAAATGGACGATGATGTAAGTTTTGAACGGTCAAAGCATCAAAACTATAAATTGGAGACGAAGAAGGACTCCTAAATGATAAAAGAAAAAGTCAGTCAACATAAAGTCAAGAAGGGCCAAGTCTACCTTGCTTGAGCACAAGAGCCAGGAGAGGAACCGAGTGCATAAGCATAGGAATATCTATATGCAGTGGTAGTCTAGCTATTTATAGCTGGGGAAGCCAATGGCATATTAGTGCTGCTTTTACCAACAGCTAAAATCCGGATTCGTAATTGCTTCAAAACTACTATGGCTACTATGATTGAAGCCACAAATCAAGGTATCCAAACGATTTAACTATGAGTATACATTATTCCTACGTAAAATCCATCCAAAGTATTAAATTAAACAAACTATGTGTAAGTAAAACTATCCAAAGAGGTGGCAAGGGGATGTTTTATTAATCCTATAAGCCGAATTTACAGAATTTACGCCATCCGTGCGAGACATTCTTCTGTATCTAGAGTCTACTATTGGCCTACCATGGTTGAACCCGGAGAAAACTTTCAAATCGGAAGTTCTCATTTGTTTGGCAAGCTCAACTTTGAGATTGGTTCTTGCAAACACAATATTGGATAGTAAGACTAATGTTACTAATCTTTTATGCAGGATACAAAGAAAGTATATTAGACTCTCGTTTATTTCCAGAGTCTAGTATGGGCCCACCACGGCTGGGTCAGGAGAAACATTTTTCAAATGAACGTTCTCAGAAGGCCTGAAAACGCTCTTTTAAATTGACTGTACATTCTTTCAAATATTGTACAAGCATTATTTAGCCTTCAACTCTTCAAGATTTACTTGATCGTGACGATGTAATGGCCTAATTTTACCTGAATTTTCTCTAGTTTCTCAAGTTCGGGGTATTACACCCCCGGTCGCTACGTCAATAGCTAAAACCTGGCAAAAGTTGGAGTTCAGTGCAGCATCAAGGAATAAAGTGGAGTGCTATAATGGACATGGCCTTGAAAGTCTGCTTTCAAAGCCCTTTTTTAAAATGTTAGTACTACACCACTGTCATCAGACACGAAGTCAGTACCCAATACTTAGGAATATGGGAACAAAGGAAGTACTGTCAGCCAGTATTTGCTACACCTCTGACTTTCTGCCAATTTCTCTTGATGGCAGTACAAAATTTGCATCTAATCCCCAAAAAATCTTCAAGCTATTAATTATTCCATCATTTGATAACTTGTCAATGTGGTCATAAATTAAGAAAGTTTTAGTTTTTGAGTTTGGGCTTTGATTAGAAATAGATTCTTAAATGGCACTTCTTATCAGGAAACAAATCCTCTAGCTGCCTACTAAAATCAGAAGTATTTCCAGCCTGTATTTCTACAACTTGATCGTTGGACTTTGCACTCCTTGCCTTCAAAATTAATATCTTGTTTTGACTATAACATGAAACACGCTTGCCACTGTCACCATGCAAATGAATTTTCTTTAAAATGTAAATTTCTCTCTTCTCATTTCAGTTACACTCCTCATTTCCAGTGATAGATCTCATGCAGGAAAGACAAGTACATACCATATATTATTCTGCCTAGTTTCAGTTCTTACTTGAGTTTTGTGGGCAATAGGATAGTGATGAAAAGTATAGACACTTGACTGCAGATAAAACTATTATGCATACAAATTATTATCTACAAACACGCTTTTCATTCAATGTTACTGTAGTTCTGAAATAGAATGACCAAATGTTGTAAAGCCATTAAGTCACATATGGGATCATTGGAAACGATCATAGGGAAAACTGTATTTATAGAAACTATAGAAAATGGAAATACAAAATGAATATACATTAGTTGAAGGCAGCTACTCATGGTACATGGTACCTTGATCTCCAGCCAGGCCTATATTGGACAACACACATATCCAGTCAGAAAGTTATCATCAAGCAAACCCATGTCTAAATACTATTCATTTATATTATGAACCATGTAATATTTATTTAAGGCCCAAGTAGAAAAAGCAAATACTGTAAAGTGAGATCCTGAAGTGATTCGGTATAAATTAAATGCCATACCATAGGAATACAAATAAACAGGCATATCCTAACTTGTTTCATAGCCATTGCAACATTCTACATAAAATCTATTTATCATATTTAGGGCATTAAGCAAGTTAGGCATATTATATACAAATAATATATGTTCATTAGGCAGTTGTATTTGGCAACTCGATATTTGAGAGGCCCCATTGTGTGCCACAATATCACATGAATCATTCCAAGTAAGCAAAATGGGAGCTAACTTTGCTGGGAAAATCCCCTCTTTGTTATGTTACTTGATTTTTGTCATTCTAATAAAACTGGACGCCCCAGCCTACATCTCTCAATTCCCTCAGGAACTTCTTTCCAGAACCTGCCCAAAGAATCGAAACCTTTCACGAGAATCCAATAATTGATTTCTATTAATAAATGCATGATTTTTAAATCAATCCTTATTTCCTTGAAAGAAATGTACAACTTCACTGTATGATAACTTTTTTGACCTACTTGCAAAACAAATGGAATCCCAAAGTGGTTCCAAAATCAAAGGGATTTTCATGACCACAGACCCAATGATCCACGTTTGACCGACTTACCAATCATATTCGCCACTTTGATTGTTTCACGTACAAAAGAAAACAATTGCTTTCGAGGGGATTGCATAAATAGAATGCAGCCAAATATAATCAGATTGAGTTGAATCATAGCCTCCTTTCGCAACTTGGATCAAGAAATGAAGAAACAATAAATATACCATGAAATACACAACCAAGGTATTCATGGATAAATCCATTAGAATTATCCCTACCAGACCGGAGCTATCAAGACATCTCCTCCAGTTTTCCAGTAATCTTATGAAAGCATGTTGTGTACTATATCCAGCTCAAAAACCACATAAGATATTTGAGAGTATCTCATGGAAATATGGGCTAATTTGATCTTTTAGGACTCTTTCGTAAACTTTAGACACCGCAGGTAAAACGCTTATTGGTCTATATTTTTCCTTTAAATTTTAGTCATTAGTTTTGTAAGCAGGGATAAGTCCAACTATCTTCATTTCATCTGGAAACTTGCAATCATAGCTCGAAGAATTAATGCAGTCAGTTAGATAGGGGCAAATTAATTCTTTTGTTCCTTTTAGAATTTCAGTTGGAATATTTCCACTACTAGATTTCTTACTGTCAAGTAGATCTATCTGCTTCATGACCTCAGTTGGTTTTACATGAGAGAATTTAAAGGTGTTACCATCTTCATGTTGCTTGATCACCCATATTGATGGATGATCCTTGTATTTTTCTATAGCTCTCACGACCATTTCCTCTATTATCAGTTGATCAGGGTCTTCCTTAAAATACGGGTCAATATCAAGATTATCCGTGATGTTCGTGAAATAGTTGGTAACACATTCTGCAATTTCCTCATCATGTTGACAGGATCTTTTCATTTTCAACCAAAGTGATCATTCACTCATTGGATTTCCATTTGAGAACAGGGGTTTCACAGTTATCCAAAATTTTCTATCATTGTCATTTTCTATCGTAAGAACATCAACGCTCCTGGACATGAAATACAATATGTTGAAATACAATACAATACAATATAATATGTGGTAGAGTTGCTAATCCCAAATCCACTAGCATCTCTATCCATTTTACAGATCATGACAACTCCATCTCCAAAAGCTTTTGGGGCTATATTAAGCGTACAATACAAAACAAAACCCCACTTCTTTCATTTTTCTCGCTTGATTCTTGCAAGAAATACTTTTTGAGTTTAAGCACCTAACATGAGTTTCCTTACTCCTTCTTGGATCCCTTCGTTTACTACCCCCCGTCCATCCAGTTAAGTTACAGCGCACGTCTTATCAAAAAATAACCTTAATTATTCAGCGTATGAAGGCTTCTAGTTCTCCGTCTCCATTTGAAAGAATTTCTATAATATGTTTTTAAGCGCTGCCCGTATCTTTGTTCTATTTTAATAGAGCTGATTAAAAAAACTTTGGTCTTCTGGTTGTATACCTTCTGAATGGAAGAAAGCTTGCACCATCCTGATCCATAAGAAAGGGGATACAAACGATCCAGCTAACTTCATACCAATTACATTGCAGTCAGTCAACCTTAAAATCTTCACATCCTGCCTTCGCGATTCTATTTTTGACTTTCTCAAGATAAATAGTTTTGTTAAAAATAAAACTCAAAAAGGCTGTACTCATAAGGTATCTGGTACACTAGAACACACTGCCATGATGGGAAATGTCATAAACAAATTGCAAATTAAACAGCGGTCTTTAGTTATTACTTTGTTGGATTTAAAGAATGTGTTTAGGGAGTTACATCATAATTTATTTCCTCCGTTCTTACCTACCATCATGTACCTGAAGGCAACAAATCTTTGATCTCAGGTTTTTATACAAATTTCAAAACATCTATTATCATGGAACATTACAGATCTTCAGCTATTCCTGTCTCCAGGTAAGTCTTGCAAGGTGATTGCCTCAGCCCTTTACTTTTTAACATGTGCATCAACACTTTCATTCAGTTCATAAAAGCAGAAAAATTTAAACAATTTGCTTTTTTACCTTTTACAAATCTGATTGCTTGTTCCATCCATTACACTGGTTTCATTTTGCTAATGATGCAGCAGTTATTAAAAGTAATGAAAAAGACAATCAGTTGCTCTTGAATTGCTTCACTACATGGTGTCAATGGGCAAATATGATTACAAGGGTAGAAAAATGCACTACTTTTGGTATCAAGAAATTTTCTACTCGCTCTCTCGTAATTAATAATGCATCAGCTCCTGTAGTTAAACAAATTGAATCTTCTCGTTACCTTGGCCGTTATTTTGACTGTTCTATGAGCAATCAGATTCACAAAAATGAATTTAGCTCTTTGTTTACTTAATTACTTAAGGAGATCGACTCTTCACCCAAAAAGCGAACTTATTTTGTATAGTAGATTCGTTCTTTCTCAAGTTTCTTGGCACTCACTGTTGCTGAACTTTCTAAAACTTGGGTTCCTGAAAACCTCGAAAGCCTTGTTTCCAAGTATATCCGACAGTGGCTCGATCTTCCCATTAGGCCACCTTGAGTAGCATAATGCTCTCTAAAAACCAGTTTGGTCTACATATGATTCTTCCTTCGATGAAATTTTTACAGTGCCAAACTGTTTTTCTCAATTCTCTTTGATCCTCTCCTAACTATGAAATTAAGTATTTATGGAAAAGCACCAATAGTGGCACGAACATCCAGAATGATGTACATAAGAATAATAAAGATGTATTAAAAGCTGCTCGTTCTGAGTATAAGCATCGTTTGCAGACGCAACTATAATCTCAAGGAGCCATTCTTTTGTTCTCGATCATTCTCTTACTGTGACTAAATCCATATAGACTCCAGTTCAGAGTAAGATGCCTAAAAATATATTCAACTTTGCAATAAGGTACCTCAACAACTCAATTTCTATTCATAACAGCCTTAAAAATTTGAATTTCGCACGATCCTCAGAATGCTCTTTACACCCAGCGTCACAACTCTGCAGTACAAATCTTAGCTAACTATTTTAGAGCAAGTACAGGAGCATCTCTCTACTTTGATCTTACATGCTGTCATTCTCCTTCCATAATACCAGGAGACACTTTTCATCCTGATTTTGTTCGTCTTGCCTGATAACAATATTTACATTTTCGAACTTACAGTTGGTTTTGAGACTAACCTAGAAGTGAATGCTGAGCGTAAGAGTGCTAAACATCAATCCCTAATGGAAATTCTTAGATCCAAATATACAGATGTTTAGTTTGTCAATCTTTCTATCAGTTCTCTTGGAATTTTTTATCTTTCTTGCTCTACTTTTACTGAAATGTGTGATGCTCTAGCTGTTGATATGGGACACCGGCGCTACCTAATCTCAAAACTCTAATGCTAGCATTCGAACGACTTATTATATCTTTTACCGTAGAAACAAGCAGTGGAATAGTCCAGAACTTCTTTCCATCTAAGATACAATCCATAGTAGTTTTGTTCTTGTTATTGTCCTTGTTTTTAACTCTTGATATTGTTAACAATTTGTTTTATTATCTAGCCAATGGTAGCTACCTTCTTAACTGAAGTTACCATTGCACGTAGCGGAATATAATATGAAAGTCTCCATTATTACTATTATTGTTATATATAGGCATTGAGCAGTGGCGCTTGAACGTCTTTCTGTGCATGTCTTCGGTATTTTGTTGTAATAATATATTTACTTCTGCGGTTACAAGTATTTCAACGTTTATTGTGTGCAAGAAACATCTAAAACTTCTTTGAAACATGATCAGAGTTGGTTTGCAAGTTATTTTTATAGTTGTTGCTATCTGTTTGTTTTGCGGAAAAGACTTCGTATCATTAGGCCACCATTCATGGCACTGCAAAAGTAGCTTAAACGATAGTGACTCAGACATTCTTCAAACAAGCCGCCACTCGCCTGTCGACAAACGAACAATTGTCGAAATCTACGCTGAAATCACAAGTTGCTGTGGGATAAACTGCAAGGGAGTTAAAGGCCTAAAGATGCATCAGCGTAGCTGCAGAGTGATCAATGGTCTTGACAATAATTTAAGCGATATGGTACGAGAGGATATTCTGGAGAGTTCCAAGGATGAGGAAATAGTTGCTAAGAATGAAACTGTAAGAAATCAAACTGTTATTTTGCAAGAATGCGAAGAAACTGTATTATTAAAAAATAGAGTAAAACTGCCAAAGTCAAGCACAGATTGGTCTCTTGCCAACAATCATTTCAAAACGATTCTTTCAAATTATCCAATCAAAACAGAGGATTTAAATTCAAAGATTGATAGAATGAAAAAAGTCATTTTCGAATACTTCAATATGACCTGTGGTGAAGTGGACAAAGGTGGTGACATAAGTCTAGCTAGATAATATCTTCAACAACATTGAAGTAGCGAAAATATTTTAGAGAGTACAATTTAGATATGGAAGGGACTTCTTTATCTCTGAAAAAAAACTTGTTTTAAGATTGAAAATATCCTACTTCATCATGACGGCGAATAAATCAGAGACGGCGAAACGTTAGAGGGACAAAGGAGGCCAATAAAAATAAAAGGGCACCGACTACCATAGGCAAGAAAAACCTATCTGAGCAAGGGTGGCCTCCCAAGGCAATTCTTTAGGAATGTCAAGAGCAATTTTTCTAACAATCATATATAACTGTCATGTTCAACCAGATATTGCTTATTTGAAGCTTATTTGATCTCCGTCGCATCATATCAATGTTTGCCAAACAAGCTATTGCAGTCCAAATGTGCACTTTTGCTCCCCTGCTCCCAAAATAAAGGCAGGACGGGCACGTACTCCCCTCTGCCCCCATTCCAGTGTTCCTGAACTAACTGCGTTAAAACTATATAAATGGTACCTCATAAAAGTCTGCTCAAGTTTGTGCATATCATCTGTGAGGCTTGCAAAAGATTCCACATCTAGGGAGATTTGAAATAAAAATAAATTCCTGAAATTATCCAAGTGACTGATTGGAAAGCAACTTGCATTCTCTAACGCAACAGAGGTATAAAAATTCAGTACTTATACTAATCAAAGATCAACGACTTATTAATGGTGACATATTTCATGCATTGTTTGCCACTACTAGTAAGGTTTAGACAAGTTTATAACGCACAGCATACCCTGTTAAACTATTTAAAATCTTGTACGAAAAGCATAGATAGCAAGAGATTTGCTGGCATAGTATTAATACTCCTTTTAAATCGCTTTTGATCGAGTAATCTATGGTCTTATAACAGCAAACCTGAGTGCTTTTGGACTTGTAGATTCAGTTTTCAGTTTTGTAAAAATTAAAAAAGAAACAGTGTTGCTTAAAATTTAGGAGCAATCAACCGGGTATGAAAGTCTTGAAACGGAATAGCGCCATAGAAATAAGATGCAATTTGAAGCCTGCATCTACACTACTATTTTCGAACAAAAATCATTTTACTACTGTCCATTTCAATGAATGTCGTCTCTCCAAGAAACAAGGAAATGGTGTCCACTGTCTGTTTTCACAAGTAGCCGTCTTATAGAACATAAAAATATAGCATTTCTTATCAGAGTTGACAGGGATTTTCAATATTGTCCGTCGTAACGACGTGTCTGAATTATAAATGTGTCTTTTAAGAGAGATTTGACTGTATCCTGAGCACACTCCTATGGGGATCATGAGAAGCAGCTTCTTCATTACTAGAGTAGTTCTGTAAATACCAAATTCTACTAAGCAGACATGTACATGAATTTTCGTTTCGTACCTGATTCATCGATCAATGCCTGCCTTTGATCATCTAATGCTGCGGGCTCTGAGGTGGCTGAAAGAGAATAAGTAAGGCACTTTTTGAGAAATTATGACTACAAATATGTTTCTAAATCATGGACTTGCTAAGAACAAATGTCGAAGCAAAGTTGGCACTGTTGGAGTGATACGCAGAAAATAGTCATAATAGTCATAAATATGTCACATCATAGTTACTGAGAATCTCAAGCAGAAAGTAACGATAACTCAGAGATGACTAAGGCATAGTGGTCAAAAGATATTACTTATATCCTTTCCGAGGAGGATTAGCACCAAAAATAAGATAGATATATACTTTGGTGTCAAAATGTTTGCACAGGTTGTTCGACATGGCTGCCACTAAGAGCTAATTTCTAGTGAGAGAAAATCTTTGCAAAATTGTTCTAGCGAAATTTTTCGAGCTAACAATTTCTCGAGAAATATTTCGCTAGCGCTAGTTTCCAGTAGGCGAAGTTTCTCTTCGAAATTTCTCCGCAAATTAATTCATTCGCCTCGTAAGCTCATCGTACAAGGAGATTATGATCTTATTCGCTTTGCATCAACATAAAAGACAGAAAAAATAGACAAGAGCCCTGGCATCACAGAGTATTTTCATAAAGAAAAGAGGATATAGTAATCTTGTTAGGAAAGTGCGATTTTATGACCCTGCTACACTCTCTATTTGTCTACGTTTTGACTCTCTACTTCATTGCAACAAATTGCTGAAGGTAAAGACCTTTTATATCGTAGTTGCACTTTCCGTTACATTCGATGAAGGATTTCGTGATCCCACTTCTACTTAGGCCATTTCGCTGTTTCTGTTCACATTACAACCACGTCTCATCATGTCTCATCCACTTATCAGTGTTATCACCTTGCCAAGCCGATACGGATTCTGATTGGTCTGTCAAAGAGTTTTGCAAGAGAAATGATAAAACTTTGAACTGGAGTCAACTTATTTAGCTGAAATCTTTCTTGCTCAAAATTTCAGCGAAATGTCACTGCGCATGCTTGTGACGTATTTCGCTCGGACTTTTTTGCATTTCACTGAGTTTTTTCCCACTGGAAGCTGGCCTTAAATCAAGATTTTTTACAGGCTGTCCATAACCATGTGTTCTACTTCATTTTTATATTCCCTATGACCATAATTTTGGAGGTAAAATGAAATTAAATGTGCCTGCTTGACTTCAAACACAATGAATCAATACTTTCATCTCTTTTGCTTTTCAAACCTCTAGTAAAGAAGTGTTTACGGGTCAAAAGAACTTTCTTGTGAATAGCAACTTCTTGTCAAGAAATTGAGGGAAAACAGTCTTTCTTACTTGGAAATAATAAAAGTCTTACAATTTCATCATAACGCTTAACTGAGAATCTACCGAAACTTCAGAACAACTGGTTCTCTTCATTTTCAAATAAAAATCTGGCCCTTTAAAAAATCTAATGCAAGATTGGAAAGAATACAATGCAAGATTGTCACGAAACGCAGATCTAAACATTTTGAATATATTTTAAATAAATTATCGATGCCATCTTTGGCGAAAACTCTATCTGGAAGCTTTGTTGAGTAATGTACATTCTTCTCAAGCACTATGGAACAACTGATTCTCTTCATTTGACAAACGCTGTGTAGTATCTCTCAAAAAGGGGTGGAAAAATATTTATCTTAAATACACAGTAGCTACTGTCTACAGTAGAGTTGGATACTTGGTCACAGGACGCTAGGCTAACGGTTTTCTTTTCAAGCGAATACTGTTCTTGCCTAAAATGAAAGCAGAGGGTTTTTTGCTTGATGCTCATCGGAAAAACTAGACCAGAAAATATTTTTCTATCCACTTTTATGAATCCAGACTCTCCCATGTACTGGGGGTGCACTGGGGCTAATAGTAATATTTACCTGATAGAATGCAAAAACAAAATTGGCAAGATTGAATACACTGGCATTCTTCAAGAAACCTTTTTAGAAATTATCAGATAAAACGTTATAGAAAGAGGAAAGGGCATTTGTCTTTCAGATGATAATGCATTTCCGTTTCGAGCCAGAAAAGCGGAAATATACACCAAACTGGATGCAATTGTTCTCATTCAATAGGTGATCAACAGTCATAGCTTAAATGCTGTGAGGCATGTATGATTTTTTATTCAAGATACTAAAATAATGATTTTCATGGCTCTCAGAAGACCAATGACGAGTTTATTGCTTACTTGTTAAAAATTGCAAAATTTTCCTCTTAATTTTATGGACACGCTTTTATAACCGATTGAAAGTAGTATCAAAGACTTAGCAACAATGAGAGGTCATTCGATGAAACATTGGTGTATTTTATTCTTTTTGAAATCACTCCACTGCTGTTTTATAATATTTTTGTAGCCAATTAATTCAGGTTTTGACCACAAATTGCTTCAATCTCTAACAATAGATGTATTGCCGATACAAAACGATTTGATTGAAGAGTCCCAGTGCTAGAGTGGCCAGTTAGGTCCTATTCACTATTGTTAAAGCAAACAATGGTGAATAGGTCCTACTTGGCCACTCTTGGGGCTAATTAGACGCATCCTATCACATTTATCCGCATCTGGCTATAAATTTTGTTTATCCTTTCGGAAACTTATCCGACGATTTATATTATGAAGAGTGTCGGACGAAAAAACCTTTTAAGTATGTCAAAAGCGTGTTGCCGCTTTTTCGTGCTATAGTAAAGGTTTTTAGTACCAGCAGACTACTTATTTATTGTTTACGTTGAATAGCATACCGATTGCAAATTTCTGTGTAAGCGAGGATATGGAGAAAGTACAGTCAGGGAAATTGATGAATTATATTCAAATTGCTTAATAAACTGTATTGTAAAAGAGTTAATCTTAAAAAGGGAAGCTATCTTATTCAGAAGGTTCAACTAACCATGGTGTGACGGTATATTTACACAGGAAAGACAATATGTAAAGCAACGATAGAACCATCTGTTCCAGAAGAGTAAAAATTACTCAATTTAACATAAAGTTGCATTTTTAAAAGAAAGAATATAATAATATCTGCATACCAACTTCACAATAATATCCCTACATGCTAATTTAAGCCATAGGCTTTAGAACAATGACAGTAAAATGGAGCACAATGGACTTTGTCCGTCCAAAACAATCGCAAAAATTTTGATTGCGAACTGTCAGATGGATAAAGGGATCCACTCCTAATTTTTCTTATTTTCATTATGCTCAATTATACCAACTTTTTACCAAAAAAATGAAATATATGCATAAATAATGTTACAATGCTAAAGATATAATCAAAAATATGCTATACTCTACAAAAAAATATAAATTTCTATTCAAGAGTGATGCTCAGTAACTTTTCATCATCACTTTATTCTATCTGCACTTTTCCAATGTGTATATTATCCTTTTCTAACAGCTATGCTACCTAGTTCATATGCCTTGTATTATAAGAACCATTATTTTTTGCTAGTGGTGAACCCAACCGCGGTTATCTTGTGATTTTCTTTTAGATCACGGTAAAATTGTGGAAGGCAGTGCACAAAGTGTTATATGTCTTTTCTACATCTAATAGAAAAGGCGTATATGGCCTGTAAGATTGACATCTATAAACCCATTTTATGGACACCTATACTGCCTATGTGACTTGAGCTGGAGGAAGCCAAGAACATTGTCCAAAACCGAGCGCGGTGGAGAACTGTTGCTGAGGCCCTATGTCCCACGAGGAATCCAAGGGATTAAATGAAACACAAATACTACCTATAAGATTGGTCGAAGAAGTCTATATCCCTTCAAAACAATCGCAGAAAGGTTATTATAAACTCCTCTTAGAAGGATAAAGGAATCCACTCCTGATTTTTGTTATGTTATTATTTCTATCATTTAAGTCCTATGTCCAGAAAGTTATATTAGTAAAATGGTATAAAGCACTCAAGCAACAGTAAAAGATCTGTTGAATCGATGGTCTTTATATGATATACTTTGATTCTGCTTTGGGTAACTGAATGGTTCAGAGTGAATAGAGCCGTTGTGAACAGAGCCGTACTATCTGTCATAACGAACTGAATATTCTCCAAGATCTCTTATTCTGTATATTTGCCTGCACTTGCAGCTGAAAAAAGTTCTGGAGTCAATAGCCCTGTTTACACTACACACACTAACCTAGGCTCCTCCCTGGTTAAAACTAGCACAGGTTGCTTCTTTGTAGTGTAAACGGAAGCTAACCTATTTCTGGAGGTTGGTCCGCCTGAGGCCCAACCTGGGTTATTTTTGTCCAAAATGTAGCTTAAACGTAAATCTGGGGTGAACCCGGATTAGCTTTTCTCTACTCATGCTCTACAAATGAAGTTTCCGCGAAAATTTAAACGATACAAAAAGAACACTTGTGACATTCATCCAATACCTATATTTAATCTGGGATTTAAATACAAAAAATGCAAGTAAACATTGATTGAGATACAACTTGGCAGGAAACTGAAATGTTGGCACTGATTAAGATCTGGGCTGATGATAATTTTCAGCATCAAATAGATTTGTGCAGTGGAAAGAGCCCCATTTTTGATAAGATGACACAGATTGAAGGATGAGACTGGGTTCAAAAGAAAGCTTCTGCAGGTGAGAGAAAAAGTAGAGCAGCTCAAGCAAATCATAAGAAGGTGAAAGACAACAAAGCAAATCTGAACATTGTCGGAAGACATGCAAATATTTCATTAATCACTTGGGATGAATATCTTCTGAATATTGCAGCAAAAATCTTGCACACATTCAGTTCTGAAATGAGCTAGTTCAAATTTTCACGAGGAGGTAATTCAAATAATCAGAGTGCCAAGTTCCAAAAACCAATGCTGCAAAAAGGATAGTTATAAGCTAAGCATAGAACTACTATAACAAACTCGTTACTAATACAAAACATAACTTTAAATGCATGTGGCTAAAAATACAAGTTTGAATCTGCCTATTGAAAGTGTGCATGTAGTTTATGAAGCTTCCATGAAAAGGAATGATTGGCAAACAGACTGGTTTTATTTTCCAGTGGATAAGACACGAACCATTGATAGAAACTTAGCTGGAAATTCAGGCTGAAAAAGTTAAAATTATTTGAAATCCACAATTTTCGGCTGTAGGTGCTTGATAAACGAGGTTATGATGCGCAAGTATTTAATGCATTTTACTAAGCTGGTACATCTTTACAAGGGCAGCTTTTATGATTTCTGCATCATCTGTCACAACATTGGTGCCATTCAACTCCAAGGGATTTTCCCACTTGCATTACCAGCATGCCTTAGAAGCTCAGGGTCAAAATCATCTTGAAAGTCTTGCATATATTGTGCAGAACACAATATGCATCAATAATATTGTTAACTCTTGCTAGGTCACTTTCACATTTCTCAATAGACAGCGCAATCTCCCTTTTGAACGTTCTAAAACATTCTTTACCACCAAATGGTTTCACATCCCATGGTAACAGTGGGTAGGCTGCATCAGCAATTACATTAAAAGGAACCTTTACGAAATTGATCACTTTTGCCAGCTCAACAACAAATATTTCCATTTGCCCTTTCTCTAACACAGAGGAACTGCTAAGAAACGCGGGCATCATGCTTTTTCTTGGCCAATCAGTATAAATGTCAATGAATTTGTAGTTGCAATCAACCACAGCTTACAAAATAAGTGTCTCAGCCCTTTTGATTATAGAATTCTGTGGGCTACTCAGCTGGTGCTTTAAATGGAATATGGGGGTCATCAATTGCAACAGCGAATTGAAAAAATTCCTATTTGTTTTGAAATTCATCCAATACCTTTCTTACTCCTCTTTGAGTTGGAATCCTGATATACAGTGGCAGCATCACAGTTGCCATAGCATTGTGGAATTCATCAAGAATTAAGCAAACACTGGCAGTTGGAATACAAAATTGGTGTGCTATGGTGCTATAATCACTGTTGGTAGCTAGTCTCCAGATTGCAACCCCAATACCCTTTTGGATAAGAAGTGCTTTCCTTCGTTGAGTGTCCACTTTCTTTAGCTTACAACTCAGTTTATCACAGATAAAATTAAAAGTTCTTTTCCTCATCTTGAAGTTCTGCAGCCAATCAGCATCTTTAAAACTCAATTCAACAACAGTAGCCAACTATAAACAACTTCTATTCATAATCCAAACAGATCGATAAATTAGTTTTGGCTTACAAACTCCAAAAGCAGATTTCCAAGAGCTGCACGAGTGTGTCGATGCCATAGTCTTAAGTGCCGTCTGATTCTTTGTCTATTGGACACTTATTTGTTGTGATACCAGGCGGTTGATTCTAGCTACATTCCTTCTTCATATTAATAAATGGGCTACCATTATCACTAATTTCCAAACAAAACGTAATTTGCCATACTGAATACTCATGATGCAAAGTTGTCCACCATGTTCCTTGTTTACTTAATAATAATAATAATCACGAATATTAAATATCCACGGGATAATGAATTCTGCATTAATATGCTGTTTTCACACTGGGTCCAGTGCTACTAAATTATCTCAAAACTAAAAGTAAATATGATAAGTGTTCATGCTCAAGAAAGAGAGTTCAATGTATCGGAAAACAGTCTAAAACTAGATTCCTTTCTTATCTCTTAAGGCATGTCATGGTGCATTTTTTGCTGCCATAAACAGTGTAGATTCCTTTGTACATTCAGTTCTATGTTTTGGAATCTCCAGGAGACATTTGTTGTTACGAGTGCTTTGGGTGTGTTCAATTTGTTTGAAATAATCGTGAAAAATTCCACATCATGTACCATCCAAACATCTAATAAATTTGCAGGCATGCCGTATTTTGCAATCTTCAATTCTGATGATATGAGCATTTCCAGTTACAATTTTTCGTTATCGATTGTCCAATGAGTCAAGCCTCTTCTTTTGAGTTTCAGTGCTTTTAAGATTCGCTAGACAGCACTATGTCACAACTGGCAATATCATTGTTTGTTATATCGTTTCAGTCGCTTCATCCAATAGGAGATATCTCACCTTTGACAGAAAAGTCAATCTAAATGATGCCCTTCAGTATGTAGAATTAAAATGTTCCTGCATAGTCATTGTAGGGTCCAGTGTTACGTCAAGACACATCTAAAATATTTTCATTGTATATAACTTCCAAGCTCTTTGGTACTGCTGCTAATCTCTCTGAAGTTTCAAACAGCACAGTCTCTGTTTTTCCTTTTGAAAAATTAATATTTGTTTATTTTCATGAAACCAGGCTGCCAGTGAAGTCATATCTCTAGATAGAACTTTCTCGATCACATTTAGATCTTTTCCTCGAGTGTACAAGACAGTGTCATTTGCGTGCATAATGATGCTGGAGCTTTTAAAATCATCGACTATATCGTTTGAGAATAAAAGGAATAAGAGAGGGCCCAAGAACGAGCCCTGAGGAACTCCACATGCAACAGAAGTGCGAGTTGATGCATGTTTATTGTAATAAATAACTTGCTGTCCATTGAACAAGTAATTTCTAAACCAATCCAACTCCACTCCATTTATACCATATGATGGTAATTTGGCTAAAAGCTTAGCAAGAAAAGGTCATTGAACGCCTTATTGAAATCAAAATATACACAGCCAACAAGGTTCTTATTATCCGCATGTCTTCCGATGATATCAGCAAAAAGAGTAGCAGCAAGCTCGGTCGATCTATTTTCATGAAATCCCATTTGTAGTTTTGCGAGCAGATTCTGCTTGCTCAAATAATGGAAAAGGCATTTGCGCACTACTACTTCTGTAATTTTAGTGATGATTGGCAGAATAGATAACGGTCTGTAGTTTTCAAAGTTGCCACTTTCGCCACCTTGTATAAAGGAACTACTTTCGTGATCTACTATCTGGAAAAATTCTAATAGAAAGAGATAGACTAATGATGCAGGATAGAGGTTGAGCGACACAATCAGCAGTCTTTGATTAAATTTGGAGAAAAACCTGTTGCATTCTTGGCTTTTAATAGTTTTAACGGGCTTCTTACTTCAACTGTTGGAATGTACTCAAAGCAAAAATACATCTTTGCCCTGCATTTCAACATATTACTTCTCGATGCAAATTGTATGCAGGGGTAAGCGGTTGCTTTTTAAATTTTTAACGGCACTACTAAAGTATTTGCAGAACACTGTGGGGGTTTGATACCTTCCTCTCATCAATGTTAAATGAAGTTTCCAAATGTAATTTTATGTTTTGGATGAGTATACTCGCTTTAAAGCTTTCCAAAATTAAATTTTATCATATGAATTTTGCTCCAATAAACGCCTGGTGTAACTTGATTTTGCATTTCTAACAGGTGAATGCACTAGATTCCTCTTGGCTGTATACGCATTTTTAGTTATACTGCTTTTGTCTTTTCTCCACTTATGCAAAAGCTTATTCCTTTGATTCATTTCCTTTTCATGTCGGCTGAAAGCTAGGGTGCAAGTTTCCCTTTAATTCCTTTCTTTTATCTTTGGAGCAAACTTATTCAAGGCATCGTATGAGATATCATTCACAAGATACCATGCAATATTTACATTTGTAGTTTGGTAAAGCCTTTCCCAGTCTTGGGTATTCAAATGGTTGTTTAGCTTCTGTGGATCGTAATACCTGTAATCCCGAAAGCTTATTTTAAGTGCTGGGAATTTTGCACAGCTTACCTTGCGAACAAGACAAATCATTTCATGATCTGCAATGCCAATGGGAATTAGATCTGTTTTGCGGATCTTTGCTGCATGATTTGGGGCAAACATGTCAATCAAGAGCATTTGCTTCACCATGGATTCTAGTGGGCTCTTTTATCAATTGCTTAAGCCACGAAGTGGAAAACTGATTCAGTTTGGTGTAATTATGTTTGCTCAAAGAATCGGCATTTGCATCCCTCACAATAATTGTTTATTTGTCGGCCAGGAGTGATAATACACTTGAAAACGCCGGTTGAAGTCTTCATGTAGATGTCTTGAAGATTCTTGGCGGCGGTATATGACAACTGCCATAAAACTATGTGATTTCTTTGGAAAAAGTTCTAGGCAAATGCATTCTATGAACTCATCTTCAAGGTTAACTCTTCTCTTCCAGTTTATGTCCTCACAAATATAGGCTTCTACTCCACCTCTATAAAACGCTTTTCTTTCTCAACTCACAAAATCGTACCCAGTAACATGAAAAACATTTCCATAGTCGATGTCTTTGTTATATGCATTTCACTCATCGAGAGAATTTGGATGTTACTAACTGAATCTTCTCATTCTTTACAAACAACAGTATACGGGACTACACCGCAAGAAGCATGGAAATACATAGCAGCCCTGTGGCGATTAAGAATAACTCGTCGTCGTCGTCGTCGTCTAGTGCCTTGTCAGATTCTGACATTGGATGTCACAGCATGATATAAAGCTCTGTTTTCTGCCAAATGAATGATGTCCACTCCTCTCCTGTCTAAGTATTTGCCTAACCACCCAAGAAATGTCTGTCTTTGCTTTCCTCTATCTCTCTTTCCTTCTACTTTCCCTGTTACCATTTGATATTCAATGCCTCCTTTTCTTACTATGTGTCCCAACAAGCTACATTGTATCTTCACTATTTGCTTCATTAATTGTCGTTCAGTCTGGGCGCTTCTCAGCACATCTTGATTCGTGACCTTCTTTATCCAAGAGATCTTCATCATCCTCCGTAGAAACCACATTTCCGCCGCCTCGAGTTGCTTTTTCATTGGTTTGCTTATCGTCCATGTTTCACATCTATACAACATTGTACTCCATATATAGCATTTGATAAGCATTGGTTTGGTTTGATTATTAATGTCTCCAGTAGTGAGCACGTTAGAGATACTTTTAAATACTGTTTTTGCGATTCCAATTCTTCGCTTTATTTCTTGATTTGATTTTAGATCTGATGTTATTAAGCTCCCTAGATATTCGAATTTCTCTACCTGTTTGATTTCTATTCTATCTAATTTGCACTTTGGACTTACAATCTTCCTAGAAATGGTCATACAGAAGGTCTTCTTTTGTCAATTTCTAAGCCAAATTTTCTACTCTCCTCTGCTATTACAGTAATAAGGTTTCGTAGCTGTTCTTCTGAACCTGCAACAATGGCAGTATCATCTGCCAATCGGATGTTATCTACATTGAGCCCTCCTATTCTTACTCCATCAATGTGGTTCATTTTCCTCATTACCATCTCTATGTATAGTGAGAAGAGCGCTAGTGATAAAACACACTCTTGTCTTACACCTCTTGCTATGCTTACCCAGTCCCTTATATCTTGCCCTATGCGTACGACGCATAGGGCAAGATGTAAGGGATGTTGTTGCTTGCTGTTGCCAGTAGAGATTCTTTATTAGTGATAAAGTTCAACATGTAACATTATTTCAAATAATGTTACATGTTGCACTTTATCAAAAGCTTTTGCGTAGTCGATAAATCATATATATATATACGTCGTTTTGCTGCTCATCACGTCTCTCTGTTATCATTCGAGGCGTGAATATTGCATTCCTTGTTCCCTTGTCTGGCATGAATCCGAATTGCTCTTCTGATATTTCACCCTTTGTCCTGCCTTTCATTCGCTGTAATAGGATCTTCAGTGTCACCTTAGACATGCAGCTCATTAAGCTTATTGTGCGATGGAGCTCACAATTCTTTGTACCAACTTTGTTGAGCAAGGTAGTAAAGACAGATCAGGACATATTGTTGGAAAATGTCCTTCATCGTAAATCTTGTTGGCATCTTAGTCATCCCTTCTGCACCTTAGTCATCAAGTGCTTTATTTAACTCAATACAAAACCTCATCCAGACCTGAAGCTTTCCCTCTTAGCATGCTTTTGATAGCTTTAATTATTTTTTCTCTTAGTATAGGCAAGTTTTCCTTTCCTCTCCTTGTAACTAGATACTCTTGTGGTCTGTTATCTTCAAATAGCTCACAAATATATTCTTTCCATCTTTCAAGTAATTTTTCTTTTTCCATAATAATAGTGTCATCATTTGCTTCAATGCAATTGGCATAAGAGCAAGCTTTGTATTGTCTAGTGGCCTCTTTTATTTTGGTATGCATTAGTTGGGGGTTTTTCTTTTCTAGTTCTTCAATTTCCTGACATTGATTGTTCAGTAAAATCTCTTTTGCTTCTCGACAAGCATTTCCAACCTCCCTCCTGGCAGCAAAAAAATTTCTCCACTTGACGCATTGAAAAACAACGCTGCACGCAAAACTTTCATAGTAGCTTTTGATGATGTCGACGAAACTATCACGGATACCATAAGCGATGAGTATTTTCCATAGCGTTTCCCTGTGCACACTATCAAATGTTTTACTGAAATCAATGAAATTTATGTAGATGCTTCTCTGCTATTCTGCACACTGTTCAATGATGTTACGCATCGCAAATATGTGGTCAACACATCCTCTGCTTTTTCGAAAACCAGCCTGTTCTTGTCGTAATTAATCATCGACAGTGATGCAAATTGTTTTATATTTGATTTTGGCTAATATTTTTCCGGGAACTGGCAAGAGGGTGATGCCACAGCAATTGTTGCAGTCTGTTCTTGTGCCTTTCTTAGGGATTTTTACATTTATGCCTTTCTTCCAATATGCTGGCACCTTGATTCAAAAAGTCTCATTAGTGTGTTAGATGAGTATTTGGGGTCGGCCTTGAACATTTCAGGGCAAAGCATATCTGGTCCAGGTGCTTTTCCGTTTTTCAGGGTTTTGATGTCTTCCTCAATTTCTCTCTGGGTAGGTGTCTCCAGCGATATGTTGACCCGTAGACCTCTGGACTCTACATTAGTTTAAACAACGCTATGGCAATATTCGCAGATTTTACCTGGGATGTGATACTTGACATCGCCATAATCTAAATGTGGTTGAATTTAAAGTATATATATATATATATATATATATATATATATATATATATATATATATATATATATATATATATATATATCTCATTTAAAGTGTGCCGCGGTAGATATTTTGAGAGTAGTTTCAGCAATCTTATTCCTTGCCTGCTTCTGGAAACAACAGCATTGATGTGACTAGTAAAGGATAATTTTGAATCTAATATGATTCCAAGGTGCTTGCGCTCTGTGACCTTCCTTACAGGGAGACTGTTAAAGCATATTGGTGGGTAGTTGGAAGGTGATACCTTTCTGAAGAAAGTTATCTCCACTGCCTACTTGGTTGGGTCAGGATTAAAGGACATTTTCCATTTAAGTGCCCAAAGACTAATCAACTTCTGGTCGTGATTTACGTTGTCAGCAGTGACATTGGGAGCTTGAGCGACTTTAAACATAGAGGTGCTATCAGCGAATAGTTTTACATTACATTTTAGCACATCTGCTAAACCATTAATGTAAATGAAGAATAAGAAGCCCAAAATTGAGCCCTGTGGAACTCCTGCTGTTATATTGCATCATTTAGATGATTTACCATTTAAAACAGCTCGATGTTTTCTATTTGCGAGGAAACTTTCTATCAATAAAATTAATCGGCCAGAGATTATATTACGGCGCAATTTATACAATAAAGCCTCATGCCAAACTCGGGCAAAAGCCGTTGATAAATCAAGATATACAGAGCAAACATCTAAGGGAGGCTTACAGTCGAAAGCTTGAGATATTGAATTACTAATGGATAAGAACTGATTAACTGTTGAATCACCAGGATGGAAAACTGATTGAATCGGATTTAGTAAACTAGTAGATTCAAGGTGCTGGTAAAGCGTGTCGAATATAAGCTTTTCAAAGATTTTGCCAAATATAGGAAGAAGGGAAATTGGTCGATAATTTTCTTTTAAGTTCTTTTCATTCTTTTTGTGAACTTGAACTACATTTGCTTTTTTCCACCTTTCAGGAAAACTCCTTGCCTAATAAAGTGCTCAACAATCAATTTAAGAGGAAAAACCCCTGCTATATTACATAATTTGATCATTCGAACCGGTATATTGTCCCAGTCATGAGCTTTATCTGGATTTAGCGATCGGATTATGCTCAAGGTCTTCTCACTAGAGACGACGAAATCAATTAATGGAGGCGCTATGGGGAGAGTATGGTGTAGAATTAGACTATCGATATCAATAGTGCTGCACTGCTTTGCAAAATAGTCATTGAAATCTTGGATTTAGCTGTAAAATCCAATATGAACTTGTCATTTTCTAAAAGAGGTGGAATATTTGGTACTCTGGCTTTATTCAGAACACTTCTTAGTAGTGCCCAATAGGTTTTGATCCCAGATGCAGGATGTTCAAGCGTTTTACCAAGTTTGGCTGGGACTACGGTATTGTACAAAAAAACAAAGTACCTTCTTTTATTAAGTTGAATCTCACCTACAGTGCATTTATAAAGAGTCACTAGGTCTATACGGTTCCTAGCTGGAAAAGTATCTTTGACATAGAGACCAACGCCACCTCGTGTTAGATATTGAGGGTGGTTCCTTCTTAAGAAACTATAACCATTTAGAACTAATTTGCTTTCATCAGCAGTGCTGTCAAGACGAGTCTCAACAATGCCTATCAGGTCATAGCTATATACAGAGTTATATGCATCAATCAAAGAGACACGGAAACTGTCATGAGCACTAAGGCTGTCAAGGTTCCATGTGCAAAATTTAAACATACCATGACCAGGGCCGGGACTTTTTCAATATCAGCACTTAATAAGATATGCTTGAAGATGAACTATTGTAATTGGAGAAGGTAACATGTTAAATATATTAGAAAGACGCACCTAGACCATTTCCTATGAGGAAAATAAAGGGTATAAGAGAGCATTCTCCTGATGGATTTAAAGGCCCTAAAGATGATGAGTTTAATTAGGAAGCACATTTCTACAAGAGTGTACAAAAAACGGGAATTTAGATTGAATGTTTTCTTGTGTGTTATGTGCACAATAACAGAGAGAGGTAAAATTACAGTCGATATAAAAATGAAGACCCAACAGATCAAGTATAATTTGAGGGCTAGTAATGTTGCTGGAAATCCAGAGTAGGTGTATAATCTTCTAGTCATGTAAAAACAGGAAGAAAAGCCCTATCTCTGCCCGCCATTGGCAAGCATCAACTAACATTGTAATGTAGAGATTTCTCAATGGAGCAAGATGAAATAGCCTAATTTCTGAATGCGATTTAATGTACCATTTCAAAGTATTGAAAATTCCTCTCGCTAGTAAAAGAAAGACACACACAATAACACAATAAATAAAAAGCACGAAAAAGCATAAAAACGGATACGATCTCATTATAGGAATGATACTGCTGGGAATTATTCAAATAGTCACATTGGGTGTAAGGACTAATAAGGGGCATATTCCATGTATGCAAACGGTTATGTTTTCCAACTTTGCACTGCAAGGTGTGAATGGGAAATAATAGAAGCACGCGAAACTTACTGTTTGTGTCAATGGATAGCCAACTAAGGAGTTGAAGCTCAGCTCAGTTCTCTCATTTCTTCCTTGAATCAGAGAATCATGTGAAAAGTTTTTGACCCAGAGCTGCGTTTTCTCCCTTATTTAGATATTTTCCTACATCCTCCAGACAGTTAAAGAAATTATAGCAACCATCAAGAAACATAGTTGGACGACAATTTCTATCACAAAATGCAGAGCAGTTACCTTTCCCTTGTAAGATTTGGTTGGCTTCTGCTAAAAATTTGATACGAGGTTTTGTTACATCAAGTTTTATTTTGTATTTATCAGACGATTTTCTTGCTCTGTAAATAGCAGTGGGATGGCATAGAAGGAGAAATAATTAATTCAAAGAGGACGGTACTTCTTTTCTTTTTTGTCAGACCTCTCATCTTATCAAACCCATTCCTGGGCGTACTTTGAATTAGGTCACCATGACAAGCAAAAATGACATTTCAAAAGTAGCAACATATTTCTAAAAGTTTTGGACCTTGAAACATTACTTCTTCGAAAACAAGTCAGCTGGCATAAACACTCTTTCTTTATAAGAACAATTTTATAAGAAAAAGTGCCTGAAATCTAGTGGAAAACTAAGGACAAATCAAAAACAAGGCTGAGCCGGAAGCCGTTTCGTAAAATACACTTTTGGAAAACGATGCAGATGCTTTCCACTAACAAATAGACATTAACGCCCTTTCATGTTAACCTGATGAGAATTGAGAATTGAGAATTGGATTTTTGCAAACTGTTTATTCATAAGTGCTTATAACCTTTCCTCAACAAACATTGTCAATATGCAAGAGAGACCATCTTGGCTGTAAACACTTGGCTCTCAATCGATCAAGACATCCAATGCTGTCTTATATATTGTCTTTCTACATCATATCCTAAAAAGTCAGTTCATATCCTTTTTAGGCAGATCTATGGGCATCCTGATGTAAAGGGTGACAACAGAATATACACCATTTGTCTGAGAGCATACCTACTTTCTCAAAAAGAAAAGTGGTTGTGTTGTTCACTTTGTGAGAAGTGGTTCCACGAATGTTCTTTCCAACGTAGCCATATTTATAGAGAAAAGCTACTGCATGCAAATCGCTTTCAATAATACAAAATTCTGTAATGCATTGTTCAGCAAATGAGCGCCTTCCCATCGATCAAAAACGTCTTTTATTAGTCAGAGGGAGAAACTCGTCCTGTAGAAATACTTGTTGCGGAATCTTGTTGTTCCTAGCATTGCGGAAAGTTCATTCATTTATTCTTTGTTTTGCATATTTCTTTCAATTGATCAAGCTCCTGTTAACTTACGTACATGTAAACACATTGATAAGGTTTGAAAGAAATAGCTTGCAGCAAAATAAACCATATCTTTCAATAAGTATGAAGATTTCTCAAAAACATAAAATTCCTTTCGGACAGACAATTTGGGGATAATTTATATTGCTCCAAATGATAAGTCTTCGAATACATATAAAATCTATTAAACATCTGGGCGAATGATTATATGACAAAAACCGTTGGCACTGTCACTCTTTTTTGCTCTATAAGCCATCGTAAAAAAAGCGTCCATCTGATAGTATTCATCCGATAGAAAATTTAGCAAAAAACCAAACCCCAAATGCAAAGGACTGTGCAAAACTTTATGATACTTGCTTGAGGTTTGAGTAAGGACTAGAGCTTTCTACTTTGTGAACTCTTAAGTTTCTCCATTTCTATACATTATTTTCAGAGCTATGGTATAAATGCTAAAATATTCATTGTTGGCACTTTTATCGCTTCTGTCTAGCTACAACATAGTATTGTATGATTGTTGCTTATATTACGTTTAAGGATGTCATTTAATAAATAAGCTTATCCATGTAGAATGAGAAAAACTAGTGTCTTGTTTGATATTTCTTGCATTTTTTCTTGATTGCTACCTAAAGTAGCGAAACTCCATCCGATAGATTTTGATTATTTCCAATCAATCCCTCTATTTCTTCATTCCATTTCAACCAAATTTTGACCATGATATTAAATTGCATTAGTATAAAGGAAAATAATGCAAGATCATTGCATACGTAATGGCACATAAAAGTTATAATCTGTTACAAAGATAAAGTTGAACCAGAATTAACATACAGTCATCGCCACTCGCATCATCATAAGCAACAGTATGTTCGATTAGTTTACGACACTGTGCGCATCTCTTCATCAACTTGGCACATCCTATTGAATACAAACATAGAAGAATAGCGAACTCTCAAAATGAAATATGATGTATCGTTGCTAGACAAGACTTGGGGGAATATCAATCTTATTATGCTCTACTACCATGATAGTGAATAAGCTTTAATAAGAAATGAGGTTGACAGTACTATAAATAAGCTAGAGACTAGTAATCTAGTCCTTCTTTTACAAGTAGTGGCAAAATATTGTGTGAAAACACTTGCTTAGATAGAATCTGTCAATAATCAAATTGACACTTACTAGAACAAACACAACTATGATTGCACGGCTTGAACAAAACATCTGGTTTCTTATCAGAACAAACTAAACATTCAATCTGTCAACATAAAAGCAACCTAATTAGAATCATGAATGAAAAATAAATGAATAAAGAATGAAATTGAATACCTCTATATTGCTCTACACACACCAACTGCCACTACATACAGACATTGCATAAATACCGCTTTAATATTGTACATCTCATCTCTACATTATCAGATGACCCATTTAATATGAAATTTTAATTGTCATAAAAATTACGCTTCACAAAAGTTATTAAATTAAAGATTAACCAATGCATTAACGAAGCAACAGACCCAGATCAAACTTGATGGAAAGCGAATTTGACTATACAAACACTCCTATACAGTGCACAATAAACCTTCAAAGGCAATTCCCATACTAAGAAGTGTGTAGCAGCGCATATTTCACTTGCCTTACTGTCCCCAGAAGCGTATTCTAGATGCTTTCCAAATTACATTACAGAGTGAGGTAGTATCATTTACAGTATGCACCTTTACAGCCAAATGGCACCTTTTTTTATAGGGACTTGGGGTGAGATTCAGTGTAAGAGATGTTCCTCTGTTAAGTTAGCAGTATTAATTGTGGTGATTTGAATGCGGAAAATAGAACGAGCGATAGTGAGCTGTGTACTTTCGATCTAACTAGATGGATTTTGAAGTTCATAGTCTAAGATAGATTATGCAGCACTTACTTTCTCAGGCTTTTAAAGCTCTTCATTAAATAATCTAGATTCAATATCTCTAGGTTTTCAAATGCAATAATCCCTTTGTTACTAAAAATGTCATTGTAGGAGTTGATGGACCATCCTTATCTATATCTTCTCGCAGTCATTCTTCTTCACAATACTTGCTTCCGATTACCTTCTTTCTGAACGGAGAAGTCTTTTAGCGCTCAAATTTTCTATTGAGCTATGATAAATACCCAGAATCGACGATAAAGCTGCTAATGCCTACCTGACTTGTTGATTCCACACTCCCTTTGCAGATCAAACACTTCTTCACACGTGGAGAGCACAAAGAGCATACTGCTCTGTGAAGGCACGGTATATGCATGGTATCACGTGGCATGTCACAACAAATGATACAGCCAGTTCCAGGCTCCTGATCATCTACAGTGAATCCAGGGCTCTTTCTAGCTGTAGTGTTTTCAGTGGTCCTTGGAGCGTCAAGACTTCCTGTAGCCTTCACAGTCAAAGGACTATCAATCGTTCCCTCGGCCCTAGGACTTTCAGTGGTGTTCATAGTTCCAACACTTCCATTTGTTCTCACAGTACCAGCACTTCCAGACTCTACTGAAACTTTGGTACTTAATTAAGAATTATTATATTGATTTCATTTAGGGCAAGATCTTAAAGAATTTTCAGCATAATGATAATTGTACCAAGAATAGTTACTTTGAGATTCTGCTAAGATAGGTCAAGCGCACATAGTAAGTAATTCTAAATCTACTAAAAATAGAAAAGACGATGCAAATATACAATAACTAACCTCGAACGTACGACATGGCATTTGGAAATTGCATCAGAAAGCTTTGGATCATGGCACAGGTCTAAAGGTGTCTGGCTTGTAAAGTTCTCTAAAGTAAGGTCAGCACCGTGGGTAGCCAGGAAGCATGCAATCGAGAAGCTGCTCTCCAAGTCACGCTTTGGGTTTTTAAGTCCAAGAAGAGCCTAAAAATTGATACTTTAAATGTAAGACCTCATTCATCCTATCTATTCGATCATACTATCTATCATTGAAATCAAATCATGACATATCATATTCTATAATATAATGCACTATCATGCAACATCATATCAAGTGAGATCAAAGCTATTGCTTCTCAAGCTTATCATGCAATACAATATAATACAGCAGTACATAAAACGTTAAATATAGTATTCTATTTGATTTTGACGATAAAGTTGTGGATGATGTTGGAGATCATTATATGCTTCTTGCTTTTCTTACCTGGCATGTACAACTTGCCTTGCACCTACTTTGCCTATACATTGTCTTTACTATGACTTACGATATTAAAGACTAATGGGACTCACAAGAGAACTAGATACAATGACAATGTTTTCGGATTAAATAGATTGGCTGGGCTCCTTAAAATGGTAATTTGGACAAAAAATTGCATTGTTGCATTGCTAAGTGGCATCTGATTGCTCCAAGTTTCTAGTTGCCATGGAGCAGGCGTGATCTTCTGTGCAAAACGTCAAAGTCTCCAGAAATGTATAAGTGCATGGTGTGAGGTACAAGTTCAACTCAGTGATAATTGTTACCAAGGACAATGTTGCTTTGCAAATGCAAATTACCATGTTAAAATTATATCGAAAGAAGCCAATTTGTCATTGTGGGAGAATAGTCCACAGATTAGCATTTCCTGCAACATCTTAAATCAACATTGTGGGATTAATACCATTGAGCTAGGAGCTCGTTTTATGAATTTTAAATTATTAAAACAAATTAATCCGGTACAGAGCCTTTACCATTACTCTTAAGTGCGGAATAATCGTCCATCACCAGAATATTAGTCTTCCAAATTTTTGTTCTTGTGCATATTCCGACCCCCCTCTAATTATTCACTTCGAGGAATTTATATGAGATATTGAGTTACTTCTTAGGTTGATTAATCCAAATCCACATTATACATTATTTTCTTCTTCAGACTTTTGCATAACATATGAAAAAAAATGTGAAAGCAGATAATCAAAAATTGCAAGGCTTCTGTTTTTCAGCCCCTTTGACTACAACTCTTCAAGCGATATTCTAAGCCCCCACCCACGAACACCAATTATTCGGTTCTCTAGAGTAACTGAAAATGTCTACCTTTTGATTTGCAGTCTTGGATATGACTTTAATGCTTGAAGATGAGTGATGAGCACGATCATCTATTTTTCTTTCTTTGCCATTGAATATAATATCCCAATATAATGGAACATTGAATAATGTAGTGGAAAATTATAGAATTTAATCTCATTACTTCACCAATGTTTTCACATTATGAAATGAAAATAATTAGGTAAAAAATAATCCATAGAATACTACTTTGGCTTCTAAATAGCCTTCCTATGACAATACCACATACGGAACATACATAAATATGTGGTAGCTCTACCTTCAATGAGGTATTGGTGGTTTTGGATTTGGAGTGGATTGTGAGCAGCTAATGAGTAAATTAGAATCAAAAAAGGTCACGTCTATAGTGACATCTTAAATTCTTGTCCAGAACGCCATTACGACAATCAAACGCTAGTGCGAAAATTTGATGGCAATGGCACCAGAAATAAATTTGCTTGGATACCCTCATAACACTTTCTAAATTTCTTGTCAACCCTTCACTCCTTATGAAGCAGAAGAACTCACTCGGAGACAAAAACCGTCAATAACTCCTTATCCTGCCGGTTTGAAGTATGGACAACTTTAAAAGATCTTTTTGGGCATTCTCAGTATGAAAGCTTTTTTCAAAGTTAGAGCAAGCCATGAATTTTAATCAATTAAGCTTTAAGGCATTAAAAGCACAGTCAACATTGATAACCTCCGCACTTCCAAATACGCATGTCCACTTTTTTAGTAGATGCTTGTTTCAACAAAATAATAACAGAATTCATAGTAATATCAGCAGCCTCTTTCAAGGACGCATTGCTTTTGTGATGAAAGCAATCGAACTTCTACACATGATACACATAAAGCAAATCTTAAAATGCACCACTAAAGCATGGGAGAATGTGTAGAGACTACCATAAACATAAAAAACTAGTCATGTATCATTCCAAACATAACACTTAAAATATACCATTGCAATACTTGTTGATGAATCCTGCATCTCTGTAAGCTTCAAAAATGTGTGATGTCGAATTGCCTCATGCATGGGGGTATCACCAACTTTATCTTTAATATCCAGATCTGCACCCTCTTCAACAAGCAGCTGGAAGAGTTTATAGTCTTGGAAGAAGTTTGGTTTATGCAACTAATTAGAAAGTTAGAACTTCCGGAGAATATTTATTTATGAAAATTCATCATTGAAGAAATGCAAGAAACATATTATTACACATAGCCAAACACTTCATCCTTTGGATGTGTGGTTTGATATCATGTTTGAATTCTCCAATGATGAAATCAAGTCAATGATGAAATTCGTAAATCCAAAAATAAGAAACGAATAAATCTCGTGTAAGCGATGGACTCTGTAGATGTGAACTGTAACTAACACTTTGAGAAATAAGCGAGTGTCTCCATGTCCCTCATTACGCTTCCTATGTCGAGGCAAACCAGAGACCTTTAGGATGGAAGACTATTAAAACCCTTATTGTAGCTGACATCCTTTTGGCCAACGCTTGAGTTGGCACTCAAAAAGGCAATGAACCAATTAAGACAAAAGGAAATTTACATTTCTAGTAGCAACTTATGTAATAGCTACACAGAATAATTAAATTTATGGTCTGGTTTTCCACATCTGGTGTGCCATTACATAGTGTAGTGAGTGGCGAAGCGGCCTGACCAGTTCCATTAGCTTAACTGAAGTTAAACATGGCTATGTACGGTCAGAAACTGCATGGGCGACCTTCCAGATGAACGAACAAAACAGCTCACTACGCAGTCTTTCGGAATGGACGTTAAACTAAGGGTCCCATGCATCGATGCGGCATGCATAGTAGGCCTAAATTAGCTAAAAAACTAGGTATAAAAATCTACTCAAAAGAAAGTAAAAAGCAAAAGCAACAACAACGCTCATCATTCTGAAACGAGTGAGATAATTACTAAGTACTATGCTAGTAAACTTGACTTTCACTATGTTGGCAAGAGCTTCTAAAATGGGAAATGGGCCTGAGCAGTATCAGTTTTTCTAGAAAAGTAGGAGGGTATCGGTGCAGAAGTGGTCGAGAATTTCCGAGCACCAAGCTCTTGGTCAACAAAATTTGGTAAGTATTTGCTGACTCGATGGTACCTAGAGGGCATATTGCTCTGCTCATACAACGTAAAATACCTGCCATTGCTCCTGTCCTCTATCTCATCTATCATAAGTGTTCAAGAAATGGTTCAACTTTTTTTGGATTAATGTGCTCTGAGGTTCCAAATAGTTACCCCCTAACCTAAATTTATCAACGAAATGTCCAATTCCCCGCTCCTAACAGGGATCACTTATTAAATTTTCAAGTTTTCTAAGAAATAATGTACTTTGTTTGCAATCACAACTAATAAAACCAACTATATCTAAATTTTCCACGAACAGACAGCGCACCTGCAGAAAGTTAAGGTGCTAAGGTTCGGTTGCTTAAATATTCAATGAGAGACATGGTGCAAGATTGTATAAAGCAACTTTTTGCAGAGATGTATATTGGAATTCTTTGCATTAACAATTATTGGTAAACAACTATACTAAATTTCAACCCTTCTCTTATTCCAATCTCCTTGCCTGTTTCATCTGATGCAATTTTCCAACCTTCCATCTTATTAGGATCCTTGCTTATTCGGGACCAATGCATCTTGCCCTAATCGACAATGTCATATTGCTTGCTTAGATAAAGGCGTAGCAAGCAAAAACGACAATGTAAAAGAGCAAAATTGATTTGAATAAGAGTTAATCATATGAATGCATTACAACTCATAATGAAATTCTGCTAAAAACAAGCATAACACATTGCTCACTTTAACTATTTGGAGGCTGTTTCCTACAACTGCAAGGTGTAATGGTGTTTGAAGGGCATCGTTTTGAGAGTCAATATCTGCTTTCCCCTGTATAAAATAAAGCCAATTGGACCGTGAGCTAAAAATCACCACCTGGCAATCCTACCATAGCAAAATTTGATGCTTTACTATACTTCAAAACATTCTGATACCAACTGTGCATGTTAACATGGAACAAATAGGGATGTACGTCTTGCTTTACAAAAAACATTACGCACTTTATGTTTTACAAGTACAATTTGGCCACTGCTTCAGAAATTCTGGAGGGGACGCTATAAATAGCGTATTTTTGTGTATAAGGGGGAGGGGGTTTACCAATATGTTCGTACACAATACGACTACACCAATGCACCTAACTATATCAAAATTTCATTGATTTTCCCACGCGCACTTTTCAATTTTCAACATGCTGACATCATAAGCTCATCTGAATTTAAAAATTTGAATCAGATTTCTATTTCAACGAAGTCACAAAGACGAAACGAATGTGCCCATCTTACAACATGAGTAGTTGTGTAGTTGGCCGCAGCTGCTCAAAATACACAAAAAATCGTGATTCATCTCAGGCACTGACTTTGAAAAAATGTGACTTCAAAGGGCAAAAGCGGCAGTGCAGCATATTTTCGCGGAGAAACTAACTGGACCCAGGTGCAGCAACTAAGCATTTTCCTGAGTAGAGTAGCGTGCTTGTGCTATTTCTTTCCTCATTGCCAGATAACGGAATCACTCACTTCATTTGTTATAGTTGATCGGACATACTTAATTTCGATGCAGATTTGTCCTTTTAGTCAAAAGAAGCCTGCAGGTTACTACATGCACAATAAAATATGTCAAACCTTGTAGTTCAATTTCATATTCGCTTCAATATTTACCGTAAATGTTTACTGAGCGTATGGACGGGATCCTGAAGGCTTTGGTCCCTGCCCTTTTCTTAAGAGGGATAGATTTGCCGATTTTCTTGGAAAAGTTGTGATACTATTTATTGTATTTAGTTTTACAGATAATTACGCATCCTCTTCTCCGTACAAAGATCACTAATAGCAGCAATTTTAATTCAATTTTCCAATACAGTATTTTCCCACGTTCTAAAGGGCGTGGCCCTGAAAGACTTTCTTGGGGCAAGTCCCCAGCGCCCATTTTCTCCTCGTTTCTCTTCCTTGTCGATGGAAAGTGCTGTGGCTAGAATTCCCAATAACTGTATCTATTCTTTTCTACAATACTTATTAGTTGTAGGCTTGCTTTGCATAATGGACAAGTGAGGCTTGCAAGCCTCTCTTTCCAAGAAGCTTGTGTTTTTTGCTTTTGTTACTTTAGCGCTCAGGCAAAATTCAATGAATGAATCCCCGTCATGAACTTTACATGAAATTATTATAATTCATTATCATACAAATAGGAAATTACATCAAATAGGAACGTACAGACTAGGCGAAAACAGCACTGTATCTGAAGAGCATTATTGCTGCAATGGCATTTTACAGATTTTGCTACAATATTATAGATCTCATTTTCACAGGGCAAAAACCTCTGACTCCCCCCAAAAATATATTGAAAGTGCGTTAATGATTCTGTTTGTTAAAAGGTCATGATAAAAAGCTTGAAAGCCGTTGTTTGAACCCTGAAATGTAATTGGGAGGGGGGTTAAACAAGAAAGTACGTACGCAGACAAGGGGGGGAGCAATCTAGAATGCGTATAGTATGTATTAGTACAAGGGGGATGGGGGGGGTCAAAATGCTTGAAAATCATGCGTACCTACGAAGTGGGTGGCCACAATGTGTTTCACTTTTTTATAATGGGGTGTTTAATCACTACCTCCTAGCAGGTGACAAGGAAGCTCAATACCGTTTTCAATATCGTTGGAGCAAGCACCCCTAAGAAGTAACCCAACATCTCTAACATGAACTGCTAATTCAAGCACTTGCCAGTTCTTTATGACAGTTTCTAAATTGTTCTCTGTGCTATACGCAGGTAAGTCTGGCGTTTTGTTAGCTCTGCTAAGAGTAACAGCCCCAACTCTTGATATTTACTTATTTTCCATTTCATATTTCTATCCTATAAGTTGGATTTCTAAGCCTTGATTCTCCTATTTACTGTACAACTGGTTTGCTCTGCATATCGTCCAAAATCCTTACTCTTTAAAGTAGATAATATTTTCAGTCATATTGCCCTCAATATAGTTTATATAATCTTGATACTTCGTGACAGATACTTAGTTACTTAGTTACGATATTCGCTCTTGTAGAAGAATATATTCTTGACACAAGCACACAGTCTTGAGTTAGGAAAAATCACCTCCCTCCGGTTTTCAATTTTTGAATTTCTTTCCAATTCCTTCTGCACTTATTCCAGGCATCCAACTATTACTTTCGATGATTTCATACGTGATATTGAGTTTGTTTCCCTTGAGTTCTCTAGATGTTTTGGTAGAGAATGAGGACACTGGATTTCTTACCAGCATTTACAAGAAACTAACTTTTACTGGGCAATACGTCCATTGGAATTCCTTTAGCCCAAAGACAGGAAATATTAGCCTTATTAAAACTTTAGTTCACAGGGCACTTATGATTTGCTCTAAGACTAAATTAGGCTCAGAGTTCGAAAAATTAAAGCAACTGCTCGTCGAAAACGGATATCCAGCAGATATTCTACTTTCTTGCATCAACAAAAAAATTGCCAATTTTGCAGCAGAAATAAAATTTGATCTAGAGAAGAGTCCGATATAACTAAAATTTCCTTGGATTGGTAACGTTTCATCAAAGCTTGAAAATCAAATTAGTAAAGGCGTTACAACACTAGAGTTATGCTCTATCTGCTAAAAAGATTGCCTTCTTACCACTCAAAAAAGTTATGTAGTTTATGAAATGTCATGCCGATCTGAAGCTCGGAACACAGGACGCACTACGCAGAGGCTAGCAGACAGAAAAAACAACATGTCCCCACGAGCATCAGGAAAAAAAGTAAAGCCGCAAGAGAGCAGCCACCTCGTATATGTAAAAACAACAAATCTAACATTAATTGTGAGACGGCGATAAGACAACACCTAATTGTAAATCCAGAATGCGCCAAAACATATACAAACGACAATTTTTGGATCATTGGGAAGGCAAGATCGTCTTTTTATTTAATTGTTTTAGAATCTGTTTACCTCAAGACTCAAAACCAAGTCTTGTGTAAACAAAAAGAGTTCGATGTCTCACTGGGATTCTTCAAGTAAACAATGGTTAATAGGTCCTAATTGGCCACTCTTTGGACCAATTAGACGCATCCTATCACATGTAACCACATCTGGATATATACTTCGGTTCACCTTTAGCTCACTATCCGACGTTTTCATACTCTGATGAGTGTCGGATGACAAATGCTTTTAGTATGTAAAAAGAATGTTGGCGTCTTTTCGTGCTGTAGTAAAATCACTGAAATATTTATTATTTCAACTAGCCAAACTCCCCTCATTTGTCTCAACACCTGAAACTACTAGTTTCCAAGACATTTTCAAACCACCTAATTATTCCCATCCCCAACGTTTATTCGTTAATCTAGTGTACGCTACAGGTGAACTGTACGTTATGCATTGCAACAGAGAGAAATATGACGTCATAGTTACTAAATACTATAGAAGTGTAAAAGAATGAAATATCTCCATTGCTCATTGCTTTATGGACCAAAAAGAATTTTTCTTCATGTTTGGGAAGTTTTTGTGAAAATAGAAGTAATTAAGACCAGAAAGAAATAATGCGGGATTTTTGAAGTAGGGGAGTAAAATGTGCTTGCAAAGCATACAGCGACTAATTTTTCTATTAAAAAACAAGACCTACGTCCAGATTTATTCAATGTTGACATGAATGTTCGGTATCAGAATGTTTTGAATTATAAGAAAAATATATAATTTGACTTTAGTTGGGGAGTGCAAGGTGGGGGTTCTTAGCTCATGGATAATAAGGGTAATCTCAAAACAAATATTGACGTAAAAATAAAACTATATCACGTATATAAGATGAACGCAGGACTCATTGCAGATAATGTACCTTTTCCAGGACACAACGGTCTGTTAAAAATATATTTCATAGGATAAGCAACAGTTAAAAACAGGAATGTAGCAAAAAGATATCAGCTTCGGTAAAATATTTTTGGAGTGCAGGGTCGCTGAAATAGTTCAGAAGCCCTGGGGCACAAGAGAACCATGAGGCTCCATGTAAGCGAAGAGAGCAGAAAAATTTGAGGGCCTGTGAATTAACAACGGGAAATTATTGCTGGTCTTGCTTTCATGTTCCTATGCAGCCAAGTTTTTAATGTTGTTTTTCTTCAAGTTTTAAAATATCCAATCTTCGCTAATCTCAATAATACCAAATTTAGCTGGTTTTGACTTCGGTAAAGAGGCGCATCTTTGCCTCAAAAGTTGCTACTAGCGCGACATTTTGGCTTTACGAGGACGTCACAATTATGAGTCAGCAATTCAGCTCAAGACAGCTGGTAGTAAAATGGTGGGTTATCAATGAGATTTAAGAAACACTAGAGGGTGACATGAGATTGCTATAATACAAAGCAGTGATGCCATTGAGACGAGGTCAATTTTCCTTGTTGTACGGCAGAACGACAGTAGTCTCTGTGGTAAACAAAGGAAAACGATCTTTTTGCTGCATGTCAAGCTCATTTGAACAAAGTTCAGCCAAAGATTTACTGAAATTGAAAAAGTGAATGGATTACTCGAGGAAAAAGATATCTGTAGCCGTTTTATAGTCAAATATTTGCCTGAAGGGGACATATTTACTTTTCGCCAAACAAAGGCTTCGTCCCAGAATATTTTGGGGAGTATGAGCTTGTAATTTGATTTCTAGCTCTAGAAATATTCTTACTGTTCTTAAATGTTCTTAATTTCCCATGTCATCTATATCGCGTGATATCAGTTTGCAAATGCATTATGTGGCATCTGATGGAAATTTTTACAAGCTGGTTAAGGTGGCCATACTTGTTTTGGGATATAATTTGATTTCTACCTAACTTGATTACATTTGCTTTACATGTCTTTTTCTATTTGTACTGTTCTACTAATGGTGGAAAAAGAAACTCCTCTTGGTTGCGAGAATTGTCAAGAAGTTGTAGGTGTCACTATTCCTCATCATCCATATAAGGGATTTACCGTAATGGTGACAGAAAACCCAGAATGGATTCATCAAGGAGCTAACATAAAGGCATCAACTTTAGGACTTAGTAGTGACTCTTGAGATCTTATGACTTTTCATTTTAATTGTTAGAGCTTGTAAGGATTTTGACTGAGTCAGTTCCTTTCATGATTAGGTTATTTAATTTTAGAAAGTTAAGCAACCTTTGCTGTGTTACAATATTGTTGTGAAATCAATTACTACACCATAGCTTTGTAGTTTTTCTGTTTTACATTTGCTTTTGTGAAAGAAATCCATCTGCTAAAGATGATTTGAATAATTGAGCTGCTAGGTTTTCTATCATGATGTGTATTTTCCAATTGACATGCTAGGAATTTATGTTATATGTCATGGTATAGCTTCCCCTGTACTCTATAATGATTGATTTTGGAATTCCAAAAAGCTACATTCTCTGTCATGTTCTAGGTGGCCCCACTTCTAAGTAACAGAAAATATGAGACATAAATGTATTAATTATGCTTTTTTGAAGAGGCTTTTATCATGCAAACAAAGAAGAGCCTTGTTAGGGGTTAGCAATCATGATATCACAAAGAGACTCAAATGTGGGTAATGTAATTTCTTTGGCAGTACCATAGTGCCAGATAAACTCTCAAGTCCTGATTTTCAGGGTTGCACCTCTTTGTATCAATTTAAAACCATCTAACTACTATTGAAGAGTTGAATGCTTGAACTTTTCATTTGACATTTATTTGGTGTGTTCTGCAGTAAGCTTGCTTTGAATTTAGTTTATTGCAAATTCAGTGCATTTTCCAAATTTGGTATTCCCCCTTTTGCAAAAGAGAAATATAGAATTACCAAGAAAAGCTTTTCCTTCATCTGATGCCTTAAGTTTCTCTGGTTGCCCAACTTTAATGTCTCTGGTTGGTATTATATGAAAATTATGATATTAATTTATTGTTATGTAATATCAACAAATTACTTAAAGCATAGAAGCACTATGCTGCATATAACCATATTAATCCCTTCTGGAGTGTTAGTAGCGTGACTTTACCAATGAAACTTCTGGTTTGGCATCTAACATGAGTGTCAAGAACTAGTTTATTTACCATTTCTAACGGTCCAGTAAGGGTAGTGCTTTATATACAAGACTTTGAGTATTCAGAGAGATGGTCTTTGAGTATTCAGAATAAGATTACCTTAGGTAACAAATTCAGAGTAGTTTGCAGTTGTTATAAGTAGCCTGCCACTGTAATTTGATCCACTGCATATGTCGCGAAGGTGACTATTGTGATTGGGAAAAGTATGGATGGATACGCCTTGCGTTAAACTGAGCATTTTAACAACTTGTTCAATTTGGCCCTCTAGCAGCAAAAGACCTTTCACACAAAATTTTCCTCTTGTCTATCGATGCGGTCGCTATTTCTAAACGTTGATTATCTTCAATGACTTATAATTGTGATGCCACACGTGCCCTAATTTGTCGAGATGGAATTGCTAAAATAGCCAACTTTAAATGGTAAATTGCCAAACCGAGTTCCAATATATTTGTTGAAAGTTTCTTAACGCATTTATACGACTGACAAGAATTTAAAAATAATAAAAAAGATTTGGTCAAATTTGGCTGCATAAGCACATTAACATGTCTCCCAAACTTTGAAGCATTAAGGATTATGAGGTCCTATCATATTGAGGTCCTTGGGATATTTATCCCCTCTGCCCTCCCCTCTTGGCGGCTCTTCTCTGCTCATCAACACTGCAATTCCAATGTAGTGGAATTGTGCAGTTACCTGCTTTATCAGAATCTCAGCCACCTTTTGGTGGTTGTTCAATGACGCAAGATGAAGTGCTGTGAAGCCATCTTCCTTCTTTTCATTTATTATCCGCGGGTGTGGCCCCGTCGCAAGAATAGCTGTAACGGCACTGAAAGAGAACTAAAACATGTCTATCTGTTTCATTTTTAGCCAAAACGCTTACTTAAATCCAACTACGTCATCTAAAATCATTTATGACTAATACTATGCATGTATGACTAAAATCATGCATGAGTACTACTATGCATGACTAGCGCCATATATGAAAAATACTACTCAGAGCTAATACTATTTATGACTAATATCGTGCATGACTAATTCCATGCATGGCTATATTAATTCGTAACTGGTATCAAATATAGCTACTCTTAAGTAACAAATAATAGCCCCCCTCCGAGCTTTAGTTTTCTGTGTGCTTCTTCCAAACCCAAATATTGCCTTTGTTGTCTTCATATAAGATGTTATGAGTTTCCTATGAGGTCCATTCAGTCAAATAAACATTATTTATGATTCTTTCCTTTAGAATTGTTAGCATATAAATGATAGTGTGAAATCTGCTTATTGAAATGCATGACTTTGTTTTTCCAACCCTTCAATCATTCCTACAACAATCACAATTACTCCGTACTCTAGAGTAATATCATATATAGCCAACAATATGTATGACATATTACTAATACAAGTATGAAAAGTATTATTTACGACAAATAACATGGATAATTAATATGAATCTTCAACAGGAAACAAGACCACACACTTGGAATGAAAAATCACACCCACTCAGGTAGGCTAACTCACCCCGTATGAACTGACCCTAAGTATGAATAGCATCACACATGTCTAAAGTATTTTGTAACTAATATTATCATTGACTAATAGTTTGTGTGATTAATGCCCTGGCCAAACGGCTCGAATTTTCACTCTAATTTTTACTCGACAAAAAGTCGAGCAAACAATCGAGTCGCTGGACCACGTTCTTAAATGAGTCAAGTGGAGCTGAGTGATATTGAGTGAAGTTTTCTCTTTGTCAAAAAAATCGTGCAAGAAAACTGTTGTTGAGTGAAATTCGAGCCATTTGGCCACCTTGTAGAAGAAGTCGAGCGCAACCATGAACAGTAGCGTCTCATTGGCCGGCAAATATAAGTGTTGGTAAATTTTTATAGCTGATATACGTTGTGAAAATATGAGTAGTTGAAAAGTCGAGTGAGAATTCGAGTGAAAAATCGGGTCGTTTGGCCACATTTGCTCAACTTTGAGATCAATTGTTGAGGAAAAAATCGAGTGAAAAATCGAGTCGTTTGGCCAGGGCCTAATGGTATGCAAATCTGCTGTTGCGTGTAATCATCACCCCATGATGCAATTTCACTTCACCCTACTACTAGTGAAGTATCTTAAGGAAAGGCGGAGGTACTAAATGTAGCTTACCTTTCATTTCCTTTCAAAGCAGCATGATGCAAGCAGCTGAAGCCCTTGGTATCTGTCACAGATATATCAGCTTCAAACTCTAGCAGCAATTGAACTATCCCATCTTCATTTTTTGTAATTGCTTCATGCAATGGTGTTTCGCCAATAGAATCCTGAAAAATATACAAACTTAATACTTGCCTACAGTAAAACATAACTTAAACAAGATAGACATGCTTTACTATGTCCAAGGAGATTTTGCTGAAGGTTTTACCATAAAAATTTTAAACAATACAGCGACAACCCACTTTTTGCATTTTCAATGACAAAAAATTGCAATATTCTGGTCTTACGGTTAAATGCATAAATTATGTGAAAAAGGCAGATATGGGACTTTTCCTTCGCAAAAGAGTGATTTCTAATCGACTTTTATTCAAGAAGATTCATACAAATTTACACGATTTTTACAAAGCAATTAATCCGCCTTCAGTCTGAATGTTTTTTAATGTTTCGTCAAATCCAGCCTTAAATTGTTTTCAAGTGTTTAAAAACTTTTTGAGACTTCCAATAACCATTAGAGCTCAGATGACCATTACATCTGAGGCACCCTGTGCCAGAAGGAATGTAAAGTTCTAGAAATAAACAGAACCTGCTACTTACATGGAAACTCGATAAATCTATCTCTTAATAATGACTATAGCTTTAATGATCTTTGATACTTATTGTGGATCCACGCAATGCATATATTAATAACATAAAAAGAAATCAAATTATGTATGTGGGAAAGTTTTGATTAAACATAAGTAGGCACCTACAAAAAAAAAGCAAAAAATGACTGCAATCGGAGTTGAGAAAGTAGAAAAACGTCTGCTAGAAAGATACTGAAATTCTGTAAACAATGATACCTGGTCAAAAACTGTCACGACTTTTGGTCTAATAGATTTCTTCTAGCTTCAATTTGTCACATCTCCGTATGTAAAAATGTAAAATTGCTGAGATTTGTTTTATTACATATGCCATATTTCATATTTTACATATTTATGAATGGTCACCCTTTAGTTATAAAGCTGATTTTCAAGGATTCTGAAGTCTCGTGAGCTGTATTCAGTATTTCTTTGAAAAAGATTCCATGTATATTGAGGAGCCCTTTATTCCATGACTTAAAGACTAACTGTTTTGACTCTAAAGAGATTAAGTCAACTGTACTCATCCACCCTAGGTTCCTTATAAGTGGGCTAATAGGGAGATCAAAAGCGCTGTTTGTCAGTTTTCTATCAGCTCTGTTTTTCAATGTCTGCATTTTTAAATTTATACTGAGCCTCTGCATCCCCACACAGAGCAGCAATAGCGAAAGTGCTGTTCAACCATGCTTAGGTATAATGATCTTAAAGAAGGTGTAGAATGAAATTTCGTAGAGTACTTTAAAAGTCCCAGCACCTTTGATACCTTAGAACAGATTTCCTTAATTTATTTCTTCCAGTCAAGACTATCATCAACTTCAACTCCTAAGTATCTGACTTTCTACACCACATCAAGCTCCTTTCTTCTTACATTTAGGCAGAGATTACCTCCTGCAGTCTCACGTTTTTGACGCTTAGGCTTCGTGTAGGTAAGCATTGACTGAGTTTCGACACACTCAAAGATAGCTTATTTATTTGCATCAATGAATCAAAAAGTTTAAGATAATCATTCATGGTTTCATTACGTTGAGGAATATCCTGCTGAGAGAATAAGGTAAGGGTTGTGTCCTCAGTGTACATGGAGACAGCTGAAGCCGTAACCACTTTCTTCTTATATTTAAGTGTGCATGTTAATACTACAAAACATATTTATAAATTTTGTAAGTCTCATCTTTTCATATTAGCTCTGTAGTATGGATCACTGCTTAGGGGGTACATGTGTTTGTGATCTTGGCAGCTGCGTGGTGACAAAGACAGCAACAAATGATGCTGAATGAACGAGAGAGTTCAAAGGCGCCCAACACCTCTGGAACCTAGCTCAGTCGACTACTCATTCAGAAAAGTGCATATGGGGTAGCAGCAAAGATGGAATCCTCAAAACTCGAAGAAAGTTAATTGTCTTGACGGTTTCACTGCTGTATGCTACCCATGTCCACACAGATAGAGGCTGATTGTCGCACCATCGCTGTACATCATTTCCCCTTTGGAGTGATGGCAGTTAAAGAAGAAGATGAAGATGAATATGATCATGATCATGGTTGATATTATTCTTGAAGTAGAATATCAACGGAGGATAAGTAAAGGCTTCTTGGAGCTGCTCAGTTTCGCGAGAGAATGTTTAGAATGCGCCAAATCTAGTTTCCTCCGCAGATTCAAAAATGGAATTTCTTCATACACCATCACGTTGATATTCGATACCAATACTCGGTATTTGTTCAAAAAACCTTCATTTTCCATTTTCTCGGCAATGAATGTGTTTTTCTAAGCCCATACCCGATAAAGTTTTGCACTATCTTACATGATGTTCGATAATTGGCTGCCAGCACAGACTCAATTTGAAACATTGAGAGAGAGTTTAGGATGACACAGATTCGACTGATTTCAGTAAGTTTGCACTCCTGCATCCACTGATGCGTATCTTGATTCTTTTGTGCTCATGACTTCCTATTCCTATGGTACAAATGCGTTTATTGGTATACCTTCCAGAAAAACTCAACAATTTAATGAACTGTTGGCAATTTTAGTAGGCTGCAATTTTAGCAAATCTTTATGGAACCTAATTTACAATTGAAAATGTTGGATAATTCAACGAAAGGAAAGCAGGTTATAAATATTCTCATGCATGACTGACCATGTTTCCTATTAAATTACCAAAGGCAATTCCTTTTCGTTTAAATAAATTTAAGGTTCATCATGATTACCCTCAATATTTCATGCAAGCAATAAAAGAGAATTGGTGCAATCTTTGGACATTCTGCAAACGTGGAATTTTATTATCTCGAAAAGGATGAAATACATGCAAAACTTTACAACTTTACAACTTCTCAAGGCATGTTTAGAATTGAGTGAACAAAGCCAACATACAAGGGTTATAAAAGAATATGTTGCTCCCAAGTTGTAAGAGGAGAATATGTTGTGAACAAAATTTAATGCTAATATTCAAACAGTAATATGGTAATTGAATTACTTGTTCCTATGTGAACTTATACCTTAAAAGGGCAACAGAAGATCTCTTGAAGCTTGGACTACTACTATACAATGCATAAAAATTTGTCCTCCCTGTTTAACAAATTTCCGAATAAACGGACCATTTTCTGGTTCCCTTCGGGATTCACTATATCAGGATTCAACTGTAATTTTGCTAAACCTGTGATTAGGGTTCGTTCACATATTATGTCATCACATTTTTGGCCATTTTATACACCCCCACAAGCGTAATCATGGGCCAGACTCCTCCACTGTATTATGCCATCAGTTGCTTTAACTCCCCCCCTTTCCTAAGATTTCTGAAGAGACCCCTTGTCTATAGGAAACAAAATCTATTGCATGTTTTTTTTAGTAAGTAATGTCGGGGAAAGGCCATTGGGCCTATAACAAAGCCCCGACAAAGGAAAAACTGAGAAAATGAGGGAAAGTTTAAGTAGAAAGGAAGACAAGATCAAGTTTGTTGATTTTAGATTTAAAAGATGACAAATTGTAGCATTCAGGGAAAGTAGTGGGTGGCAATGAATTCCACAGTTGAGAAGTTCTAGGAAGGAAAGAAGATTTGTGAGATAGAGTTTGTGGGTTAGGTAGTGTAACTTCGAAAGGGTGTGAATAGGTAGAGCTTCTGGTAGTTCGAACACGCCTCATTGGATCAGGAATAATATTCTTGATTTCCTGAGAGCAATGTCGATGAAAATAGCAGTAGAAAATGGAAAGATCTGCAAGAAGACGACGATGGGAGAGAGACTGTAGAGAATTAGTGAGGTTTGGATTGTTGATGAGACGGAAAGCTTTAGACTGGACTCTGTCAAGAAGATGGAGAGAAGATTTAGGAGCACCAACCTAGACATGAGAGCAGTACTCCAGGGAAGGAGGAATCTGGGATTTGTATATAGTTAGTAGTTGAGAAGGTGAGAAATAGCCACGGGCTCTAGAAAGAAAGCCAAGTTTCTGAGATGCATGCTTTGCTATGGAAGTGATATGGGGTTTCCAAGTGAGATTAGATGAAATAGAAAGACCAGTTGAGTGATTGAAGATGAAATGTCCAGTGTATTGCCGTTCATGAAAACAAGGGGGAAATCTTGGTGATATTTACGTGATATGAAAACCTGTTTTGTCTTTTCTTCATGGAACTTAGCAAGGTTGTCACTATCCCACTTCTCTACATTTGTCAAGTCATTCATGAGAAGTGAGGCTGAAGTGTTACGATATGGTGAAATATTAGAATAGGCAAGGTGTTGAGGATTGGATGGAAAAGATGAACTTAAATAAGTGTCATCAGCAAAGGAGAAAATACTGGAAGATGTAGAGGAAGGCAGGTCATCTATGAAGAGGATGAACAGAACAGGCGAGATAACAGAGCCCTGAGGTACACCTGAGTTGATAGAATGAGGATTAGAGAGGTAGCCATCGACCCTAATTGCAATTGACCTGTATGGCAACTTAAGGCTTGCGGAGAGTTATATTCCTGCTTACGAAGAAATTTTGATGTCCTCTACTGTGAAATGATGAAGTTCCTATGAATTTTTTAAAAATTTTAGACTTTGTGATAAGAGAGTATTCCAAGACTAAAGAATACTGTACGGCGTGCGCTATCAAGATGTGCAAGAGTATTCGCTGCAATATGGCTAAATGTTATTAGCCAGCCAAACAAATTTCATGATGAAATGTTTGAAAAATGTCTGTCAGACTTTAAACGAATGCTAAGCCTCCATTCCCACAATGCAGGGGTAGTACACTGAGAGACTTGTGTTCCAAGAGTATGATAAAAATGCTTTCAAAGAATTTGACATAACTATGTCTCGCAAGAACACATGCGCATACTTTGTACTACGTCTCTTCTTTTCATGGCCAGTGGCTGTTGATAAGAAACAAAATGTGGCCCATATAAGAAAAAGGGTTGTCTATGCACGTTCTATTATACTAGAAGTCCATTACATAATACTAGGGCCATCCCTTGTTAGGATCCCACTACAGCACAGTGCTGGTTTTGTTACCGGAGAAGAATATGTGAAAATTTTTCCATGTAACTGCAAAGCAGGTCTATAGACAGGGCTGAAGGCCAAACTTTTTTCCACTATATGCTATCAATAAGGCCTTTGCTTCAAGTAAGTATACGCCCCTTCCCAATCAAACTACTTGTTTTCCTTACGTTCTGGCTAATTTGAAATTGATTTGTTTGCAGTGCATTCTGTTTGCGATGTATTTTTGCCTGCATAACATGAAGCAAGTGTGCAATACCAATTGTTTTTTAAAGTACAAAATGAGGAGAAACGTTGAATTGCAAGATGGAAAGAAGCCCATTCTTTAGTCAGGGTTTATATATAATGTTTGAAAAATTTTCCTTGATTTGTCGCTAAAAAACACAAATGTTTCAAGAAGTTTTCTTGAAAAGCTACATTTTCCCCATGACTTTGTCTTAGAAACAGCTTTTTCCACCTGGCCTATTGAATCTAGATTCATATCGTGAGTGAGTGATGGCGGACATACACGTGTTTCTCCGCTGCTGAGTGTATGGACAGAGTTGACGGGGAAAGTTAATTACATGAATATTGCTGAAGCCTGACACGCTCATGAATGATTGAATTGTTTCATTGATTGAATAGTATTGT
>OLMO02000252.1:9095865-9109575 GCA_900291935.2 Cassiopea xamachana
ATATATATATATATATATATATATATATATATATATATATATATATATATATATATATATATATATGCATGTAAGTATGCATGTATGTATCTTAATACAATGAACTGTTTCATACTACTGACCTGTGATTCTAGGTCAACTCCATTTTGAATCAGAAACTCGACCACCTCTACAGACCCATAGTAACTTGCAACTTGTATAGCAGAAAGACCATATAGGGTGTCATTTATCTGAAAAATAATACAATTTGTTTAATTAACAGATAAAGGGTGTTGTGCAATCTAAAGATCTTAGTACAATAACTTCGATGCTCAGTATTATGGAAACTTTGCACAAACAAATTGATGAACGGCAGCTAAGTTTAATCATATTTTACGACCTGAAGAAAGCTTTTGACACAGCTGATCATGATGTTCCGTTATCAAAGTTATCAGTATTTGGTATCTGTGGGAAAACACATTGCTGGTTCCCATCACACCTTAAAAATAGAAAGGAATCCTGCGATGCCGAGGACCAAAAATCACCTTCAAAGAGAATCAATTGTGGCATCCCTCAGGGGATGTGCTTGGGTCTTACTATTCATTATATACATAAATGATTTTGAACGTTCTCTTCGATATGCAACTCCCAAAATGAACGCTGATGATACAAGCATAACCTGTTCCTTTATTGAGAGCACTTTTATATAAAGGAATATAGATATTGAGATCATCAATGTCGCCGAATAGATGAGGCGAAACAGGCTTAGTATAAGCGCAGAAAAAAGGAAATTCATGGTCATAGATCATTCAAGATAACACCATTCCCTGAATGATTTTAAGGAAATTGGAGTCACCCAGAAAGTAATAAGTATGGTTACCAAAACCAAATATCTCGGTCTCATTAAAGACGAGAACCTTAGCTGGAAGGATCATTACAAAAAAGCTAAAGTGAATATTGAAAGTTATGAAAGTGAAAACACAAGGATGGATTGGTTGCCTGCCAAAAAGCTGATAATAGCTTAGGTTAGTCATAACACACAAAATCTTTAAAGGCAGATGCTCAGAAAAATTGCAAGATAAATTTACCAAGAGAACCAATCAACTTTATTCAACTTTAGCCAGAATTTGCACCTAACCAAGCCTCGATTAGGGCACCGTGAATTTATGTATACTTTATATACCTTTTTAGTAAGCTGGTTTACAATATGGCTTTTCTATTCAACCTATTAGCTCAACTGACTAAAATTTCTCATACACAAGTCTATTCTTTGTTTGAATTTTGAATATACAAATTACCCATCAGGTAGTGATGAAGTGTTGATGGTCGTGCTTGTAATGCCCAGCATGACCATAGCTATTCTAATATTCTTTTTTTCTTCTATACCAAGAGTTTATTGAAAATACACCATGATGTGCAGCGTATTCTCAAAATATTTTACAACGAAACCAGCACCCTTCACTTTCTCGCACTCTCAACTCTTTTGACACCCCATGCCAAGACCGTGCTTTAATGTGCATGTTTGTAGGTCATGCCCAACACAAAATGACTCGAGGTAAACAATGGCTGATTGAAAGTTCCTGTGAATAAATTGGCTAAAATGTAGTCATGTGCCTGCTCTACCAACAGTTCTTACGTGCTCATCTCTGAGAGTACGAAATGTGGGCATGCGAATTGCAACAGCGTTTCTTATAGCACTACAAATGAACAATTCACATTTATGCGATACATTTGAACGCTGATGTATAAGCCTGATAGATAAGTTTATGCTGTGGACAGGCTTTTAGCTTTTTAATTTGGGATGTCAGCAATAAAGGTAGCAGACAGTGTTAAAAGGATCTGTATTTCAAAAAGATTAAAAATTTACTTTTTTGGATCTAGTTAGCATTGCAATTGCAAAATCTGCACCAGATAAGCTCCTATAAGTATAGGTAAGGGATTATCTTGAATATCCAATCTCTTGAAAATCAACTTCTCTTTAACTGCAGTGACCCTGACTTCTACAGAGAATCCCATCTTTAAGTACAGCATATTCTTCCAAATGTAACTTAGGAAAAATCACACCCATCTTGAAGTATTAGATGCATTTAAAAATCTTCAAGAAGTATTGCATTGTATTTACAAATCAAGTTAGAAAGTAGCTGCAAAGTTATTGAAATTTTTTCTGTGTTTGCCGTCTCAATTTCATCTGTTGAGAGGTCTACAATAGGAAAATTATTTAATAATGTTGACCAAATTCTGCAAAAGCTAAAAAGGGTCAATTTTATCTTTAAAGACACCATATGTTTACTTAGTATATGTTGTTTTTAATGATAAAGTTTACTCTCTATGGCGTCCCCACAAATTTCTTAACGAGCATGTCATGGATAATATTGTAATCCTTAAATTTCTTTAGGAAATCATTATGCAATGATGTTTCTGCACAAGAAACCAGTATGGCCTTATAGTATCTACATGAAAAGCACAAGTCCATCTTAGTCTCTTGTTTTGAGCTTCACTTTACAATGGTTTCCCACAAGAAATTAAAGATCAAAATATCCTCCATGATAAAGCAATTTAGAATGTTATGGAGTAGTCAAGGAGACCCGGCCTTCTTTTTGATTACCTGCATATGTCAAACAAGAGATACACATTTGCTAGTTTAGATGGGACCTACTCAAGGTAGCACACAGCTATTGAAGAGGTGACTATACATTATATGGTTGTTTTAGAACTGCTTAGTCTGTATAAACTGTGTAACAATTTTAACTCTTTTTGCTCCTGGGTCCAAAGTGTGTTTTCCTAGTCCGTTGGGCCTAAAATGGATAGAAAATAGATGTTGTTTTACAAAAACTCTGCCTTTGTAATCAGGACAACGATATTTTGAAAAATTTCAGTTTTCGAGAAGATTCTCGAATTCCATTCATTGCTGAGTAGTTATTGGAAAAATTGTGCTTATTCGTGGGTTTTGTTCGTATTCTACTGCTCTGTCACAATATTTGCGTTCACTTGTCTTCTCTGCATGTATAGTAATTGGATGTTTTAACAGTTATAGCATGTAAAAAAGCGTGTTTCATTCCCATACGAAGATAGCAGATACACACGTAGTGAATTCTTGCGATATCAATCAACTTCTCCAACAGAACGTGAGGAATTGCGATTCCTTTAGATAGAATTTGGTCCACCGCCCGGATGAACGGATGAGAAGTTGCAATGGAATCAAATGAAATTATAAAAAAAAGAAGAGACACAACACGTGGGTTAACTAACAAGTAACTTACAAAGACCGAAGCGGCCTTAGGAGATCAAAGCAACATTGATTATAGAATGCTGGAGCAAATCAAAACTGATTTGGAAGAAAAATAGAGATATTTAAAGGAATTAGATGCCAAACATCTGGATAGTTTATTGGATGAGCAGGCCGATAGCGAAGCATGAGAGAAAGAAGGAGAAGAGGCAGATTACATTCAAGCAAGAATTTCTTACAACATTATCTGTATCGAAGAAATTCTGAAGGAAATTGGGAAGGACGAAACTAATATTGTGGCTCAAGTAGCAATCTTCATAGCAAACAAGCGAATCAAGCGAAAGCGAGGCTGAATGTTGAACTCAAATTGCCCAAAAGCTTCTCAGTCTTAGAATATTGAATATTGAGTCAAATTGAAAAAACTTGAAATCAAGAAATGTAATGGAGAAATATAAGAATGGAGCGAGTTTTGGGATTCATTCAACAGTGCACTTCCCAGTGAACAAGGACTTGTGAAAGTAAAAAAATCCAAATGCTTGCGTGCGTTTCTTGAAGAACTTGTTCGATGTGTTATCGCAGGCCTAGAGCTGACGGGGAGAAATTATGATGCAGCAGTTGAAATCTTGAATGACAGACTTGCGAAGCCCATGAAAATGAAAAAAGCATATATTAATGATATCATCAATTTACACCAAGGATTCAGTGCAAGAAACGTCACGCGCTTTCTATGATGAAATTTTGGAGCAGACAAGGATTCATACTCTAGTCTTGTTCACCCTGTTCTAATTGAAAATCCCATAGTCTGTAAGGATAAGCATGATTCGCGCTGATAGTGATTTTTGGATTGGAATCTGTAAACTTGCTCAAAGCACAAGTAATGGAAGTTGAAATAAGGGAGATCAATATTCCGTTGCAAAATCAACAACAACGTGTTGACAGGCGGCCTAGCCCTAATATGCCTAGCGAAAAGGTTGGAACTGTGACTGCATTAATTGCTGGAAGAACAAATGAGTGTAAGAAGAACTGCCCAATTTGCTAGAACGAACCCTATGCTAAAGGCTGTTTTAGATACGATAGCCCAGAAGAAAAAACATACCCCTTTCAAAATACACCAGATATTTTTTATACAGATGAAACTTTTGCATGATAAAGCTAACACATATGTCGACAAAGCAAAAAACTGACCTTACCAACTTCGTCACAAAGGCCTTGATCGTTCTTCAGGCATTGGACTCTTTCCATGAGACTATTTTTATGATTTGTGTTGTGAAAAACCATTTCCACTAATGCTTTGCTACCTTGTCTCATAAGGAAGATAATGGTATATCATGCAGTATTGATATGTCATGCAGTTTTCTATTCCGTAAATTCGCGTCGTCATTTTACGATTGAATCTGGATTGATTTTTGTACGGTTTGAGTATGGAGTACAAAATATGGGCTACGTGCTATAGTGGCTAGCCTCTCAAAAAGCAAACATGTACATTTTCCACCATCAGCATAGTATTCCTCAATACTTCAGCTTGAGGTCGATAGGTAGTTTGTTAGGAATAGTGTTTTAAAAGCGCAGTCCTTCTTGATTTTATTGCACGAGGTAGCCGTTTTTATTCACAATACCAATGGGCAATTATTGTCACTTTTTTCTTCCTCTACTTCCTTCTTTTTACATATAACTGTCCCAACCAACTTCATTAGAAGCTTAATCTATGACTTTTCGTGGCCTAAGCGACATCGGACATCTAGCTATCCTTAAAATTTAGCTTACAGTGATACGCGGTTTCATACGTAGTTGCATGAAAGATGGACTTAAAAATATTTTTTTGATTTGCTATCTATTCAAAGCAATAAGTTATGCTAAAGAAGGGGCATAGATCGTTTGATTGTCGTAGGAGAGAAGATGAAAGTTTGCAAGGTGAAACATCATTTCTTAATTTGTTGTAGCAGTAGGCCAATTATCCTCGGAGCTCATTGTTTCCGTGATTATTTCTGCTGTACTGGATGGTGCAAGTGGTCCATGTTGGTAGAAAGACAATCTGCACATGTTATAATATCAAAGTCCATTTGAAAATCAGCCATGTTCTTTTCGAGTTATTTGACATTTTGTAAATGAATGTCTCAAACTGCTACTTGCAACAAAGACTGCCTAATCCCAAGTTGTCAACTTCTACGTCATAATGTCAAGTAACAAAACTAAAATCGCTCATCCCACGCCCCCTAAAAGAAATTTTGAGTCAAAATCAGGCAGAATTTGCTTCTAGCAGATGATTTTGAACATAGTGAGGAAAAACTGTAGGGTGACTTCCGTGTCACTTATCCTTTAAGGCAGCAACAGAAAAGGCTATTCAAACAAATAGAACAGATATATATATATATATATATATATATATATATATATATATATATATATATATATATATATATATATATATATATATATATATATATATATATATATATATATATATATATATATATATATATATATATATATATATATATAGGTGCATAATAGAAGTGTAAATGTTGTATCATTAACAAGACAATCTTGGATTTCCGTGATTGTGACGACTAAACACTGTTCTTTCTAATAATTTTCAGGGGGCCAGGCCCCTCGTAGCATTGCCCAGACGGGGCACGAACTCCCAAGCACCAACATAATCCGTGCTTATGGGGTTAACATAAAGTATATAAAGCTTGAAACTTAGCACACTGAGACATTGCTTCAGTCCCAGGAATATTTCCTAATACTATCATAAATTGTTATAGATTATGTGGAAAGAAAGGGAGTATATATTTAGTGAAGCCCTTTAACTGGAATTGGAAATCATTACCTATCTGCTCGTAAGACTGAGGAGAGCGTTTGGACAATTGACTCATCATCTGTTGTCACTTGCTATTGTTTGCATCTTTTCTTTTGCTTTATGGTCACCAGGTGTGACTTGCTCGATTTTGATTGCGTGAAACTTTCTAAATTGAAGGAAAATTTTGATATGGACAACACTAACATGTTAGCGTGATTGTGGTTTATCAAATTGTGTTGCGCTAAGTACAAAGTGGTTATATCTTTGTATGACATTCTAAATCAGAAAGCTGGACGGTGACACACCAGTTGTTGACAAAAAGTTCCTATAAAAACTGCCAGTGAATGGAATAGTTATGAAAAAATCCGCAAGAAATGATGCCATCAGTCTCCTCTCAGAAGAGCGCTTGGCGTGGTATTGTTTTGATACTTTCGACGATTTCGAGCATTTTGGGAATCACCAATTGACGGAGAATCCGGATACTGTCTAATTCCTCCCCGCAAGTGAAGAGCAGGTATAATTTACTACGTGAATTGTTGTGAGTATTGACAAAATGATCACCATCTGAATGTCCGTTTTAATGGCTATTCAAAAGTTAAGTAATGCTTAGGGGTGGGGCATGGACATTTTTGCTAATAACTATTACGAGGGTGGGGGTCATAGCTCTTTTGCTATACAACAGAGACTTTTTGAAATGTATCCTTTCTTGCAATTACATCGAGGTTGAGTTTAAATCCGAAGCTGTTTCTGTATGCATGTGTCCCCTTGTTTCAAACATTATTCTGACCTACACAGACACTTTTAAAAAGTTAATTGTGTCGGCTATCGCCTTTTGGGATGTTTCTAAATTCTGCCCTGTGATATTGTTGCTGTTGTTGAATTAATTTTGAGTAGACTGTTATACCTAGCTCTATCAGCTAATTTAGGCCTACTATGCATGCCGCATCCAGGCATGTGACCCCTAGTTTAACGTCCCTTCCGAAGGACGGCGGAGTGAGCTGTTTTAGTCGTTCATCTAGGAGGTCACCCATTCAGTTTCTGAGCGTGCACAGCCACTGCATAACTTGCTGGGCCGCTTGGCCACTCACCCCGCTTGGAACTGGCTGGAACTGGTTGGGGCCGCTTGGCCTCTCACCCCGCTAGAAGTCCTGCATGAAACATCCAAATTTAATAAATTCCAAGGCTGGACATATCATTCCACAGTGTTTCCAGCCTTGGAATTAATTAAAGTTAGAAGTTTCAAGCCGATCTTTTAATTTGGTATTTCCTGATAGTAGTCATTCCAAGTATTACAACGAAAAAAGCTAGATTTAAAAATACTTAACGGTTCAAATTTCATGGCCAGTTGAAGATGTAGGAAATAAGATCTTGTGAATAACGTCAGTAGAACCGAGTTCTGCCAATCAGCAGCAGCCGAAATCCCATGTTTGCAAGAAAGAAATAACATTAGAATTTGTCGTTTGACCGAAATCTTTCCCTTAACGTACACCTTTCTTATGCTCGTACAAAGTGTACTCATTAGAAGCAACTAAGAATTACAGACTTTCTTTAAATGTACGATTCAGAATGCAACTTGAGAAAACAAAATCACAGAATTTTCCATGAATTTTACCAGAAACTCTGAAACGAAAGCAAGTTTTAAAAAAACTGACATCATTTGACATATCAAAGGAATTTTGAGAAAAATAACATTTTGACTTGGTAATATGGTTCTGCGCACCAGCTCTGAAAATTTTTGCAAGATTCCTTCAAAATAAGGATGCTTAATATAAACCTGAATCCTTAGATCAAAAAAAGACGTGAAGCGAAATCAGAAAATGAACTATCAAAAAAGTAAACTACAAGTAGTGATTTCCAAAAGTGTTAACAAGAGGGGTTTTCTAGATGCAACGCCATAGAATGGGTGTTGACAAGTTTCTCCCATATTTTCACAGATGCCAATATGATGATTTAGTCTATCATATCATGTAGTAGACAATTGGAAAGACTTCAATTGCCACGTAGAAGCACAAAATTCATCATAGCAATGCAAAGGAAAGCACTTCAGAAGCAATATCAAATTGATAAGCAACGTAAATGCAACCTTTATGGGAGGCTGCGCCAACCAACATGGAAATAGAGTTTAGAAAGGAGGTTTCACCCTCTCCCCCTGCAGTCCATAGGAATCATTACAGAAAACTATCAAATGAGAAACCAGCAAATGTGGGGTCGGATCAAAGGTAGAGTTAGTAATAAACCGAATCAATGGGAACTCTTTCTTCAGTTTCATTTGACACCACTCTATGACGAGATGAAGATGCCGTGTGACCAATTTCACCACAAACTGAAATACTTGGGCATGGCTTCCTTGAAGCGATCTCTGTGTGCGAAATGATCAGCATTCGTTTGAAGATATCGTTTAAAGATTTGTTTGATATGATAGAAAGCCGCCTTTATCTTGATGCTGGGCCACTTTGAGAAGATTGTACATGTTTAGTCCAGTTCTCTAATGTACTCTCACTCCATTAGGCAATTGATGGATCATTGTTCAGTTGAAGCAATTTCTAACTGTGTGTACAAATCTTATGAAAAGAAGAAGCTATAATGATCCATGAATGACCATTGGTATTGAGAAAGGATTTCCGAACATGAGCCAAAATCTCTATACCTAAAGACTTAACTTTGTTCACTCTAACTTTTTTCTTTCCATCAGCGGACTGTGTCACTGCTAGCATGATGCTGACTAGAGATATCAGTCTCTCAAAATTTCTCCTATCCTCCTCATTACCGATCAGCTTATATATGAACTTCCTGTTTTCAGGGCTAAAATGGTGATCAGTTATTGACCCAGTGTTGGTGTTTCCACCTGGATAGTGCATTATCATACCAATCGTAGTCCAAACATAATCAATACAAATCTGCTTCTGTCCTTTCAATATTGTTTGCACCTATCCAGCTTTACGCCAGATTCTTCGACCAACACTCAAGTGGTATAGAATCTTTTGTGCAAAATCCAAAGTCCGCAGCTTAAAGTGAAGGAGAGAAAAACAGGGCGAGTTAGCTTTCAAGATATTCTCATGGCATTGACCCTGTTTTTACAGCTTTGATATGCAACCTCACCAGACTGAAGCCTCTCCTAAGCTGCTTTACATGATTCAAAGACCTTTGCTATCTCAAAACCCTCAGCAATTAGACGAGGGTCATTGGCATCTGAATGACTGGCATGGCACAAATGGCAAAGTACGCCACTATCACCTTGCAGTAAAGAGACCATTTTCCCGTCAACCATTGAACATTCTTTTTTGCAAGTGAGTACTACAGGCCGATCATTGACCATAATATTGGAATGGTACTCATTCCTTATTACTTAAAAAATGGTTCAAGCTCAAACTTCGAAATATCTCTGTCTTCACCTGCTATAGTGAGAGAAACGGGAGAGCAAAGCTCGTACTATTTGGTACTGGATTTCCCCAAATGATGGTGTTGTTATACTTCAATGACAAAAGACAATAGCATGACAGCACAAATGAATTGCTTTTTTGGATCAATGTAACATGTTTTGTCAGCAGCAAGAGAAGTGTCGATAACTTGTTGTCTAATTTTGTGAGATCTAGATCCACTAACTCCGCATTTCCTTTTAAGAACAATCTCTCCAACAACATGTTTAACTCTTACATCTTCTCCCAACTTCACTAACGCTGATACTGTTTCATCACTTAACTCTGCAATCAGTACTGATAATTTAAGTTTATAACTAGTAATAGATGGATGGACTTCTGATTTTGCAACATTGATCTGTTTTCTTGTGGGAAAGACAAGATTATATAGGGGATATAAGATTCTCAACTTTTGATACTGGTTTGCTGACAAGTTGATGTTATACTTTATTACAACTGCATCGTACGTCGGAATGTAGATAGTTCTTTGAGCAATGTTTGCATGCCAGGTTCGGTTGTACTCGTCAACCACTATGTTTAATGCCTCCGTATTCACCAATGTCCGGTCTGCATTTAAATTTTCAATGGCTTTTACTGCTTCCTTAAGAATTGATCTTTGCTCTTCATGCATGGGCCATCACCAAGTGTCAAACTGGGTCTTTCCTTTGGCTTCTCATCAGATGGGGCATAGCATTCGTAGATCACTTTGCTCTGCCATTTAGTAATGGATGCAGCAGATACTTTCCTGGATGGCCTATTTTCCACCAACCCTCTGAATCCCATACTTAATGAACGAAAGTTCAAAGGTAATCTGTACGCTTCCACAAGCCTAGCTGGTACTTGAGTACAATTCAAATCAAACTTCATATTAGATGCAATGTCATTGAAATTGATCAGCCTCAGCATAAGAACACTTCATAGTAGTGCTTAGTTTAGATATTGAAGTTAGCTTGATATTCAGGAGATATTATTACGCTAAAACATATATCGAGGACAATTTTCGGATCGTTGGGCAAGCAAGATCGTTTTTTAGTCAAGTGTATTGGCATTTGTTTATATAAAGATTCAAAACCCAGTCTTGTGTAGACAAAAGAGTTCGTTTTCTCACTGGGACTCTTCAAGCTTGAAAGTGTACAAATTATCATCTTGAGATTATCAGCTTGAGAAATAGCTTAAATAAGTAAAAAATTATTATTGTGGAAAAGTTGGTAGATTTAAATACTAAGATGAAGATTTTTAAAAGAATGCTTTTCCAAAATGGTATTTTTGGCAAGAAAGCAAGATTTTCTCCAATTAAGGTAAGCGAAGAAAGGGTATCAGTATAATTAGAATGCTTGATTGATATATACAAAGAGAGTATCACTACTAAATAAGGTGCTCTTTTGTCCAATTTCTCAGATCTATTGAGCCGAGTTTTGAGCTGAGTTACAGTTAAGATTTATTTGCGGGAAAATTTACACGTAAGAGCATTGAGCCGAAGAGCTCCAAGCATCAATAATTTTGAAACACTTTCTTTTTATCCTACAAACGCTTTAAACTTTGCTACTAGTGACCACTCAACTGGCCTTAGGTGACTAATTTGAGCCGAGTTACAGCTAAAACGGCACATTTGAGGGAAAATGCCCATATGAAGTAATACTTGAGCCCCAGAAACGTCAAAACGAAAGCTTTCTAAAATTTTCTTTTTCATCCTGCAGAGGCATAAATTTCCACTTCTAACGAGCACTCAACCAGCCTCATATGATTTGTTAAGCCGAATTACAGATAAACATGCTTATTCGAGGCAAACTCTCCATAAAAAGAAACTAGACCCTAGGATCCCAAAAACTCCAAATTTTCAGGAAATTTTCCTGACCCTGTATACAATTTATTCTGCTTCCAAACAAGCTCCTATCCAACATCATGTGATTATTCTGAGGCAAGTTATTCAATTTATTCCACAATTCGACTTCTGGGCACACTATGCATTCCCTCACATAAGAACACTAGATTGAGTAATTAGCTGTTGCCTGACAGTAATCGATACCATGAAACATTACCTGATGGTAAACTGATAGTGGAAACTTAACACTCGAAATGTTAAGTAGCAAAGGAGGTGGGTGGCACTAGATTTGCTACGATCTGTTACAATGGGTGGGTAGTTCGTCAAAATGGGAAAATTTTGATGCTAGGTAATAATTGAATGGTCCTTTATCCAAACTAGGGTAATTACAATAATAATCAGGATATCTATATTTATGTGCGCTCTCTTACTTGTACATTTCCATCAGAAAGAACCATCTGAATCTTCTCCACATTGTTCGTTACTGCAGCTTCAATCATAACTTCCGTAGGGTCTTCTGATGTACCAGACTCAAATAATTTTGGCAACGCATCGTATGAATACCCTGTAAAATGATTTTCAAAATAAGTCTTTTCTTCTACTGTGAATTCATTATACGCATATATATATATATATATATATATATATATATATATATATATATATATATATATATATATATATATATATATATATATATATATATATATATATATATATATATATATATATATATATATATATATATATATATATATATATATATATATATATATATATATATATTTGTATATATATATATATCTACGCTCAAAAAGTATTTCACCACATCGAAAATCATGTAATGGACCAGCAACCTGGCACGTAGTTATGAAAATTACATGCAAATTGCAACAGCAAATCGAAAACAACAGGAAATCAACATACAGCCAATGAAAAAGCAAAATTTGAAGATCCGAAAAGTTGAACTTTGCCACAAAAAACTTTTGGTAAAACAGATCGTCAATCAATATTTTGATAGGTAGCCACGCAATTTTGTGACAGACTCAATCTTCTTGGAATGGAAGCATAAAGTTGATGGATGTAATCAGGGATGTGCAGATTGGGGGGGCATGGGAGGTAGTTGGTCAATTGGTCAAAATGCCCCCCACCAAGTGTCTCGGCACATCACTGGATGTAATCTTGTGGCATTTGAGCCCAACCTTCATTAACACGTTAGATCAAATTCTTTGTTTATCGGAGGGCTTCAAACATCATGGCTGAGCTTGTTTTTGATAAATAGCCATACATTTTCAAGAGTGTTTAGGTCAGGGCTTTGAGCATGCCACTGGAAAAGTCTGATGTTCTCCTGTCTGAAGAAGTGTTGGGTTAGCTGTGGCTGTGTTTTCTTGCTTGACATGGATGTCACGGATGCCTTCAAATATATTTTCTTGAAGAAAAGAAACATAACGTGTGGCGTTCATTCTCTGATCGCATTGCAAAAGTTTGCCTACGCCAATAGGCCCAATGCAACCCCAAAACATGACAGATACTGCCTTTTAAAGAGTAGGCTGAAAAATTTTGGATTGTTTGCTTCGGAAGTTTTGCTCCATACCCTTAATGTTCTTGAGTCGCTTCCTAAGCCAAAACGACACTCGTCAGAGAATAAAATCTTTTTCCAGTCGTCAATGGAAGATTCACGGTGTTCTCGTACCCACTGAAGACGGATCCGGCTGTTTTTGGCTGAAAAAAGTCTTCTTCTATGGCTTAGAAAACTATATTTATGCAATATCTTTCTAATGATATATTTAGTTACAGCTTGGCAAACATCGGATTGGCGAACTTCTTCAACACTTGCTTTTTGAGTTCCAAACTTAAGACTTTTTACCGTATGACAAACTATCCTCTCCCCTTTTGTTGATTTTACTTGGATGTCCACTTCTTGCCTTTTTCGCAATGGAACCACTGGAAAGAAACTGATATTTTATGGCTAATCTTTTTTCGTTAGAAAGTTTTCTTGTTTTTGGCATTGTTGACTTTGATACAGTTTTCACATTTTAGAGAAAGAATTCACACCCTATATTTTCTACGCTTCTTAAAGGATGGCGTGAGATATTTTTCACACCAAAACAATGCATCCAAAATTACAAGATAATGTTTCAATAAATCCCTATTTGTAGGCTTAATTAAAATGCTTACAGCTACAAGGCCATTTTGTTCTGTGTGATGTAATATTTTTCAAATCGAAATGCATATGTGTATATATATATATATATTTATTGGACAAATCCGCTCACTCATGATAGGCAGTGTATACAATTTATTATACTACAGTATAGATAATCTATAATTTAGACAAATCCATAAGGAGATACACCAGTGTAGAAATTAATGTCAAGTAGACATAAGCGTAAGTTTCGAGGCAACTGTTATTCGCAAAAGATGGAAGACATGCGCAAATATATGTGAAATGTGTGTGTGTGTGTGT
>OLMO02000252.1:9109675-9138552 GCA_900291935.2 Cassiopea xamachana
TTGCCCCCCTCTCGGGATAATCTCCATGTGAGCATTGGAGTTATGGGGCCCCTTTGGGACAATTTGCCCCCTTGCCCCTCTCGGTGGCCTTGATCATTTTTTACAAAATATACTGATAGAAAATCGATATACCGAAGTATTGGGGTCGTTTTGTGGTGGCATATTGTCAAGAAGTCTCAGTATTCAAGTGACAGATTAGGCTCTGGCTCGTTAACTTTCATCAAGTGTTTTGTGTTTTTGCGGGGGTACCAGCAAAGTTAATATCGTCGCTTCTTCTATTTTGAATAGCCTTTGAATGCCTTATTGTGCAATGTATTCGTGCTATATCTCGGATTCTCTCGGATATGTAGAAGCTGCCCTTGCGAATTAAAATGTTTAAAAATCTTCCAATCACCAGCTTCGTATTCCATTCCTGTTGTTTGTTGATTTTTTACATTTGAGTTCGTATGCATTGTGCCGTTTCAATGACGTCATAGCAGTTATACAAACTTGCATTAAACTCAATACTATACAACGCTCACTATTAAATCTTTCCAGCCCCCCCCGTTGATATCAACTCCCAGCTTGGGAGTACCCAAGTGAACTCACTTTCGTGTTTTTGTTGCCATTTGCAGGCAGTAAAGTGTTTTTATCTTTGAGAGAGATGTCTAGTTGCTCAAAATCCTGTTATTCGCTAGATCTTGAACCCATGATCCACTGCACTGATCTCTTATTACTTGGTAGCTATCCTCAACAATATGAAGTTAATCTAAGGACCGGCTTTTAATGTTTAATAATTCCAATTGACATCTGTTGTGAATTTGAAATACTTTTCCTTAATCTTTTTCATATGACTAGCTTCTAGGTTAATCTACACTCAGACCGTTTTTGTTGAGTTCTATACCCAAGGTTAATCTTCATTATAATTTCGAACCGACATTAAAATTTGGATTTATACGTGAAGCTGATACAATGGTACTGGTAATTCTCGAAATAGTCCTTTGAGTTTGGTCTCAATTTTACAGTTGCATATTAGACGCTATGTTCTATTCAATGTGCTTGGGCGAAACTTGTAGATCAATGGTCCCCAAATTTGTCAAATTATTTTAATTTTTTTTGTCAGGGTCCACTCTAGGAATAAATATATATATATATATATATATATATATATATATATATATATATATATATATATATATATATAAAAATTGAATTCCTTGTATCCTCTATAGCTGAGAGTGCTCAATACATTTCGCAGAGCGTAATATAGGTAGATTGACAGAAAATAAAACTGCGGAATTGCGACTATTAGTTTCAAGATTTCTCGATCATCAGGCAATCATGCTCGAATTGCCTGATGATCGAGAAATCGTGAAACTAATAGTCGCAATTCCGCAGTTTTATTTTCTGTGTCAATCTACCTATATCAAAAGCTTCACCACCATAAGAAAGTTTACAATTAGAAAATAGAGACTCAAAAAAATTCCAACTCATAACACGTTTCGCCGTAGCTTCATCGGGTAAAACCCTTCCAGCTATACAAGCGTTTATTTATAATCAACACCAACAAATACTAACAATGAACAACTATGAAAATACAATGGAATGCTGTAAACAATAAAAGAGAACCACATGAGATAGCACATTAAGTAGAGAGAAGGAAATGTAGGGTAATTAAGGATAGAGAAGAATTGGAGAAGTTGATAACGACCATCCCTCCTGGGCTGAGAGAGCGTAAGCAGAGACAATAGAATAAAAATAGCTGCATGGAAAATTAATCTAAAAATAAAATTACTCAGAAAGACATAGGAAGTAGAGTATCCCAATATGCTGCAGATGTAGCAAATTAAATAATAAATAAATATTGTAAAGGCGACCATAAATTAACATAATAATAAACCATAATGTAAAGCAAAATAAAAACAGAGCAAGTAATACAAACTGAAAAATTCAATAAATTATTAAACTATGTTTCCGCTAGCCTAACATTAAGACCCCGGGGCGTGAAAGTATCTAGCTGATATTGCCAGAAACTCTCACGTATTCTATCCCCCCACCAACAAGTCTATCTATTATCTTAACACGATTGTCGTCAAGAAATTTATGATGGTTCTCTTCAGAGGAATGTCTCTTTTTATATCACATTAAGGAAATATAAAGTAAAAGAAACTAAAACGTACTTTATTTGCATCGCATACAGCGGGAATGGACACTAATTCATCAGGTCCCAATTGTACATTGTGCTTACTATTTAGCATATACAAATCAAGTTAACTAACGTTCATCTCACATCAGATGTCCCATGTTCATGAGAAATAAGAATGTAAGAGGACATAATGGATGTCCAAAATATGCTATTGTAAACATATTGATTGGACAATTTCAAATGTCCAATAATACTAGCCATCCGATGTGAGATGAACTTGTCAAAACTCAAAACAACACAACAATATAATCACGTAAGATAGGCGGTGTGCTGCTAGTATTTCCATAAGCTCATTCTACCCTTTTAGTCGACCAAATAAATGATATTGCTGCCTCCAGTACTAGTTCATTAGCTATATTCTTGAAGCGAGGATTACCAAAAAGGAGAAGATCACAAAGGGCCTTGGAGCTTAGATTTCCAAGCTCAAGTCCAGGGATTTCCGAGAGATGGCCAAGGAGATCGTTACACATCTGTTCATATATGGGGCAATGCAGGAGAAAATGCTCATTTTATTCAATACCTGTATTACATGCACAGATGGGACTTATGGATTAAAAGTTGTGCCTTAGCTTATATTCGTTCAGAGGACTGAATTTAACCCGGCGCTTAGTATAAGATGTTACGCCTTCTACATCGCGAGCTTCAAATACGTACCTCTTACTAGGTCATATCATAGCAAGCAATTTATCCTTGAAATCACCCAGCGTACTTGATTCACGAATATCTTTATCTAACGCATTCAATTCAACAAGCACATAGTGAAAATATTTAGGAGAAAAGCGAACAGTGGTGAATGATTGGCTCATATCATTTGCACTTCTAACAGAATACGAAACTTCGCAAGCATTAGGAACTTCAGCAAAGTACGTACGCCGGATGAAGGCTTTTCCGCAAATTAAAGAAATGGCACAACCTTCCAAACCACCTTCGATCATTTAAGTATTCCCACCCTAGCTCATCATACAGCCTTTTCCTACTTGTACCTCTCCAAGCTCCAGTGGTTGCTACAGCTACAGAGTACTGTGTCTGTTCGAGTCTCTTCGTGAAATACAAGGGTATATTTGGATCATGTCGATGGTAAATAATATCTCCATAATGAAGATGAGGTCTAATGCAAAGTTTATAGATTTAGTCAAGTACATTGCGAGAAACATATTTAGAAAGAAAATTGATCATCCGGATTCCCCTTCTTGCTTTAAGAATAGCCTCTCGAATGTGACTATTAAAATCCAAATTTTCGTCCAAAATCATACCAAAATGTTTATGTTCAGTTTTTCGGCAATCACATCACTACTAAGGCTTAAGTGAGGATGCTGAGGTCTAGATCGCTTAGAGGAAAATATAACATCTTTTGCTTTCTCAAATTTAAATGATATCTTCCATTGCCATGCCCACGAACTTACACTTTCAAGATGTTTATTTAACTCTAAAGCTGTAATGGCCTCATCAGAACCTGCTGAAAATAATGATGTGTTATTTGCAAATAATTTCATGCAATAATTGATATCATGAGCTAGATCATTTATATATACTAAAAAAGCAATGGACCGAGAATAGATCTTAGAATACCGAGAATAACTGACCCGATAAGCTCCAAGTGTGAGCATTTTCCATTCAAACTCTTTGCATCCGATTGAAAAGAAAGCTACACAGCAAAATTAATAAATTACGGCATATTTCGTTACTCTCCAGCTTGTACAAAAGGCCATAACGCCACAAACTATCAAAGGCCTTGGAGAGATCCAAGAATACAGCACGAGCTTCCAAATTGGGTGCGCTCTTAAATGCACCATAAATTTTATGGGTTATTGCCAGTAGTTGGTTGATAGCCGAATCACAAGGTCGAAAACCAGAATGGTTGGGGGTTAAAAGGGTATTGTCACAAAGGTGCTTGTACATGTACATAAATTGATGTAGATGCAGAAGGTAAAGAATGCTACCTGATAGGCGATACAAACTGCAATCTAAAAGATCATAGGAATAGGTACATCAAAGAGTCACTCCACGTCTGGTGGGACCAATAAAATTCACTTTTGGACGTCAATGTCATAGACCTGTTTCAAAATCTGCATATTGCATCTACCTTTGTTACTGTATGTAGGAAAAAAATGATTCTGAAAAGTCTCGAAATGTTTTAATTAGACCCAATCAAAGTTTTGGCCTTTGCGGCCATCCTCTGTTTCCCCATACTTTTTAACGTATGCTATACTTGTCCTATGATCATGCAGCTTGTATTAGCTGAAAGCCTTTTCTGTGGAGTTTCCATTTCTGACAATGAAAGATGCTAACTAATAAAGCTTGCATTTTAAAATGCCATATCAAGAATTAACCTTTGACCCTGTTGGGATTTCAATTGGGAAAAATGAAGCAATTTGTCAGAATGCTACAACAACCTCAACTGCACTATTCCTGAAATGTATAGAATAAGCATCCGTGGAATAAGTAACAATCTGCAGTTATACACACTTAATTCCTCTTAAAATTGTAGGCTGCTATGAATCGGCCGTCCAAAATCATATCGAAAAAACTCAACCAAACATGCTATATTGTATTCATACTGTTCTTGGTTTCTATTGTCCATACATTTCTATTCAAGCACAGCGTTTGCTCTATCAGTGTCATTTCTATGCAATGCGTATGTTCTTCCAATAGCTGTTGAAGGGAATAGTTGTAGCAATATATCGCTACCGTTAACCACAACTCTATATTGGGGTTGTGGAAACACATACGATGAACTAGGGCCATGGGGATGGAGAAAAATAACTGAAATCCCATGGATACCTGAACAAAATTCATTGACATATGCAGCCCACCATTTTTCGTCATAATTTATGACCATGCAGCCTCAAATTGATTTAAGTGTGGCGAAGCCATGGATCACTATCTCCGAAGATTCTCAAAATAAAGATACCTTTTGAATTTTTTTACTTTTCCACAACATATATCTCACCAACTATAACAAACTTCACAAAAGCGATCAGGACTATTGAATTGTAAAAAAAATACAGAACGCACAGTGTTCTGTGACAAAACCATGCTTCTAACTGCTTTCTCTTTTACAACTCTCACACAAGCTCCAATACTGGAACTGAATACTTCACTGCTGAAAAGAAAGCGCTTGAGATACTTTTGCTATATGTGCTTACTCACAGCTGAGGTTCTGACACTGGTTTAAATACAATGAGCTTCTGGGTGCCAGCAATGGTTGTGCTAAGGTAACTCTTATAGAGAGCAATTGCTCTTCTTCTTTCCACTGCGCTGCAGTAATACAAGATACCTCAATGCCAAGCAAGCTACTTACTACAAAGCTAAATAGCAGCATAAGAGAAAGAATCTGGTCTTTATAAGGCAACCAAAGCCTTTGCAGATTTGCTTTGGTAGCCTCTCTCTTGATAGTTTCCCTTATTCAATCTGAAGGTCCTTTACCTTCACTTGTGGCAAAGAAATGCCGTTCTGCATTCCAAAGTGTTTCTCATGACAACAAAGGATAAGAAAGCTCTCTAGGTTCGTAAACTGGCCAGCGCAGCCATCTGAAAAATTAACAACGTTGCGTATTATAGGAGAGATTTCCTTCAAGTAATTTAGAAGACGTCTTATGAAATGGTGAACTGCAATAGTATCATGGGTACAGTAATCTAAAATCATGACAAAGTTTCCATGCAGTACTTTTTCATCTTGCTTGCAATAATAAGTGAATGGATGAAGAGTTGCACTACTACTACTGTTCCAGTGAAAAGATTAGGCAGCATCCTGGCAAATGAAAATAAAGTTCTCCGGAAAGTCTGCAATAGCAAGGAATTTATTTTCTCTAAGATGATCTTTCATCGTGTTTCTTAAAGGCATATAGTTTTTCAATAAAGTTATCAAGAAAATAATCTTTCAACTGAAAAATCGTCTCAATGTTTGATCCGTCTGTTGTTGCCCATTGCTTAAACTCGATTTCACAGGTCCCAGCTTCATCAAAGCACTGTTCCAGCATTGCACGTAATGTTCAACTTCCAGGAAAACATGAGTAATATAGTAGAAGCGATGGAAAGCACATTATCCTAGCTAGTGCATGGCTTTAATGAACTAGCGGAAGCTCCTCATTTCTTGCTAATGTGGCCAATTTTGCGTCCGTCATCATAAGCTTCATATTATTGTGAACTGCATAAACACATAATTGATGAGTGGCACTGGCTCCATGCAAGAATACACTCCTTGGGACTTAACATTGTCAATTTGGAAAAGCTCTTTTTCTTTTCTGGATACTTCGGCTTAAACTGTGCATAGATTTCCTTAAGATTACCCAGAATAAGTCGCTTTTGCTGCATAATTCCCCCCCTCATCAACATACTGGCACTTAAACAGTCTTTCTTTTCTGGCACTGTTTTACTGATATTGTCATGACGATAAAATTCTCTAACCGCAGCCGCTGTGTCTTCTTCTATGACTTTGCAAATATATAGACTTGGATTGGAAAGAATCCCGTTTTCTAAAGCAAGATATTCTTCTTAGGTTTCCATTCTATTTGAGCAACCAAGTCTCAACATCATTTTTCTACGGCTGCATGAAGGTGCAAAAGTTGTTATAATCGATATCTTTTCATTTGATTTTGTAGTGCTTTGATACTTCTTTACAAGGGACTAGACTACATTTTCTGCATCTTGCGATCCTGATACACCCCGTGCTTGGGAGTACTTGAATGTATTGCCAGCGCATCAATTTTTGTTGAAATTGTTTCTTTTCCTACGTGGAATATAGGTCGTTGACCTCTTCATATTCCTCTTCTTTAATGAGCTAATGTCAATAACCTCAAGTGATTAATTTATTGTTCCCACTTCTGCTACATGAGGTACAAAACTTTCATTAACATCCATTTCAGGAAGGTCTACCATTGTCTCTTGGAGCTGTTCAATATTTATGCCACCCTGAAATTAAAATTTTTGAACTATCTACCCCCCAGCGTCACGCTGTGAATCACAAAGAACATGTAGAACTACTATAGTGATAGGCCAGTCTCTATAAAAACTACCCACCCCCTATGCATGACGAAATTAATTAACAGCCCCTTTATACATTCTTCGTCGTCTATTGAAGATGAACTACAAGATGATGGTTGCTTTGCGAATGGTAATTTGGCGAGCATCTTTCTACATTTACTGCATATTTTTTTCCAAAAAGAGCTTTTGATGGGTGACTTTGAGCTTGTTTTTCTGCTACTAATCACAAGTCTTTGTCTGTTTAACATCATACTCACCAAGGAGATTGCAACAATAACTATGCCTGTTAGTATCATAAATTATATTGGTTGACATTTTGAAGCACTTGTTATTTAGCAAAGAAACCTTGAACGGAACACTCTTCATGAAAGAACTGACCAATAAGCAAACACTTGCTTTACATTTTATCCAAGCTTAATTCTCGAATAAGAGAATAGAAATCTACTCGTGAATGAATTCGATGCATATTCTGTTTTTCTAGATAAATAATGTATCAACGGACTATGTCAGAGGTGTCAAATTCACTTTGGCCCAGGCGCTGGGTAACCCGTAACTGTTTCTGGGGTGTTTATCTTGTAAATGCCAGCTAATAAAGGTCAAGTCGATGTTTAGTCAAATTGAAGGTCATGGCGGGATGGATTCGGCCTTTGGAAGGAAAACAGGGCTACCGCTCATTTCTCTCCTTTTCTAGCAACTTTAAAGGATAATTTGACTCGAATACGATAAGAATCCACAATGAAGACAATTTGAAGAGGTTTTCTTGCTATTAGCCCCATTCCATTCCGACAAAACACACACAAAGTCGCCCTTATAAATCCATTTCTTGAAGAGAATATGCAAGACAAAAAACTCTGATCTTTCCTCAAAGAGCTTTTTGTAATAACAACCTGCATATTCAATTCTCCTTTACAAAATATCACAATTGCTAATAGAAACTATATTTTTATAGGAGATTTGTGGATATTGTGAAAAATTTCATCTAAATGTCATCTATAGACACCTTCTATCTTTACGGATTCTTAAGGATTCTAAGGAAGGGAAGAAACCTGGATTATTTGACATCCTCTCTGAAAAAATTTAGAGTTTAATTTATTTATCCCCCTGATTCTGATAGGCTGACACATGCTGCTTAAAGTGCTATTGACATTTTTGTGGCAGACTGAATGCTATTCTCTTATATTGTTTTGCTAGAGGATGAGAGCAAGCTTTATCGTATCCTCGAACGCTTATTGTTAATTTAGGTAACTATCTGTTCAAGAAGTTTATTCAGTAACACATTCGAGAATATGTGAAGAAGAGGAATTACTAATCTCCTTGAAAATAATCATCTTTCGACACATACTCACAACGAGTCGTCTTTCTTACGTCTTACTCACAACTGACTTTAAGGATTGTTAAAATTTTTCAAGCCCTGTATCGAGCTACGTTTGGAAACGGAGCTAAGCATGCTTAGTTGAAGATTTTGACTTACTCCAACGATGTCCTATTCGATCAGTTTAATCAATTATGTAGCAAAGATTGATGCAGCATTCTGACAATTCTTTGTCTTTCCCGATTGACATCCGGCCAGGGTCAAAGGTCAAAATCTTGATATAGTTCTCTAGCATTTTGGTTTATTAGTTAACATCTTTCAACATTCCAAATGGAATCTTCATAAAATGAGATTTCAGATGGCAGAAACTGTATGATGATAGGAGAAGTACAATCAAATTTAGCTAGAGAAAGAGATTGTCAAAAACTCAACCACTCTAAATCCTTTTGGACTGTATCTGCAAACCGCAAGGTTTCTAGTTCCTCCAGACCGAACCATATTGTGCCTGTGCTTTAAGGCACAATTGAAGTGTAAATGTGAATGTCCTCAAAATTTATCAATAACAAAGTGCATATCTCAAGGTCAAAACATACCATTCATTTTGATCTTCTTTGTCAATTTAGGAGACTTACTTCTGATTGCAGTAGGGAGGGAAAAGAAATTTCTTCAATTTTAAATTCATCTAGTCAGGAAGCACCATATTCTAGAGTTGGTGATTTGGCAAGTAGTAAAATCAAATATAGTATTTGTACTTTCTATAATAAAGTTGCCCAGTTGAGGTGTCATGAAAGGTGTGATATTGCCCATAATATTTAACTTCAAAAGTTTAGCTTTCCATCCACCTTTAAGTCTGGATAGAACTGGAGATTTCAGTACAAATGACTTGACCAGTGTGCGTGTCCCTAATTTGTCTGGTGTATGTAGGTTTTTACAAGATATCTGTGGCAATGCAGTAACATACATGACTTAGAAGTAACACTGGTTATGGCACAATTTTAAACTTATATCTTTATTATAATACCATACAAAGCTGAGGTATGTAAAAACAGACTCTGCAATGGCTGGTAATTCACGGCTGTAAGTCCTGTGTTATGAGATCTATCTTCCCTAGAATTGTAACTATGTCTAGATTATTGCATGCCCCAATCCCACTTCAACAGTTTAAATTTAACTGAGCACACAAGCAGTATCTCAGAAGTGATGCTTTTTCAAGTATTTTTTGATAAAAGTGATATATTTCATAGCTAAGAGGTCAACTGACTATGCTCAGCATATAAGCAATAAAGCTTCAGGAAACTGTAGAATTGGAAGGTGGCATCCTTTCATCATAGCATCATGGTTTTTCTGATATATTGGGATTACCTATCATCTATCTTTTCCTGATGCAAAAGAAAGCCTGATATTGCTTTGTGTATTGTAGTTGTTCTTCCTAGAGTAATTGCACTGAGAAATAAACTGAGATGATTCCTTTGGTCATTTGGGCAATACTCCCAGTCACTTGGGATCCTAGAAACAAAACTACCTCTACTGCTAATCTTGCTGTATGGATTGTATCTCACAGCATATATTCTTTCAAAGTTTCTCTTGCTACGCTTTTTATCAAAGTAACAAGCCAGCAAGAGGCAAGAAGTGTTGTCACAAAAGCATTGGAATTTATAGAGGGACCCAAATGAAAAATACAACTCAAAAATTTCCACTAATGTTTTTTCAACTACAAACTTAAATTGTATACATCAAGGAGACATGAAAGGGTCATATTTAATAAAGGGTGAAATAGCATAAAGGTCAAATATGTCATAAAACAAGGAAGGAAAGGAAAGCAACTGGCAAGTTTTAATTGCCATGTCACTCAATAGGAAGTATTTACCCTAGGCCTTCCCATACTTGGATTATTCTCCCCTGGTTTGGCATATTCTAGAAAGATAGGTTCTGCATTTGCCTTCCTGTTGCATTTTATGGTAGAATGATATAACAAAATACTAACCAAAGATAGTGTTTTGTACAGAATAGCGTCAACAAGTAGAAAAAAGCTAGTGTCTTGTTTAAAAGTGTACTGGTGTGTGCATGACAAGTTTCAAAATGTTAGAATTATTGTGGCATTGTAATGTCAACAGACTGAACTATCTGTAGCATATTTCTCTGTCTAAGTGCAGAACCTTTTACAGCCTTGCAAAAGAAAATAATTGGGGGTGATCATATGGGCGTGGTCATAAATTGCGAATGTCACTATTTTTTCTGGATCCACCCATGTGTAGATGACAACCCTTATGGGGAAAATGTTACTTCTGCACCCTGAGAGCAATCTCTGTAGCCAACATTGAGGTAGACTGTTTTTTCTTGGTGAATTAGCGTGAAATTGTTTTGCTTATAACGTTAGTTTGCATGCAAAATGGAAAGCTTTACCTAGTCGTTTTCTTTTCGTTTTAAAACTTCAAATGTCGATGAACTCAGGTTGAAAAACAGTTTCTCCTTCTCAGTATGAATATCTATGTTGAAATACATATATGCTACACTGCAAATGGGCGTTTTCCGACGTTCTAGAGGGCATCAACTCAAAACATTTTTCTGGGGGCAGGCCCCCAGACCCCATTTTTCAACAAAATGACTATAACAAGACGATTTTTCTCACATGAGATTTAATCAATCGGTAAAGGCCTGCGACATTCAAAGGTTTCCACCTATAAATGGACTTCTACATTAACATCATTCGTTTAGCTGTCCAATGGCTTGCATTTGCCAGGAAAATCAAGCAAAGGTCAGGTTATTTCATAGGTAGAATCCGGTGGTAACCCTTTGTGTGGTCCTTTAAACCTTATAATTTGTGAATTTGGCCTTTTCACTGAAAAATTTGTCCACTCCTGGGCTACGGGGAAGGGGTCGACTGAAGACACGATTCATTGAGAACGTAGTAAAAGTGTGTGGTGGAGTGCGTGCGGCAGTGGAGATAGCTATAGATAGGAAAAGATGGAGGAAGTTCGTAAAGGAGGCAACGGTGGATCGGACACAACCCAGCGGTGGTTGATGAGGGAAGGATGTACGTGATAAAATATTAGTTGAAATGCAATGAAAATAACATTTCTGAACACCAATAGAGGTATCAGACCTTTGATAAGTTGCTTCATACATACCGGCTGTATCGTCCACGGTGGTATCTGCTTTGGACACACATTCTGGATTATAAACCCAAGTCATCCCAGCAACTTTGATCTATGGTGAAAGAAGATACTTTTGCACAGTAAACAACATTTTTTATATTGCATTGAGCTTGCTCAGACATTCAGTACAATCTAGGACGAGAAATTACTATGATAAGCAGTAATTTAGCTTCTATTAAAAACAGCTCGTATGACTTTACCTTTAAGTCACCGGTAGGCAAAACGCTCTTGACTTCCCCAATGCTTCCTAACGTCTACAACAAAGAATAAGCATCAGACTTTTCTACAATCGGTAACGGAGAAATAATTAAAAATATCAAAATTGACATACACAAACTACAGGTATGCTTCAGATCGGCTTAGGTGCTTACAATCAGATAATTTACCTATTTTAAAATGCGATCCGATCCGAAATTTTCTGATCTGACTCTGATCCAATCCGAAATTTTCTTTCCCAATCGGATCCGATCCGAAAACATCTGGTCCGCATCAGATCTGATCCGAGCATAGTAATGCTGTATTTGAAGTAAGCGAAGGTGTACTACTCCAGTCCTAAAGAGCTGAGTAATGGAAGCTCACGGTATAATGTTTGGTCCTATGCTTTGCGATCCGGAGAATTTGGCTGGTTTGTATTTTCTAAAAAGCTATCCGGGCAAGCAACTGTATATTTTTAGGTCTTTCATGATCAGAATCCGACCCAAAACTGGTAAACAACGTTTGCTCAGATAGCTTTCTAGATGAATACAAGCCAAACTCTAGTTTCTCATCGTATGATAGGATAAATAGTCATAATCTTCAAACCCACAAGCAAAGTAAGTATAGTCTATTACCTTGAGAAAAAATATTTCACTTTTTCCATCACCAAGTATCGTTAATTTTGCATTTTTCATTGCTATCAAGGCCCGAGTTTGAAGGTAATAATAATAGAAACTTCATGTAATTGAAAATATGCTGCATACAGTTGTAAACCTCACTAGACAATAGGTAGTTTACAATTGACTACTTGTTTTCAATAAAATAGTATTAAGTAAAAAAATAGCAATAAAATAATGAAAGCAAAGAAAATACAACTGTAAGCTACTGAGCTAGGAATTCAGGACTTGGTCCCTCTTGATAGTTATCGTTCTCATTATGTAGTGTTTGGTAGCAGTATCATACTGTAAGTGTGTCTTCATGTCCAGGAAGTCAGATGTACAGTTATCAAAGATATCTAGCGGACTCAACGACAGGTTTACAAACTTCACATTTACGTATTTATTTGCTTGTTGCTGTAGCAGATCCATATACTTTGTGCTTTTCTTTCGGCATTGGCCCTAATGTTAGGTTCAAAGCCGACGGTCAATTCTAAAATGTAAAGCCATTTGTCAGAAATTGAAATAAGTAGATCAGACCTCAAATCGTCCCCATTGACAACAGAAGAGCTGATATATCCAGGGGTGTCGGAAAAAGTATTTGCGTGTTGTAAAGATTGAAATGTTTTGCGAAGTATAGCGGCCCTGTTGAAGATAGACTTTGCAACCAGAAACAACATGTAGAAGAGATTCTTGTGCCAGGCAGGAAGAACAGTCAGATGAAGGCAATAGGCCCCATTTGCGTAGACTGGCCTGTGTTGGGAGAGTGCTATTTATGTATTTAATAGAAAAATTGAAAATAATTGTTGGTAGTTTACCTTGCGCAGAAGATCATAGTGAATTTAAATTAGACAATGAGAACGCAATTATGATAGGGAAAAGGATCATTGTGAGCAAAGCTTGTCTATGACCTTGGCTTCCTGTTATAAGTGAAAACCCTTCAAAACTTCCTTAGTGGGTTTTTACTGATCATACCGAATGTTTGTGAAGGTGGCTGAATTTTTCGAAAGGGTATTCATGGCCATATTGCATGAAGATCTTAATGCATTTCGAAGAATTATTTGACAATGTGCATGCTTAATTGATGGAGGTTGTGTGCTTAGGCCACATTTATTTCTAGGAAGAAAAACATTGCTTAATTGACCTGATATGGGAAGGTCTAGCCATGAACGATAGTATTTATTGATAAGGTTATCGAGGTTTTCAGATACCCATGTTTTTGTAAGGTCTGCAACAGTAAGATGACAGGATACCTTAGACAAGAGATAGCGATTGTATAGCTGACATTTGTTGTTTGGATGCTAAAGTAGGAGATCTATTTTGGACATTATATCAAGAATCGCTTGAGAAATGTCTTGTTTATGGACGATATTGGACATGCGCAAGTCAAAGCATCTACCAAGGTAACGAAAGGAATCGCCAAGATGAACACACGGAACTAATTCACTATTTACTTAAAGTTTGGGTAGGTATTAAATTGATCTTGATGCTGACTTTTTAATTCCAAAGGTGGCACATTTATCAACTCGAATGATCATTTGTGCCCACTTGCACTAAATAGTGAAGTGATTAAGCAATTGTTGATTTCACCTTCTTGACCACTAATAACAGCTGCATCGTCTGCACACGGGATCTAGTGCACTGGATTAAGATTTTTACAGTAATAAATACAATAGCTTGGTGCTTTGATGTGTTGGATAAATGTATTAAAGCAAAGGTTGAAGAGGAGAGGACTAAGACAATCGCCCTGAAGTACACCGCATCTGATAGGAATGTAAGAAGTGTGGAAGTCAGAAGTAATGATTGATGTATAAAATCCAGAGTAGAGAATTGCAATACGATGATTAATATGGTCTGAAATATGGTGATACTTAAGAACTTTGTAAATCAAATTGTGATGAACCTCCCCAAATGCGTTTTTGAGTTCGAATGAAGTGATGCCTAGGGAGCGTTGTTTGATACGTGCCTTACTCATTATATTTGACATGTGAGTTGTGTGTTCCAGGGCATCTGATACTTTTGGAATGAAGCCTTTCTGAATTTGATATTCAATGTAATTGTCCTCTGAGAGAGATTTGAAGATTGCGTTTCGTAAACATGTTGTAAACACTTTTAATGGAACAGACTGTAAAGTAATTGGTCGAAAATTTGATGGAACGTTTATGTCCCCTTTCTTGTTAATCAAGATAGTGCAGGCCTTTTTCCAAGTTGAGGGTACAGTATTTGACTTCCAAATTGAATGAATTATTCTTGTGACGTGTGATCGTAAGCATGGAAACTGTTTGAAACAGATGATGGATATGTGAACTAGAGAGCATGGAGAAGCAGATGAACTCACTTTACGAATAACGTTTGTGACCTGGTTATAAGTTGAGGGCTAAAGTCAAAAGGCGTTTTTGTCGCAGAGAATAAAGAAATAATGTTTGGAATTGAAAAGAACTACCCTGAACTGATGCATGCAATTAAATCAGAGAAAAATTGTGAACAAGTTTCCTTGATAAATGAAGGATTTGTGTTGGCTTCTTGTTTAAGGAAGATTTTCACATATCCCCAAATGTTTTTGCCTATGAATTGGTCGTGATATACTCTACTGCTATGGTAGCAGTTATCTAAGCATTTCACGTCTGTTTTCTGTAATTTCTTACGTAATACGTTTGCAACGAACTTATTACGAACGATTTCTAGAGTGTCCGGCTTCCTTACTTTCAAAACTTTCAGTTGTTTCTTCAGTTCTCCAATTGATTTAGTTTTGTTACTAATCTTCAAGTTATTGTGGTTACTGTTGTTAACAGCACCATAATTCTGTTTGACATAACTATAGATAACGTCATGTATTTTTTCGATCTTTAACTCCAAGTTCTTATCTGTAATTGGTTAATTCGAAAATTTGATTTTGAAAAAGCCGTTAGCGATCTCCCATTCTCGAGACGAATTTGGAAGCTTTAAGGTCCATCTCCACTTCATTCGGATTTCACATTTCGGATGCGAACTCATTGCTCTCTGTTCGCATTCCAACGGTCGCAAATCGTATCAGAACGTTCGCATGCGAAATTGATGCATTCGGATGTTTAGTTGTTATCCAAACGTTCCCATGCAAACCAAAAGCTCCGAATGAAATAAGCCAATCAAGATTCGACTCACACTGACTCGAGACGCGTGTTGACGTATACAGTTGAAGGTGGATTTCCACTCAATTATTTTTCGAGACAGGACAGGAACGGAACGGAACGGAAAATAAATCATGTGAGCATGCGTTCTTAGCTTTCTTACTTGCTTGTTAGGGAAAGAGTTTTGTATTGTCTCGTGGCTTCTGTCCGCGGAAAAAGTTGAACTCGATTCAAATTTTTCCTGGCATTCCCGAGACGGGAAATGTTAAGTCAATCAGAGGGCAGTATTGGGAGACCAATTTTAAAGATGGCGACGAGGAACACTGACGATGCGAGCGGAGCTTTCATTGAAAGCCAGTACATAATACGTGAGAGGGAATCAGAGGAACTGTAGCAACTCCATTTTGGCTACTTTATTTTCCATTTCATTCATTACGTGTACTTATTTTTTATATATGTCGTTGCTATCATTTTCCACACGCACTCACTACCCTCACATCATGCTAACATTAAAGTACGTCATAGCATCTTATCTCTTGTTTGCATCTATTGTCATGCCTGAATACACCTTTCCTTTTAAAGTATCGATGTTTTTGCCTCAACAATATATGTCATTCCGGGCGAAAAGCTTTTTTTAGTCACGTTATTGTAAGAAGAATTAGTAGTGATTTTCGAACGAAAAAGTCAGAGTTGTTTCGTTTTACTACCGGGAATTCTACACAGGAAAAGGGATTTTTATCGGTATGAAATTTAGTAATTAAACTTAATCTCTATTAAAAGAAAGAAAACTTGAAATTACTAAAGAACCATCCTCGCTGGGCGATCTTTCAATACTTAACACTTGGAAACAGCAAGTATTACCTTCCCTTGATTTTGGTGGGGAAGGTAACCTGGAAGTGAGCATGGAAGAGTCAACTATGGATTGGCAATTATCTTTAATTGAGGAGGTTAAGACATTTCCATGTATTTGGAATACCAAAGCAAGAGGCTTCAAAGAAGCCCCAAGAAAACAAGTGGCATGGAAGATAATATCCCAGCGTCTGTAACAGTTAAACTTACATAAATACACTCGTGTTTCTTTCGCTATTTGTGATAATCAACTGAACTCCAACTCTAATCAAATGTTAATCATTATATTCAATCATTCACAAGTAACAACACAGTACATCTAACAGTGCAAAGAGGTACAATGATTAATGATACAACAAATGTGTTAATCTAATACATACATTACACTTTCCCCTCCCTAACATTGCTAGCTGAGACGAATATGTTAGTGTTCTCCAGTTTCTCCAAAACGCTCAGGGGGTTGATGAATAGACGAAGGTGAGCTGGCCTAGCTCTGACAAATTTACCTCTATGATCTCCTGGTCCTGGTCTCTCTTGTCCCTCTGCCCTGGATAGAGTCCCCATAAACTATTCCCAGTGTCTCAGGGATATGATGACATTGTAACTCGGGCTTTGTCTAAATAGGACAGAATTTGAGCTGATTATGATGGGCTACAAAAACTTACCATATTCTGAGCGTAAATTGTAGCTAACTCCCCTCCTAGAGCATACCTCATATGGGCCAATCCACCTCCTTCCAAATTTAGACTTTTTAGGCCACCATAACCACAGAATTTGACCAGGTTCAAATGGCTTCCAAACTTTGTGAGCTTTATTGTCATAATTACTATTTTGTCGAGCCCTGGCGATTCTAAATTTCTCTGAGCTATAGTCAGATTGACTTGATAGGTTGTGCAGCGGCAACCTCAAATGGCATGCACGCGAAACGACCAAGTACTAACTGATATGGGAACATTCCTGTGGATTCAAGTACGCTAGTATTGTAGGCACAGCCTGATCAAGTCATTGATCTCGGTCGTTTCCATGTATTGAAAAAACTTAGCTATTGTTTCTTGCAACGTACGATTCTATCGTTCTACTGACCCATCTCCCTGGGGGTGGTATGCGGTGTTACGAGTTTTCTTGACCCCCCATCATGTTGTATACTTCATGCATTACAGTGCTATCAAAGTTCTTCCCTTGATTGGAATGAATTATAGTAGGCGGGCCAAACCTCGAGAAAACGGGAGAGACAAGTATGTGGGTGACTGTAGAGGGCATCTGGTCTTTGGTGGCAAAGGCCTCGCACCATTTAGTAAAATGGTCCATCATAACTAAAATATGTTGGTTACCCCTAGCTGTTTCTGGGAGAGGGCCCATAGAATCGAAAGCCCAAACAACAAATGGTTTGCTGACTTCTATGGGCTTTAATGGAGCTTGTGTTTGTTTGGTGTCATACTTACCTTGAGCACATTCCTCGCGATCTTGAATAAATCGTGTAACAGAGGCTTTCATTTTGGACCAATAGAATCTCTCCCTGCATCTCATTATCGTGCGACGGATGCCCATGTGCCCACCTGACGGATTACTATGAAGGCGTTGTAATATCTCAGCAACAAGGATTGTTGGTATAGCAATTGATCCTCGAGAAAGAACTTGCTGAGAAATCTGTGACCGAACTAAAATCCCATTTACCACATGGAGTTCATCCCAACAGTGCCAAATGGTATAAGGAATTGAGTCCTTCTTACAAACAAAGATGGGAAGTTTGAGAAAACTGTGCTCTTTCAATTCAACAACCTTGGAAATATGTGGGTCTGGGCTTGAGCATCGTAGAGACAGCTGACTGTCTGGGTGCGCATGATGTTTGATCAGGTAGAGATTGATGGTGGAGGCGCAAAAGGGCGTCAGCATCTGCATTGGAAACCCCCGGCCTATGTGCAACAGTGAAATTAAATTCTTGAGGGTCTATAATCCACCGCACTTTGCGACCCTTGGGCTCTATTAAATGTAGTCATTTTAGGGCGTAATGATCTGTTATGAACTGAAATTTATGGCCAACCAAATAAACTCGAAAGTGCTGCGTGGCAAACACAATAGCAAGTGCTTCCTTTTTGTCTAGGGGTGAGAGAGCGACTGGCAGATGAAACATTTCTTTCCTTACCTTTGCTATAGATCTGATCTAACACTGCCACCAAACCGACATTTGAAGCATCAGTTTGTAAAATGAATGGCCGGTCTAATTCTGGTTAAGCTAGTACAGGTGCAGAACACAAAGATGATTTCAAAGTCAAACAAGCAGTTTTCAGTTGTTCAGTCCAAATAAAATGGATACCCTTTTTGGTGAGCGCATTCAATGGGGCAGCAATAGTTGCAAAGTGAGGTATGAAATGTCTATAATATCCAGCTAAGCCAAGAAAAGAACGAAGTGAGTCAAGATCAGCAGAGACAGGTAATTCTCGCACAGCCTATAACTTTTTATGGGTCTGTGTGTAAACCATCTCCTGAGACGATGTGGCCTAAATAGACTACTTTATTGGACCAAAGAGAGCATTTAGAAGCTTTAACTCTCAGCCCATTAAGTCGAAATCGCTCTAAGACTGCCTGTAGACGGTTGCAATGCTCTTCAAAATTTTGAGGAAAATGATGACGTCATCAAAATAACAAAGACAGATATCATAGTTCAGTCCAGATAAAATGATATTTACAGCCCTCGCAAATGTTGCAGGCACAGTGGATAATCCATATGGCATACGCATGAACTCAAAAAGGCCTGCTGGAGTCATAACTGTTGTTTTTTTTTCTGAATTGTGGAGACAAACTTACCTACCAATATCCACTAGGAAGATCTAGGGTACTAAAATACTTGTTATGATTCAATGAGTTAAGTAAGTCATCGACCCTTGGCAACGGACTGGCATCTTGCTTAGTTAAGGTGTTGACCTTACGGTAAACGACACAAAGTCGAAAGGATCCGACCTTCTTTTTAGCAAGCACTACAGGGGACGCCCAGGGACTAGTGCTAGACTGAATGATGCCTTTTCCTAACATGTCTGCGACTTGCTGTTTAACTTCACTCCTATAATGATAAGGTAGGCGCTGAGGATGTTGTTTAATGGGCCTAGTGTCACCAGTATCAATATGATGAAAATTAACCTAACTAGCCTAACCTAACTAGCTAAGTATAACCTAGTTCATCATTAAAAACATCTGGGAACAAAAGTAGTGTATCAAGAACCTGATTGCATTCTACAGCACTAAGAGAAGGGCTAATAGCTGATTACAATTCAGCAAATGTTTGTGGCTGGATTTGGCATCGATCTAAGACACCCACACATGTACTCTATATGGGGGAATTAGGTGTGACCGATTCAACGACTGGCCAAACTCTGGAAATCTTTTGCCCAGCATGAAGTTGAATGTCAGCTAGAGACGTATTGAGAACTCTAACTGGTATGCTGTGGTTATTAGCTAGGCTAATACTGTATGTAGTAAAACATGATAGCTCAGAACCTTCGCTAAGTTGCAAACCATATCAAGCATACCAGAAAAACTCTTAGGAACTCCAGCTTGAACAATGCACTCAGATCTACTCGGGAGGCATAAATCTGAAGGAATAGTTAGATATGCAGGGCTATAATCAGAATTCTGCACAAAAACAGGCAACCCATGTTGTGGGGATGGGAGTTGTGGGTGTGCTACGGCAGGAGGAGACCAAGGAGTCAAAGGGGTACAGCCGTGGGGCCCAACAAGACAGTACGGGCTCTCAAATATCGCTAATTGGAGGAAGTAAAACGTTAAAATGCCCAACCTAGAACACATTGGAGAGGGGGCAACAGATTATCGCATACTAAAAACTCAACGGAACACATAAAATCACTCTGCAGGAAAGACAAGGAACCAATGGCAGAATCAGAGGAGGTCAATGGCTACACATTAACGTGAATCAACATGGAGGGCACGGGGTGTTTTATGTCTCGATGTACAGTGAGCTGAAATACGTTGAAAACCTCAGAGCTAATAATGGATTTCATAGATCCAGTATCAATCAAAGCTTGCATTTGTACACCTTCAATATCACAACATAACAATGTCTGTGAGGGGGGGGGGTTGATGAATACACAGAGATTTCAGAAATGGAACCAACCATAAAAACAGAGGGTGCCTTTCATCTCCGCCCTCTAAAAACGAGGCACTCCTTGGGCGTTTAAAGAATTATTAGAAAATATGTGACCTTGTGAATATGAAGCTGTTCTTGTAGCAGAGTTGGTATTATTGGCACACTCAGATGCAAAATGTCCCCATCCTAAATTAAGGCTGCAATGGGAATTGTGTAACGATGATGGTAATCCTGGTCAGACTGGGTATCGGTGAGGGGATGAACTTGTACAATCTTGGGCAAATTGTCCTGGCTGCTGACAACGAAAACGTGTTGCTGAATCTGGGGAACGAAACCGAGAACCAGCGGCAGGTCAGAATTTTGGAGTTGCTTCAGACAAGATAGCGATCAAGGCGGCTTGGCCTTCGGCTACAGAAGTAAAAATTTCTTCTAACTTTGAAAAATTAGGACCATACTGTGGTGGCGTAGCGATGGAAGTAGTAGAAGAGGCAGATGGCGATTGAAGTTGCGCAGGAGCAGGTGAGGTATTTTGGACGCATGCAGCAATCCCAGTAGAATGGCGAGTGGGTACAGACTGTAGGGCACGATTCCTTTGCGCAAATTGGACCAGATTGTCTAGTGTCGGAGTTGGATCACTCTCCAGTAACTTTAGCTTCCAATCATGTGGCATAGGTTTTATAAATTGACGATGGAGAAGTGCGTCAAAAGCGGTGTCGGATAATGATGGTTCAGCATTGCGCAAGCACTCCTTCAATCGCCATAGGAATAGCTTGGGATCTTCAGATGGCCTTAGGACAGTGTCCTCAAAGTGTTAATTGTTGATAGTAATGCTCACGATGGATGGAAGACGAAAAACAAGACTTCAGATTGGCAACCAGGGCATCATATATTCTGCGCTGCTATGCTGATAATGAATCAAGATATGTAGCAGCAGGGCTTTGTAAGAAAGCAGACAGCCTCAAGAGACGTGTAGCCGCATCCCAATCATTGGCCGCAGCGCATCTTTCGAATTGGCAGCCAAGCGTCGAAATTCCCTTCCTAAAGCCAACTCCTGGTAAATAGACTGAGACATCGTGACTACTTGATTGTGGTTCGTTAAATAAATGCACTCGTGTTTCCTTCGCTACATCTGATAATCAACTGAACTCCAACTCCAATCACGCGTTACTCATTCTATTCAATCATTCACTAGTAACAACACAGCACATCTAACAGTACAAAGAGGTATAATGATTGACATTACAATACATACATTACACATCTAAATATGGAAGGTACTGTAACAATTTAAGACTTAATTAGTACTTTATAGAGTGAATAGGGGGCTATGGCTCCCTCATCGGAATGTGCTAGCCTATGATGTGCTGAGACACCTTCTATTGGGGGGCATTTCAAGCAATTGACCAACTATTGTTTCTCAGGGAAAAAAGTCACAGAAAAATACTGTGGCCAAATCACTTGCAGCATGGCCGGATTTTGACCAACTCTCTTGCAACTTTGAAAGTATTGTGGGCACAATGCCCCCCACGCGCCCATTGACACATCCCTGGTGCTAGCCCGAATCCCCTTTCAGAAAGTTAATAATATCTCCTTGGATTTTTAGATCATATTTTAAGCACCTTGTTGGAAGAGTAACCCCCCAGATACACCAGAGAGAGGGGGCAGAGGGGAGCAAGCACCCCTCCTGCCTTTCACTTAGGGGAGCAGGGGGAGAAAAAGTGCCCTTTTTGAAATTCAATAGAATCCCATTTTAGACATTGATATGATACAAAGAAGGTCAAATAAGTCAAATCATATCAAACAAATTCCTGGGAACCCTTGTCTGCAAGAATTGCAGAAGATAGTACTCAATAGAACAGCTCATTTCCTGCAGCGTGTACTATTCATGTGATCAAAAATACTGTTATTTCACAATCAAACGACGAACATTTGCGAAGTGCTACAGTTATAAAGTACATAAAATTTCACCTTCCCTTGCCCTAGGTTATGGGATAGAACTCAACAAGAGATTGTATTCAATGGAAAACTAGCAAAATAGAGCACGAATAACAATAATAACGGGTATGCGGGTTGTAATGACCTCTTTGAATTGGGCTGCCCTGCCCTATAATGCATTGTTCCAGGGCACCCTTGAGCAAGGTGTAGCACCTGTCAGCTCTCCCCGATACCATGAAATTCTGGATCGGCATCCGGCGGGGGCTAGTCTGCCAATTATTATTGATATGAATATACAATCTAAAAAAGTTTCATACCGCATCGCTCGTCGCGTGGGTTACCAAGTAGCGCGTCCCTCAGTGAGTAGTCAGACTGGAGTCGAAAAGTCAGCTACTGATCTCCCCTCTCAAGAGAATGTAGATGGTAACTCATCTGGAACATATTTTCAACAGAGCCCATCTACAGCAGCAACAAGCGAAATTTTTAATCAACAAAGCAATGCTAAACGATACAAGTGGACACGAGAGGAATATAAGGAAGTGATGCTATGCAACTACAAGGCACGAGCAGAGCCCAGGAAAGACAGCATCACAAAAGAGACGTACAAAATTTGGCGACAAAGAAATCCAAATGTAAGACCAAATATGGATGCAAACAAAATAGCAAGTCAAAGAAGATATATCGAAAAAAACAACAAGTTAACAACCATTGCGATAGACCAAATAAAAGCATATATAGAGCAAGAAAGTCACTACATGAGTGGCTATACGATTGAACATAATAAAGCTGATATTGAAAACCATGAAGGACAGAATGAAGCCGTTATTGAAGACCATGAAGGACAGAATGAAGCCGTTATTGAAGACCATGATGGTCAGAATGAAGAAGTATTGATAGTGGGAATGGAAAATCATGCAATTAACGCAATTGAATTAGCAAGGGATATCCTGAGTAAGTATGCAGATCTTGATTATCTTGAGGTAAAAAATAGGCCACCTTTGCCCAAACTATCCCTTACCAAAAAATTGAAAGCATAAATCAAAGAAAGTAAATCAATATTGGAAAAGAAAATACTAGGAAAGTCACTCCATGAAATCGATTGTTAAATGCAGCAGGCTTTGTGATATCTGGTAGAGTAGGGAGAATACCAAAACAGCGAAGGCGAAGAACTTTGCATGCAAAAACTAATTGGCAAATCAGGATAGAGAAACAGGTTGAAAGACAGTTATTAATGACAGAGATGTTAAAGGAAGAGAACAATTCAAAAAGGTCAAGGGAAAGAAATGGAATTACGAAGAACTATAACATCAAAACAAGGGAAGATTTAAAAACTATAATGGAAATCCTAAAAATGAATATTCAAGCAAAAGCTCAGCGGCTGAGGAGGTATGCCAAAAGAAGCAAGCAATTCAATCAAAACAGATTGTTTAACAATGATAGAAAGAAATTTTATAGATCCCTTGGTAATGAAGAGATAGCTGTGAAGAATACACCGAGCAAAGAAGAAATAGAACAGTTTTGGAGAGTCATCTTAGGAGAAGAGAAGCACCATGATGATAAAGCACAATTGATAACCCGAGAAGAAGCAAAATATGCACAAGTAGAGAGCCAAACGTGGACTTTAATAACGAAGGAAGAGGTCCATGATGCAATTAGAACATCAAGTAACTGGAAGTCACCAGGTATAGATGGAATACCAAACTTTTGGCCGAAACAACTAACAGCAAATCATGATGCACTAGCAATAGCATTAAATAACGCGATCAACAACCCAGAAGATCTACCAGAGTGGTTTACTACATCTCGCACTTTTCTTATACCAAAAAATGGTGAAACTGATAAGCCAAAGAATTATAGACCAAATGCATGTTTACCAACACTATATAAAACATTAACGTCAATCATGTCAGAAGGCAGCTATAAACAAATCTTAACCAATAATATACTGCCAGAAGAGCAAAAAGGTTGTGCAAGAAATTCATATTGATGCAAAGATAAACTTTTTTTGAACAAAGCAATAATTGAAGATTGCAAAAAGAAGAGGAAAAATTTAAATGTAACTTGGATAGATTACAGAAAAGCTTACGATAGTGTTCCACACAATTGGATTCTTAAAATGATGTCAATTTATAAATTTAACAACAAAATGATAAACTTCATAAAGAAATCAATGAAGACATGGAACACAACAATGTATCTGAATAGCGTACAAGGTCTCATAACCACAGAAAAGATCAGTATCAAACAAGGGATCTTTCAAGGTGATTCTCTCTCTCACCTTTATTATTTTGTTTAGCATTAGTGCCCTTAACATCAGAAATAAACGCCAGTGGATATGGATATACGATGAACAGGAATAGTTTGCCAATTAGTAACCTACTGTATATGGATGATCTGAAACTCTATGCGTCCAATGATGATCAGCAGCAAGGAGAAATACAGATTAAAAAACAGTTTAGTGATGAAATTAAAATGAATTTTGGTTTAGATAAGTGTGCAAAGGCATCATCCATAAAGGGTAAACTTAGTAGCACTGGCGATAATGAGCTGGGTAAAGCAACAGCTACAAATGAATTGGATCCAGACAGCGTATATAAATACTTGGTTTAGATGAAAGTTATGGCATACAGCACAACACAATCAAAGAAAAGCTCAGGAAAGAGAATTACAGAAGAATGCGATTAATATTAAGATCAGAATTGAATGTAATGAACAAAATAGAAGCGATAAATACTTTGGCGATACCTATAGCGCTGTGCCTGCGCTGCTAATCCACAGGACACCTATCGGACGAGACACCTTCAAATAAGGTTCCAGTGCTATTCACGTCGTTATTTCTTTCAGTATTCTCATACATTTTCACTCATAAATGAGGGTTAGTTGATATAGGGTTAGCCACCCCTAGTGTTTTATTGTGACACCACCACTAGGAGGGCTGCCAACCGAGGCTGAAGAGTCCCTCCTACCCATGGGACAGACTTACCCCCACCAGACGCCAACCCGGTATTTCATAGTCTCGGGGAGAGCTTACAGGTATTACAACTTGCTCAAGGGTGACCTGGAAGTAGTTGTGGCAAAGGGTAACCTCATTACCCCCACGCCGAAACTCCACAACCGGATGCAGTTTCTTGAGTTGTTTATTAATCTTTGGCATAGTTTTTGCTGTCTTATACTTATATTGGATACAAGGCCTATATTTCAACATGTTTGGATCACGGTTACTGTCAATTTTTGCTGTATTTATTGCTTGCGTGTACTGTGGAAAAGACTTTCAGTCGTTAGGCCGGCATACTTCGAGTTGCAAAAAAAAGCTTAATAATACGAGCGAGCCAAACGAACCCGAGAAGGCCGCTGTACAATTGGATTCATAATCTGTTAGTGGCTGTTAAATGTGTTTGTGGAAAGGAGTTCAAAGGGATGAAAGGGCTAAATATGCACCAAAGGCGCTATCGAGTTATGGATAATACGAAATCTTATCAACCGCCACAATTTGAATATTCAAATATTGACCCCCCCACCCCCAAAGTTGATATTTAACGAAAGCACGAGGAAATAGCCATTGAGTCACTCAACATATTTGCACAAAAGCTGGGGATTAAGCTGCAAAAATCGAATGAACAATGGATTGAAGAGAATAACTACTTTCGTTCAATATTTTTACACATCATATTACAGCCAGAGTCCTTGGATGAAACTATTAATTTTATGAACGATTCTATTTATGATTTCTTTAAATTCAACTACGGAGCGTGTAAGTCCAACTAATCAAACTAAGGAAAATTTTCAGAAATACAACGACTTTACTGTTAAGTAGCTTAAAAAAGAGCTAGCCAAATTGAAAAATCAAGGTTCAGCATTACCAGATATTAAATATGTATCTGGCCTTCTTCGTTCAAAACTGAAAACTACTGCTAGTGTTTCTGACAAACTGCCTGCTACTGACAAGTATGATTATCACATAGGTCGAAACGTTTGGAACTTTTTTAAGAATACACTTGAGAAAGGATTTTCCATCATGCCTTCCTTTTCGCCAGATCATAGCACAAGATTCTTCCTTCCTTTGTTTCGTGAAACCACTCCAAATAAGATATTCAAATTTCCTAGCTGGATTCCATCTTCGCCTGACCCTTCAATTCCTTTCAACAAATCTCCTCCATCTTATGAAAAAGTTACTAATATATTACGGAGAATGAAGACATCTTGTTCCCCGTGTCCTCTGAACAAGATATCCATTATATCCTTCAAGAGGTGTCCTTACCTAAGATAATTTTTAACGAGCATAATTCGCGTTACTTGGGATTCTAGCCACATTCCTGCAAATTGGAAAAAGGCCTGTACAGTCTTAGTTTATAAAAAGGGCAGTACAGATGGTCCTGCCAACTTCAGGCCCATAACTCTAGAGTCAGTTCCTCTAAAAGTCTTTACCTCTTGCCTTCGTGACTATATTTTCTCTTTTCTTAAACAAAATGACTTTATTGAAGCCGAAATCCAAAAAGACTTTACTCCAAAGACCGCAGGGGTTCTTGAGCATACTTTTTATGATGGGAAATATTATAGACAAAGCACGCACCAAGCAGCACTCGCTAGTTTTAACTTTATTAGACCTCAAGAATGCTTTCGGTGAAGTGCACCACAACTTAGTTGAAGAGGTTCCGTTATATCACCATATCCCTGCTAAAACTAAAGCATTGATTTCAAGCCTCTATACTGATTTTCACACGTCTGTCATAACGGATGATTAACTTACTCCTGCTATTCCTGTTCGAAAGGGTTTTCTTCAGGGCGACTGCCTTAGTCCTTTGCTTTTCAACATTTGTTTTAACACTTTCATACAGTATATTCGCCAAGAAAAGTACAAGCAACTTGGTTTCTCTTCCCACCCTAAACTGGATTGCCTTTTCAAACCAATTCATTGGTTCCAGTTTGCAGATGATGCAGCTATTGTCACAACCAACGAACGTGAAAATCAACTTCTTTTGAATTGTTTTACCAAATGGTGTACATGGTCAGACATGATCATCAGAGTGGATAAATATGTGACGTTTGGGATCAAGAAATTTTCTTCCCATTCTCTCCAATACGAACCTAAGCTGTTTATCAATAATGAAATAGGCCTTACCCTTAATTACGTCATTTACCTAGATGCACGCATTGCATTGTGGTACTTGTGGTAACGCGGGATATTTATCTTTGTTGATCACCAGCTACGTACTATCATTAACCTGCAGTTTTAAATATGGAAAGCAATAGTGATGTCCTTGAAGAGACAACCAGTGCAAACCCTAGTTTTTTTGAAAACTCTTGCCCGGGTAGTCATTGTTTCATCAAGACCAAAGATAATGGAAATACGAAGGAAATAGAAGGATTTGCATCTTCACAACTAGGTCGATTCTTGGATGACAGTAAAGAATTTACAAAATCTTTGAAACGTATTCCACCTCTTTCTAGAAAAACTATTGATGATCATTTAATTAAGGGTACATCAACCATGATGGCATCTTCTACAACATCGCAAGCATATCGCAATAAAAGACATGGTTATCGACTGTGGAAAGAAGGATATGTAAAAAACATTGTAGTAAAGCCAAATGTAATTGCGAAGAAAGTCCTCTTCATAGTAAAAGCAAAGGTCCATGCTTCAATGAAGAACATCAGTTACATTGTGTATGTTCATTTTGATCAAAACCATGGGGACATAGTAGAGGCAATTTGCAATTGCAAAGCAGGACAAGGGGGTGTATGTAAGCATGTCGCTGCTCTCCTGTACACGATGCTGGACTATCTTCACCTGGGCCTTCAAGAAATACCACCTGATACAACTTGTACACAAGTAGCTCAGAAGTGGCATGTACGATCCACAGCCAACCTCACTCTTGCAAAAGCAGTCAGGTTCGATGACATAACTTTTGAAAAAGCAGAAATTGGCAAAAAGAGGAAGCGTCCTATTGTTAGTGGAGAGCGCATATTTTGTGCTCTACCAAGCTATGCTCGTCAGGTGACTCCACAACAAATTGAAAATCTTGCAGTGGATCTTACAAAAGCTGGGAAAGCATCACTTCTTTGCAGTGCACTAGCATCTAATAGCTATAAACCATGTGCAATGTTCAAAACATCATGCAATGTAACTTCCAGATTAGACCCAGCTATGCAAGTATTATTAAATGGGATAAAGCAGCCAGTTATCCATGCATTATTTCAAAATATGGAAAATAACATGGAAAAGTTTATGGGAAGTAATGATGCAATAGAAATTTCACAAACAGTGGGAGTTTCAAAAGACAATGCATATGACATTTGTATTAATACTCTTCAGCACGCAAACTGCACCAGTTGGTATCTACAAAAGTCAAAACGTATAACTGCATCTATTTTTGGTAAGGTAATAAACAGAAGAAAGACTTT
>OLMO02000252.1:9154229-9212728 GCA_900291935.2 Cassiopea xamachana
ACAGACTGGTCAAATTTGTCAATTTATCAATGAGCTCACTTGGATTATTCGATAAATCTTCTTCCGATTTTATTGACATGATGAAGAATTTAGAAATGACCACTGACCAGACGAGCTTCATAATTAAAAGAATAATGAACATCGCAATTAGGTCCTCGTATTTTATCTTCTGCTGTCGCAATAAAGATTGGTGTAACCCAGAACTTATGAACTTCTAGCTTCTACCACGTTTTGTCAATTTAAGTAGCCAATAGTAAACTACCTGTAATAGTGAGGTTTACCATTGTATTTAGTTGTTATTTTTATGAAAAAATTGTTTACATATTTATCACAGGATATTGCAGGCAGACGTTCTAGAGGATGTGAAAGCAAGTTTTTTTCCTTGCTTTAAAAGAAAATTATACCTCGTGCTGGGGAAACTTAGACGTCTCCGAACTGAAAAGCTGGCGACACAACTGAGTCTAAATTCTACCGATTACCCATTTAAATAGCATTAAGAGGTAAAGATAGATGTATGGGATAAAGGTAGCCGAAAATCGTGTCAAGGGAAAAGAGGCTTCTTAGTATATAGTGAAACAAGTGAAAGCCCTACCTATGAGTTTCAATAAGTACCTACAATCTGATTTATCATGTAACTATAAAAATCTAAGCCAAGGAAGAAACAACAAAAGCCACAAAATAATGTTAATAGAATGAAGCGATTTTCATAAGTTGCCTGTAAGGCTTTCAAAATTGAAGGAGAAAAATAATCCAAAAATTTACCGGACTCATAGCATCTACCCAATCTCCATGTCCTCTCTGAAGTGCCTTCACTCTTTTTGAATCAGAAGAGATGCAAACATTATCGCCAACTTCAAACGACGATCCATCAGCAGTATCTCTATCATCGCGCATAAGGGCATCAGGGTTAAAAATCCACCTTTGAATACAAAGTCACAGGATAAATTTTGAAAGCTAGATGACATGATGCTATGAGAGAACTGTACAGTCTACTGTGCATCCAGCAACTTAAAGATACTTTGATTGCTACTAATTTCCAGCATAGATTCACAGATCAGTACTACCCGCACACCCAAGAACACTATTGCATTCACAAACAAAATTGAGTACCTGAACTAGGGAGACAAACCAAAATCAGTAGTGCTTCAGTTATGTTGAAAAGGAGCATACTTTGCTGATAAACAACTCAAAAAGACCATTTCCTACTTTTCAAAGCTATTTTGTTCCACTTTACATGCAGCTTCCAAATCAAGTTGTTGATGGCAGAATGCAACAGCATTGCTTTTTGAAAAAATAGCTCTCGAGTGATAAATTTTCATAAGTTAGTAAATAGCTGCCTCCAACAGAACAGTTCTACAAGAGATCAGTACAGCCTGAACTGACATACGACAGAATTCCTCCGTTCTCTTGATGTTGTAATGTCTTAACACAATTGAAAATACTCTACCTGCGTCCGCTAGGATACACCACTAAAGCATCATTATCGCGATCAAATCCAACAATTTTTCCAGTATTGGAGAGACTCTGAAAAAGAAGTTGTATTAATGTAGTTTGTATTAATATATTCAAGATATGTAATATGATATCATAGAACTGCAGTATTGAGAGACTAGTGCCCAGGACATTGGACAGTGTGAAATTTTGGATATCTGTATAAATACATTGAGCTGATATGTCTTGTTATGTTCTGTTGCAAGGAGGTTGTTATTTATTGAATATATTCCATCTAATACATACGGAAACATTAAACTGGCGACGAGGATTAATTCGACTGCTTCGTAATATTTCGCGCCATGTCCAGCATTTCGCTGCATCCGTGCTAGAGTTCAACCCTGACGTCGATGGCAAAAATGGCAAAAGGACTTCAAAATTTTCATCGCAGCATCTGGCATCACCAATAATGCACGTAAACGCGCTCTTCTCCCCTACCAGGCTGGCTCAAGGATTCGTGACATCTTCGCTCAGCTACCCGATACAGGTGAAGCAAATGACTTCGACACAGCGAAGGACAAACTTACACAACACTTTCAACCGCAGAAAAACGTCAGGTACGATGTTTATGTTTTTTGTAAAGCCTTTCAGCAAAAGGATGAAACTCTAGATCAATACCATACACGTTTGAGAGCATTAGCAGAGCCATGTGAATTTAACAACTTAGATTTTGCGTTAGAAGAAGAGATTATAGTAGGGGGCAAGTCGACCCGTATTCGTAAACAAACCCTAAGTGACTCTAGTTATGATCTTAAAGCCATGCATCTTGATGGTAGTAGAGATGAAATTAGCAATTTCAGTCTGCTGAAATAGAGGGTAAAGAACAGATGTAAAAACTCTCCATGAAGCCTAAAAGTTGCCAAAATTGTTTTGGCCCTACCCCTCACCTCAACGCCTGCCCTGCAAAAGGAAAAGAGTGTCATAATTGCGGTAAAATGAATTATTTAGCAAAATTTTGCCATGGAAAACCAGAAAAGGCCGCAGATCCGTGCAATCGAGCACTCAAAATTTCTCACGTTTGAGACAACGCACCGAAGTAAAACAGCTTATCCCCTCCAAGTCCGATACTGATGATGAGTACCTCTGTCCGTTCGTGGCATTAGAAATCCACGTTCTCATGCTACCATCAAGGTCTTAGGACATTCCTTTGATGTTCTTATCGATACAGGGGCTAGCATAGACGTCATGGACCAAGAAGTGTTCTTGCGTATGAAAGATGCACATTTACTTGAAACTTGTGCAAAGGCGTTTCCCTAAAATTCATCAAAACCTGTTACGTTCAAGGGGAAATTCCAGGCAGTGGTAGAAGCAAAAAAACACTATGCTGTCGCAAACGTTCTTTGTGGTTAACAGCTTCAACAGTGGCAACTTGCTGAGCGCACAAACAGCACAAGAGTTAGGGCTAATTAGTCTTAATCTGTTCAAATTGGCGGCAACTAATGCATCTAATCTACCGCAAATAAGTGAGAAAACATTATCAAGCATTCTAAATAAGCATTGCAATGTATTCAATGGCCTAGAGAAACTAAAGAATCAGCAGATTACTCTTAATATTGATGAAGCCGTTCAGCCAACTGCAGAGGTGCAAAGACGCATCCCGTATCATATTAGAGAGAAGGATAAAAATGCCATTCATCAGCTTGTAACAGATGACATCAATGAAAAAGTACCACCCACCCAAGCGATCTTTGTTCACCGAACATGATACTTTCAAGTATGCAAGTTTTCATCTTCATCCACAGACTGGAATCATGTGTTAATGACTATAAATAAAGCTCCAATGGAGAAGCTGAATGTTCACTGTGATGCATTGTGAGATGGATGACATAGAACAGAACAAATGTGGTAACTTCTGTGTACATACAACTCCATGTAAACGTGCAATTCCTGCCAAGGGCGCTGGGAAAGGTCAATTTACTATGCACTTATTGTATTGTACATAACTCTGAATTTCTGCTTTGCTAAAGTATTACTGTATCACTAAGAGATAGTCTAGTACTAACGTTCAGAGATTTCATTCTAAAATTTAAAGACTAAGAGGTGTTTTCCTTGAGACTATTCAAATTCAACCAAGAGGTTGACTGGTATAAATAGTCTCTAAGTTAAGCAGCGCTGTCACTTTTCCTGTCAGTTAAGAGGTCTAAATGTGCACACTGATCAAATTTCACTATGAAACTTTGATGACACAACAAAACAGCTATTGGGGGCACAACAAAACAGCTATTTTCCTATTGGATAAACAAGTGGTATAGTCAATTTATGTTTCAGCAAGACACAGTACACTGTGCTATAGCTTGTTAATTTGCTTTTGTAGCAAATATCAAATGATCTTTTACTACACTGAGCTGCCATTATTCAACATCAATATTTGTGAGGTGGTAGATGAGATTCTCTCACCACCACTCTATCTATTGGTGTCTTCAGTGACCTTGTCTCTTTCAGCACTAGGATAGAGATTCAGGGTCTTTTTAGTTGGTAAGCTCACTGTGATTAGTTGCTGTAGGAGGCTGTTGTGCCTGTTTGATCCCTAGCTATACCTGCGGGTATCGTTGGAAAAGGTGGACTGCAGGCCTGCCACCAGATTGTACAGAAGCCTGAATCCATTGGTAGCGCTTTGGTAAGTTGCCTCATCAGCTGGTGTATAATCCCGGGCTGTCTGCTATGCCAGTTTACGACTGGAGCTACTCCTAGCTCGCAGCTCTGTGGGGGCCCTTCCAAGGTCACTGGATAGCTATGGGAACTTTCATAGGCTCACTGACATATGCTGTCTCTACCACTATGAATGACCTTATCATCACTTACTCTATATTCACACTGACTCTCATTCACACAGATTTTAGCTCTACTGCAGCTACCAATGTGACATATTCTACACTCTTTTCTATCTCATTTTGCAACATTTATGGACTATCCTCCAAGTTCAACTCTGTACACCAACATCTCCAGTCCTCAGTTCCTCATGCCCTTTTCCTCACCGAAACTAAGATCATACTACTTGACCAAAATGATAATTCCCCTCTCTCTCTCCTCATCTGATATGTCCTAGATATGAGCTGTTTTCTTTTTTTTCCCTAATGGAGGTGTTTGTGCATTCATCCGCTCTGATGTACAAAGTCCTTGTCTACCTCAATTTGACCTCTTGAATCCTGGTTTTCAACTCATCTGGCTGAAAATTCCCTACCTAATACTTCAAAATTCATTTGCAACCTATAACGCTCACCTAACTCAACCAATCAGAAACTGCTATTTGACGATCTATCTAAATCAATTGACACAATCACTCTTCATTCTCCTCGCTCTGAAATTATCATCCTTGGTGAATTTAATGTCCACAATCCAGGCAGGCTTACCCACTCTTCACAGTTTATTAGCCCTGCTGGCCGTGATGCAGAGGCCTTTGCTATTGTGAACGATCTGTCACAATTAATATCAGAGCCTACACGTATCCCTGATCGTTCAGGGAACAAAGCTAATACACTCGATATCTTTCTTACATCAAACCCAGACACTTATGGAAACCCTGCTGTAGAGTCTCCTCTTGGTAACTCAGATCATTGCCTTAGTACTCTATAACATACAATTGTCTCCCACCAGGATAGATCTTTCTCTTCTCAAAAAATCTTCCATTATAACAAAGCTGACTGGGACTCTCTTGGAAACTTTCTTGCTGCATGTCCCTGCTATTATGGCTTCTCTAATGATCCTCCTTCTTTTGCCACTGTCATTACTAACGCAATTCAACTTGGTATGGATCTTTTTATTCCATCTTCCCATAGACCTGGCAAAAAATTTCTTCAAATTCTCAATTTACAAAGACTGTCAAAGCTAAAAACCACCATTAAAAAGCATGGAAGCACCACCAAACTCCACCATCTAGAACTTCATTTGTACAAGCCTGTAATCTATGCTCAAAAACAATCAACAAATGCAAAACCTCCTTTGTCAACCACATCAGCAATAAAATTGCTTCATGTCAAACTGGATCTCGCTCCTTCTGGTTCTTAGCCAAAGTTGTCTCACAAAACTTTTGCCATTCTTCCTTTCCATCTCTAAAAACAACTCTGGTTCATCTTCATCCACTCTTTCCTCTAAAGCCAACCTCTATGCATCATAATTTGCTTCCAATTTCAATGTTGATGAAAAAGGCTCCCAACTTCCTTTCTACCCTTCATCCATCATTACAATGCCCCCTATTAAATTCTCTACACGCAAAGTTCGGAAAGCCCTTCTTCAAGTTAACACCTGCAAATCGAAAGGACCAGACGGTATACCTGCAATAGTCCTGAAGTCCTGTGCCCCTGAACTCGCCCCTTTTCTCAACAAACTTTTTTATCTCTCCTATAATCTTGGTATCTTCCTCTTGGAAGCTATTACGTGTCTTCCCTATCCCCAAAAAGGGGACAAATCTGATCCTTCAAACTATTGCCCTATTGTAATTACTTCTCCCATCTCTAAGACTATGGAAAGCAATATCACCAAACAACTGTTTGTCTTCCTTGAAACTAACAGCCTTCTTTCTGATCACCAGTATGGCTTTCGACAAGTCAGATCTACTGGTGACCTTCTAGCCTTTGCTGTTCATGCTTGGTCCTCTGCTCTGAAACTCTTTGGTGAGAGTAGATTGATCTCTCTTAATATATCCAAGCCTTTGATCGCATCTGGCGCAAAGGTATTCTTGCTAAACTGCCTATGTTCTGTCTCCACCCCACTGTTATTACATGGATTGCTAGCTTTCCATCTGGGTAGGTCCATTGCAGTTAGGGTTGATGGCTTCGTCTCTAGGCCTCATTCTATTAACTCTGGTGTGCCTCAGAGCTCTGTAATATCTCTTGCTCTATTCGTCTTCTTCATAATTGACCTACTTTCCTCTACATCTTACAGCATATTCTCTTTCGCTGATGAAACTTACTTAGCTCGTCCTTTTCACCCAATCCACCATAACACCTCAGCCTCACTTCTTACCAATCGCTTGACAAGTGTAGAGAGGTAAAGTAAGGACAGCTGTGTTGCATTCAATCAAGGAAAGACAACACAGGTTGTTATATCACGCAAACATCACCAAGACTTCCCCTTGTTTGCATGAATGGCTGTGAACTGGACATTCCATCTTCCTTCACTCAGCTTGGTCTTTCTATTTCATCTAATCTAACTTGGAAACCCTACATCCATTCCATTACTAAGCATGCATCTCAGAAACTCAGCTTTCTTTCTAGAGCCCGTGGCTATCTCTCACCCCTTCAGCTGTTAACTATGTACAAATCTCAGATACGACCTTCACTTGAGTCCTGCTTCCATGTCTGGGGTGGTGCTCCAAAATCTTCTCTCCATCTTCTCGATAAAGTGCAATTTAAAGCAATCCGTCTTGTGAAGGAACATATGTTGAATAATGTAATGAACATGCTGCATGTCCAAAGGCCAATTTAATATTATTTGCCAACTTATGAACAACTTCATTGCTGCTGGAGAGGCTTTTTACATTTTGCCATGTTACAACAAGATCTATGGCATCACAGAATTGGTTTGACTTCCCTGTCTTTAACAAGACTAAGCTGATATTCATATGCTCTGCATTGTTATAATTTTCATTAGAAACAATACAAGATCTTAATTTTCTACTCTTACCACTGGTATTCACTAAGAAGAACCAGCCAGATGAAAGGAGAATACTCTCTGTTGTTCTAATATTAAAGTTTATTGGCAAACCCAATTGCGTACTGCTGGACTTGAACACCAGAGAGTTTACTCCTAGTGTTTGGCTTGCACTTATTTCAAATAGTCTAGCACCACTTTTCATATTAATGCACTTACATTTCACCAAGGTGTGTTTAGTAATATTCAAGACAAGTACTGCCAGTTAGTACAACACTTTTGTGAGATGGGTCAGTGCAACAGTAGAACAACTGGCATATATACTGATGCAGCACTCCATCTACCTGGAGGACTACTGCAACCTCTGCAGTAATAAAATTAAATCTGCTTTATGCTAAGTTACAGTAGACACAAATGATTGGCAATGGATTTATTGATTGTATGATTGAGTTATAATGAAAATAGATGCTTAGTCATTTTCATGCGAGCATATAGTCTCATATAATCTTCACTATCTAGTGTTATAAAAGATGCTATCAATACATTTTAGTTTCCAGCCAGGATTGGAGAGAGAATTATAAATTGTGGTTTTCTGAATTATACATATCTTAGTATCAGGATGGCTATATCAGAAAGTGTTATGGTTTGTTAGACAGTACTCATAGACTGCCAGTCAAATGCTCAGGTTTTGATTGATATAGACCTTAATAATTTCTAAGAATAATTTTGTACAGTCAATCACATTGCAATGCATTAGAAATTTTTTTCTTGATGTTACATATATTCTGTATAATATACTATGCTAAACTCATTATGAATTCATAGTCATGAATTTTTCTTTTGCAAAATAATTTTTCTAATTGATGCATAATGACTTCTATTATCAGCTATGCTAGCTTTATAATACTTCTGTTTGTAAGTTTAAATTTGTTTTGCTTCTTTTATTGCCTATAATGGGCTTGTGATCACAAGGCTTCAAAATCTCATGGGATTCAGTGGTGAGGTAGCTGATTGTACAGAAGAATTTAAAAATTAAATGAGACTTACCTGTAAGTTGAACTTTGACTGTAATTCTTCTCTAACATCAGCAGGAACGGAGGGATCACATTCCCTCCAATAAACAATTTTATCACTCCCACCTAGTATTCCTCCTTCATGCTGATGATGAGTTATATCCTCATTTTTATTCAATATTAATTTTCATTTTCAATTATTTAGCAATTATTACTATTTGACTATTATCCAATGATCACTCGCGCTTTAAAGAATGACCAGTAGCAAGTGCACTCGCTTCTCTAGTGATTCCTCCGTTCATGCTGATGGTAGGGAAGACCTACAATCAAGCTTCACCTTAAAGGCAAGTCTCGTTTTATTTCTAAATTTGTCCTGCACAATTTTGTTTGGTAAAGTATCGGAAAGAGGAAGATTTTACTGATATATTCTCATGGCTTAGACTGGATATCAAAGATCCTAACGATGCGGGCCCATAGAATGTTCAACTAGACGCTGCAGTGGTTGGAGCCGATATTTTAGGCCCATACATCGTCCATACCATACGTACCTAGTGCAGAGACTGGGATTTTCAAAGTACTTCGTCGTTTTCGTTTCATTTCTGTACGGAAATTCTGGAATTTTGTTACATCTTCTTGAAGTGGAGGATTACTTGAGTATGGTGTGCAATTTTTGAAATTCTAACATATGTATCATATAAGGGGCGGATCCAGAAAATTTTTAAGTGAGTTCCTGATGGGTCTTGGGTGGAGAAGCCTTGGGGACTGGGAAACAATGACCTCTTACTTCTTGGAAACGTTTTGGGGGTTTGGGGATGCATATGGAAAAGTACAATTAATTAAGAATCTAGAAACTCTTGCATGGCCACAAATATGTGCCAATGAATAAAACATTTTGATCCTAACTGTTCTTGTAACAGTCAGCTTGCCTTTAAATGGGCCTCTGGGGTTTGCCCCTCAAACAAAGTTTTGGGGGAATACCATCTAAAATAATGGATTTTATTTTTAATTATTTATGCAGGGTAATACATTCAGTAATGAAAAGAAAAAAACTGATTTAAAATGTGCCCTGTCTAAAATCCTACCTAATTTACATACAGTTCAATACCAAGATAAACGAAGATTAATGTACAATATGTTCTGAATAGAAAAGAAAAAGTTTGATGATGTACAAGATCTCTCACACCCTTTGATTTTTCAAAGATTGCTTCAGAACATTTTGGAAAGTCGCCAGTGAAGAGGTATTTTTTATTTCAGAGCTTGGTTTATTCCACACCTTCACACCTCGATATGAGAAGCTGCGTTGCCCGTAAGAGGTTGCAAAGCGAGGTATTCTAAGATCCGTGTCGATGTTACGTTGAGACCGTGAACCACTTTCCGGCAATTTTGTAAACATTAGCTTTATATATTCAGAACCTAATCCATGGGGAGATCCATGGAAAACGCCCTTTTGCAGAATTGAATCTATGTCATTTCATCATTGCTTGTCGTGAGAAGAAGGAGAAGCATATCGTTGAGCCTAGTGGCATTAAATTTTGGAAAGGAAATGACTATGCATACTTCTTTTTTGATGTCATATTCTATGAATTCGAAATGGGAATGTAAGGATTTTAGAAGAAGACAGATGTGAACAATTCCGTTGACGCAAATGGTCTTGTACACTACATCAAAGAGCTACAAATTATAGACTGAAGTCAAATAAATTATAAAAAGTGTTGCAAAACATACCAATTAGTGAGCAATCCGATAAAACGCTCACCAAAGTACGCCTGTTTTACCATATTTGGTAGATTTCATAGTGGTGCACATATGAAAACTAGCGCTAACCCCAACCCTAACCCTTGAGTCACCCTAACCCTAACCCTTTCAGTCACCCTAACCCCTCGGAGATCCTAACCCTAACTAATGTTTACATCGAACGGCCAAGCTTGTCTTTACATAGTTGACTTACAAAAGGGCGTTGCCCATCAAATTTGAAAGGGCGTGTCATACATAGAATTCATTACGACCAGAGCCTAAAACAAAAAGATATGACAGGAACACTGTGTTTTAAAAGATGAGCCAATGAACAGACAAAGAGAGAGTATGGGGGCTGTGCCCCCAGAAAAATTTTTGAGATCACGCCCTTTTCCTTCACTTAGAATGCATCTCCCCATTACTAGAACAAGGTAATATTCTCTATTTTTAAGATATTTAGTAATTTACAACTTATATACAAGTAGGCTCTTTCACCAAGTACAATTGCACAGTTTTAATTTACAATTGCACAAAGTGTTACAAGTTGACTCACACTCTAGGCCTTGCATGTGATCACCAGAAAAAGTAAGTGTTGAGGGGAGAACTTTCATATGCCAAGCGCTCAGAATTGTCCGAAAAATATACCAGTTGCCAAAAAAATTTCCCGATAATTTACTTAATTTTTCATCATTGGAGGGTGTTTCACACCCTAGGAGTTTAGACTATTAATCCCTATACTATTGACAGCCTTGTTGGTAATAAAGGATTTATGGGATCCCATGTCAAACAATACTCTAACTCTGCTTCCTAGCTTCCCATCTACTCTCGCCAAGGCTGTCTGTAGGGCAACTTTCTCCGTGCCACACTGTACGTTCCCAAAACAAGAATTAGCCTGGGGGATAAGAGGTTGTGTGATTAGACTAGTCTGTGCTTCCTTAGTTATGGACTCACCTAAAGGGCTTTGATTAGGCACTTTTAGGCAGATAGATACATGATGCTGACCCTGACACTCAGAACAATTACTTCTACTACGGCAATCAATGGCCCTGTGGCCTGAATTTAAACACACAAAACATTTAGCAAATTTCCTTAATATAGCTATTCTTTTACCAGTGTCCTAAATTTTCGAGAAACTTTCTGCCAAATGCTCCTCATCCAAAAAGAACACGAATCTCTTCTTTCCATTCGTCAATAGTGTGTTTGCTGTCCCCTTTCCAAAAGTTTTAGGCTTTGCACCTATTCCATATCCTTTTGCTTCATTCTCCCCATCCTTGACAGAACCAACGGCACATGGCTATCCCTGACGGAAACCTCTCTCTCCAATGCTGAAATTAGGTCGTCCAATTTCCACTCTATCTGGTCTTTCTCCTGCGTGCGAATCATTGAAATTCGCAGCGATTCCTGCAACTTGTCCAAAAATGTTAGTACGATGAAACTTGAGTACGATGACTTCTTGACCCCAATCGCGTTTAAGGCTACGAAAATGTGTCTCGATTTCATCATGGAATTGACACAATTTGATGACGTTTTTCTCGCTAAACACTGGTTGAAGACTGGTTAACTCATTCATGTGGGCTCGCTGAATCATGTTAGGCTTGGAATATAGTTTTTTCAGCAATTCAACAGCTACGGGATATTCCTTGTCTGTCATTCGCATGCCTGCAATTACAGCCCTTGCGGGATCCTCTAAAAAACTTTTTAGATACTTAAATTTATCAGTACCTGCTAAGTCTTCGTTCTCGTGGATGGCTGAACAGAAACCGTCCCAAACCTCCTGCCGCTCGTGAACCTTGCCATTGAGCTTTCTCAGCTGTATCTTGGGCAATTTCACATTCAATTTCTTTGCACACTGAGAACTGAGCGATGAAATGAACCCTAATGACAGCAAACTGCTTTGTGAATCACTCCTGTTCAGCGTCATATCCTTTACTTTATCCAGCTCTTCTTGTATGGACTGCATACGGCAAGACAGTTTCTCCTTGTATACCAAAATTTCATCCATTTCTTTATCCGCTGCTTTCTCGTCTTCATCTTCATTCATCAATTCCAAAATTTCTGCATTCAAAGTCTCAAGCTCAATCTTTTCCTCCTGCAACTCAGCTTTGTAAAACTTGAGGCGTTTTGAGTCTTTTTCTTCACTCTCCAGAATTCTTTCGATTTTGTTCACAAGCTTTGAAACCTTACTTCGGTGAGTTGTTCTTTTTTTCTTAATTTCTCGATGTCTGTCATCTCTGATTACCCTATCCCAGGCTCCGGTGGACCACGACGTGCTGAATACTCTTGCCAGTTCGATGAGATGAGAGCAAGGCAGAGACAGACTGAAAACCACCACTCTATAATTTCACACTCATAATAATTCACTCATATTTTTACTGTACTCTACCGACCGTTCTTGAACAACTACTGATAAGATAGTAATAACCTGTACTTATATCGTTACAATAAATGACTAAATTTGTCTAATCAATTGTAAATGTGAAAAACAGGATATAGATAACCACGAAACTAATATCACAGAATAGCTGTGTGATTTACCTTTATTTATAACACCATAAAATCATAGTCAACATCCGATTATCCCAACTTGAATCAGTACTCTTTAAGTAAATGTGGTTAAATATTATAGAAAGAAAATCGCTCAACGAATAGAGAGGTTACTTGACACATAAGTCTAAAATAAATGAAAATAACTAAGTATGACTATATAAACATTCATATGCTGTATACCGAGTATGAGTATTCCCAGTAGACAGCAAGAACAAAGGTTTTTGGTGCAAATTGGGAGAACAGGGTTACGGTAATAATATTGTTGGATAATGGCAGCCAGAAGACATATATCACAGAGGAATTGAAGAATATATTGCAATTGATTGATGAAAGGACACAAGAAACTAATTTGAATGCATTTGGATCTGAGAGGTGTAAGAAGAAAACTTGTAGTTAAATTAGATTTAATATAGATATAGGTGATAGATCCCTTAGTGTAACAGCCCTGAACCATCCCGTAATTCGATCTCCTCTTACGACCCCAATATGGTGTAGGGATTACGCACATTTGCAAGACTTCCTGATAGCGTAGTTGCAAGTTTCCTGATAGCGTAGATGCAAGTAGTGACGCAATAGATATATTGCTAGGCACAGACTGTATTTTTGAAATAGTCACAGGCGAGACAAGAAAGGGTAGCGCAGGACCTGTCGTAATAAGTAGCAAGCTAGGATGGCTAATTTCGGGCCCCGTCGATGTAGCGCCAAAAGATGTGAACATCTATTCTAGTTTCGTGTCTTGCAGTATTGTCAATCAGCATTTGGTGAATGAAATTACGAAAGGTGATGCAGACAAGTTTCTGCAGGAACAAAAAGCAATTGACCATGAGAAGGAGCTTGTGGAAATATTCAAGCGGTTTTGGAAATCGGAGGATATGGATGTTGAAGAAAGCGAAAACCAGAATTCAGAAAATCAGAAGGATGGATTTGACATCGCATTCAATGGCAAGAATTATGAGGTAAGCTTTCCTTGGAAGGATAACATTTCAGACCGTTTACCTTCTGATTATAATTTATGACACGCGCGTTTGAAATCGGTATTTTGTCGCTGGCAAAAGGATCCACAATTATGCTAAGAATACGATACTACTATTAAGGAGCAATTAAAAAGCGGTATAGTAGAAAAGGTTCCTGAAGGCACGGAAAATTTGACAGACACTAAATATATTCCACATCATTGTGTTATTCGTAGAGATCATGATACAACTAAGGTTCGTATTGTGTTGGACGGTAGTGCAAAAAGTAGTCATCATGAGTTATCCCTTAATTATCGTCTTGAAGTAGGGCCAAATTATATGCCGCATTTGTTTGATACGCTGCTAAGATTCTGGAGTCGCATAATTGCACAAACAGCCGATATTGAGAAAGCGTTTCACCACATAGAGGTAAAGGAATCCGATAGAGAGTTTCTTAGGTTTTTATGGTATGATGACGTAAGTAGTGATACTCCCTATATTGTAGAATTCTGTATGAAACGCCTTCCATTTGGCTTAACCTCAAGTCCAGTAATTTTAGGGGAGACAATTCGGAAACACGTAAGTCAATTCAAAGAGTCACCCGCAAGCGGTAAGTATGCTAGAGCGTTATACGCAGACGACTTTTCAGGTGGTACGAGTGAGTCTAGAGAGGCATCGACATGGAGGCCAAGGCAATCGTAGGTAAGGGTGTGTTTAACTTTCGGAAATGGAATTCTAACGACAAGGAGGTATTGAGAAAGATCAGGTCAATAGAGGCTCTGAACAATAATGAAGGTACGCCAATGTTAGCAGAGAAAGTTGAATCATGTACAAATTCAGCTTTAGATAACAATGAGAAGGCAAAGATATTATGTTTAACTGGGACTGTGGAATGGACAGAATTTTTCTTTAATTTGCATCAGGGAATCTAACTTTGCTAATTCTTTGCCTCCCACACAGCGTTCTTTGCTGAAAATAGCGGCTAAGATCTTTAAACCCTTAGGATTCCTTAGCGTATTCACGATCAATTTGAATGTAATGTTCCAGCAATGTTGTATGGCCAAAAGGGGCTGGAATTATCCGGTGAAGAGCATCCTAAGTATAACATGCTTATGTCAGAATTGGGGAATTTACAGACTGTGTCGATTCCCAGGTGCTATTTTCTTGAAGGCAAGAAAATACAGATTGTACAAATACACGGATTTTCAGAGACGAGTGAACATGCCTGCGTATGAGTTGTGTAATTGCGTGTTGAGTATGAGACGGGAGTGGTACGGGTGAGGTTTGTGACGTCAAAAGCAAAAGTATCACCAATTAAGAAATAGACAATACCACGTCTAGATTTGATGGGGTAGGGAATATAAGGCCAAGGTCATATTGAGACATAGTATTGGGTAGATTCGTTTGCAATTTTATGTTGGATTAAAACAATAAGCAATTGAAACAATTCGTTAGACACAGAGTGCAATTTGAAGCTATCTAACCGAGAAGAATGGCATTTTTATCCAGGTTCCTTGAATCCTGCCGATTTACCTTCACGGGGTATTTATCATAGCAATATTAGATCTAGAATGCGGGGTTGATAACGTGATGCGTAGCCGCAATGTATAGTCAATATGGTAGATCCACCTTGGCAAAAGGACCTAGCCGAGGCTGTGAGTTCTCAAGAAAAAAGTCAAGTCTACTATCGTTTGACGCCTATTTAGCAATCAAGGAAATTTCTTGCGCTTCTTACGACTATGAAAACAGATGCATGCTTAAGAAAGACTTTTTACTCGGACGAATGCATCCCTCGTTTCATACGTATTATTGCAAACTAGCAGTTCTTCGTCGTAAATATCAGGCGTGATTGTAAACACTAGGCCTTATAATTTCACAGTTCATTCAAATCATTAATACAATTGAACTTTTCTACACATATCTCATAGCTTGGTTAAATTATATCATAGAACTAGCTGCAACTGCTGGATTTCCGCATGGGAACAAGGAGCTAAGCATGGGTCCAACGGTATGTAAGGAAATGGCCGCATATGAGGAAAATATTTTCTATCAAGTGACTAGAAAAATATAAAACACCTTTGAGAACACTGAGAAAAGATTGGTAGCTTGATATCGAAATTAATTTCATATCTGTGGGTATGTCAATGATGCAGAGAGAACCAGTAGTGGCAGTTTTATCCTAGTTGTTTTAAAATTATCGAGAAAAGAGAATAGGGATGACCCCTCCTCCCCTTCTGAGAAGTAGAAGGGTACTGAGCTCCTCAGATGCCCTCATATTTAGTCCTAGTTATATGACAACTACTTGAGTCAAAAATGAAACAAAATATTGGCAAGGTAACTAAACATAGAAGCACTGCAGAAGCTTAGAAGTTTCCAACAAATCTCCCCTCCCTAGCATAAAAAGCATTTCATCCTCCTCATCCTACTACCATAATTATTTTTTGATAGACCTTTGTTCAAAAACCATATGAACACGTTACCAGTAAGGCAAAGGAAGGGCATGGAGATTGTCTTTTTGGTAGAAATGATCTGTAAGACAAAGATTCAATGAGACAGAAATAATTATTGATTGTTAGATTTTGAAAGTTGAAAATATGGAAATCAAAGAAATAAATGCCCTTGTCTTCATAGGTGCTCAACTTCAGCAAACATGGCTTGTACCCATTGCTTATTACTTGCAATTTTTTGGATTGGGACATTTAAAACAACTACATCTGGAAGCTATTATAAAGATATTAAATAAAAGAGGAGATATTTACTGGATTAGTTCTGGTAGTATTCCTAAAATTTTGCTGTGGCAAAAAAGCTAGGCCATGGTGCCAATTTTCATGGATATACAAGTCATCCTATAAAAGAATATAGGAGTGGTTTACTTTCCCTTTCATTGATAGGGGAAGTAAGCAACTTCCTATTAGTTTATCTGTATCTGAGTAAATTGTGAAGACATAAGAATAACCAGTCCATCCTGCCCAAGTCCGATTCTCTGTGAAGGTTTTTTATGCTTTCCCACCGCTTTCATGAAAAAAGCAACATGAATTACTTTTTTGAAGGTTCATCTCTATTACTTGTACGACTGTTGTGCGTCTAGTGAGTCAATATTTCTTCAATTCCGTCAACGCCAGAAAATCATAAATACTATATTAACCAGCTGCAAATCATTCAATGAATCCAAATAATCCATGAATTGTGTGGCAAAGTATACCAATTAGTGAATAACCTTATAAAACTGTGCAGTTTCACCCTTTCTGGGATGATCACCTCAGAGACCAGCAACCTCACCGAAGAACAAAGGGGTGAATTCATTAAAACAGATAATTTTGAGACTTTTAAATCACCTACCTATGAGCATGCTACTTCCATATATCAATACTCCTAACGAATAGTTTAGCAAGATTAAATACTAACTCAGTTTCAGTGAAAATCTCCCTTAACGCCGAAGTGCACAACAGCTTTTTGCAAACGAGGAACTACCATCTTTGTTTCCCGTAGTGGTTCCACCTCATGAAGCAAATAACAATAGAGTCACCATTCTAGCTCTAATATTTCTAAGGTATTTATGTTAAAAATGTTGGTGCAAATAAGATATGGTGGGTGACCCACATTTTCTAGCTTTACCCACTTCGGAATGGCCTCATCTTGAACCTAATCAAGAAATTGACCCAGCTGTATCTGCGTAAGAGAAAGTAAGCATTGAGACAACCCATATGTTCGTAGGTAAACATTCTACAGTTGATAAGGCAACACTCTTGCTAAGTATCGAAAGGTTTAGCACCAATATCAGAATTTTAAGAGTGTATACGTGGGTTCTTAATTTTGTACCGAATTAAAAGGCCATAGTTAGCAAAAAAGAACCAAAGCTGTGTCCCTTGGGAAGGGAAGAATTGCACTGTGCAGAGAATTTCGTGATTAGAGAGGTTCAATGGCAATGTTTTTCGAAAGAAATTGAATTTATCCAGGGTAACTTGGAAGTACGTTCCAAGCCCCCATCATATGTTAGTCAGTTTATTCTGTTCTTACACGATGAGGGTGTTTTGCGCTGTAGAACTCGTATTAATAACGCTTCTAAATAGATGCAAGTAAACAGCCAGTTTTGTTACCCAGAGATCATCATTATACACAATATTGTAATCGTTTGTGAAAGTCACGAATTAGTGTTTCATACTGCATTGAGAGAAACGCTTAGTCACTTAAGAACTAGATATTGGGCATTGAGAGGAACAGAAGCGGTGAAAAGGTCGTAAGGCCATGTGTTATTTGCCTCGTTTTCGGGTTGATGACAATGCACCATTCTCTTACACAGGTGTGGATTTTGCAGGGCCATTACTGGTAAAAGGGAAGAACGGAGACGTGATAAATGGTTATGCGTGTTTATACTTTATACAAGTGCCTCTCGACGAGAGCAGTGCATTTAGAGTTGGTTGAAGGTTTAGATGTAGAATCTTTTCTTCCTTCTTTTAGAAGACAGCTTATAGGGGACAAACGGTCACATTCTTAAGTGAAAATGCGAAAACGCGAAAATCTCTAAATCAGCGTCGAAGGAAGCAAAGAAGTTAGTGCGCTCACCAAGAATATTCCATTATATGACCAATAGGCAAATAGATTGGAAGTGTATTGCAGCTTTAAGTCCATGGATGGGTAGAGCATGGGAACGCCTTAATTGCAGTGTAAAACTTTGTTTTGTTAAAGTCATTGATACTCTCTGATGAGTGCAGGACGAGAAAAGCTCTTCAGTATGTCAAAAGAATGTTGCCACTTCTACGTGCTCTGGTGAAGATGTATATATACATACATACATATATACATATATATATATATATATATATATATATATATATATATATATATATATTGACTGGGATAAAAACACTTCTTAGTTCTGTACCACCCATGCAGCGTTTGTTAGAAGAGATGGAGGAGATGTGTTGGAAAAAGCGGGTTGAGTTTGTTTTGAAAGGTTTGATTTAATTAATGTGCTATTATAGAACAAAGTTTATTGTATAAATCACAATTGAAGATGAGGAATCTTGCTTAAGTGGATCGTAAACTACAACCGACTAAATGTGTGTGGTTACATGAGAATGTGAGTTGCATAAGAATATGATCACAAGTTACATAATAGTACTTTGATCATCTCTATAATTATGGTGTCTCAAGGAGCGTTGTGTACGTTTGAGGCTTGGCTGCTATTCAAAAAAAGAGATAATCTTAGAGTAAGGTGAAATATTTAAACAACTTGAATAGTCTGTTTGTACTACAGAACTTTACCACAGCATGAAAAAGCGGCAATAGTCTTTTCACATACTGAAAGCTTTTTTTGTCCGACGCTCATCAGAGTATAAAAACGTCGGATAGTGACCTAAAGGTTAACAGAAATATATAAATTAGGACCTATTAGCATTGTTTACTTGAAGAGTCCCAATGAGAAAACAAACTCTTTTTGTCTACACAAGACTGGGTTATGAGTATTGGAGTAAACAGATTCCATAACACTTAAATGAACAGACGATCTTGCTTGCCCAATGATCCGAAAATTGTCGTCTGTATATGTTTTGGCGCATTCTGGACTTGCAATAAGATGTTGTCCTATGGCCGACTCACAAAAAAAATTAGACTTGTTGCTTTTACATGCAGGAGGTTAATAGGTCCTAATTGGCCACTCTTGTGGCCAATTAGACGCATCCTAATACCTGTAACCACATCTGGATACATATTTCGGTTAACCTTTAGGTCACTATCCGACGTTTTCATACTCTGATGAGTGTCGCACGAAAAAAGCATTCAGTATGTGAAAAGAATGTTGCCGCTTTTTCGTGCTTTGGTTAAGATCTAAACAACTAATACCTCTTTCATGCTATCAGTCCATCCACCATGGCCAATCTGTAATAACTGGACGGCTTCTTCATCTAGTTCGATTCTTACTTTATCACCGGGTGCCAGACCAGTGCTGACGAAAACTGTGTCAAGTATTGGCAAATGGTCAAGATAAAATGAATAGCCTTCAGCACCTTTACTTGTCTTTATGTCAACCTGCAATCGAGAAAAAGAGATAATTCTAAATGTGACTTGTCGATGACTTCTATATAGCCAACCAATCCCTGAAAGTCAAATGCTTAACTTGCAAAATGTCAACAACGTACAACCATGTCTCCAGTTTTCCAAATATCAATTTGGTTTTCAAGTAAATGCTCAAAATTAACATTTGGTGTTTGATGGGACACTAATAAATCAAAGGAAGTTGAATTAAAATAAACTTTTCAAAAAGGAGGGTTTATGATAGAAATGGCAACTATTAGTCAACACCATGGCAGGTAGTACAGCCATTGGTAACACAGTTGATATTCTCATCAAATTAGCCACTCTAAGCTATCTTCGGGGCATTGTGCTTCAGGTATGAAATCAATCAAGCAACATTTCAAAATAATAAACTTTAATTATAAATTCATTTTTGCATGAGATACAGTTGAGCACATGTAGCTGCGCAGACAGGCTACAATGCTCGAAAATGGCCCTGGAGCAATTTTTACATTTAATTCTGCATATAATTTCATCACACTCTTCCCCCTAAACAATATTGCTCTTGGGAGAAGTACATGTAGTAATGGAAAATTTCACTTGAAAAATAATGCCAAGTGTCTCATCGACAGACCAGCTTTGTTCTAGGAGAGAGGGGTTACGTGCAAAGCGCAAGAGTTGAAATGCTTAAGGAACTGTGTTTTTCAATGTTTTTGCAAGTGTTGCAAGGACTTTTGGCGAGCAATGCATGTTACGACAATGAAAAGAAAGGAATGCCTGCTTGAAAATATGACAAATAGCCAACCTTTCCTTCAAATCCAACTCTACAGACAAAGTTCTTGCCTAAATCCCATGCTACACGAGCACCACTTCTTGGTATTGAATTTTTCCACTCTGTGATTTCTTTAATTTCCCCAAATTTCCAGAAAAAGTTTCCTAGAAAAATAATCAGTATTGTGATATCAGCTCCTCTAAAGTATACAAAAGATAAATATTTTGAAACTAACTTGTGGCTTTGCAAGGAGGCGTATTCGCTGCCATTTCCATTGTCGGGGAAATTGAGAATTGCTGGAGGCAGGAAAAGCATCTGGCTGAAAAAGGTGTCGTACTAGAAAACATGAAGTGCTGATGTGTTTTCCAGGATTATCAAATCCAAGTCACATAGTGGTTCGGGAGAATGGAGAGTTGCAGTATCAAGGATGAATTAGATATAGAAGAAGCCTTAACGACAAGCATAGAAAAAAGAGCAAGCCTGAGAAATTCTTGATTGTAAGAAACTTTTTTTCCTGGACGATGGCAAGTAAAGGGTATGGAGATTGCCTTTACCTGCCACCAACTCAACATTACAGTTTCTTATAACCAAGTAATTTTTGTTGCCTTTGGGCAGAAAACTCAATATGAACATCTGTGTTTAAGAAAAAGAAAATGTAAAGGAAGCAAAATTGCAATTTTTGTGATTCCATAAAAGGGTCGAATTGGCTGATGTGGATGATAAAGACTGCCAGTTGTTCCATGATGTAGACATACCATGGCATGTAGTAAAATCTTACTATACCGTACTCCGCTATAACATACCTTAGGAAATAACGTACCCTACTGGCCAGTCCAGGCAAATTGTTTACATAAATCATTTTTAAAATGCCCTGGCTATTGCGTACTCAGCTACTACATACGCATTCGCTTTATGGTCCCTCCTGACCATTTCCCAATGCTATAATGTACTGCAAGAGTTTTCTTTGTGTTTCCCTTTTGTGTGTCCGCTATATTACCATCTGCTACCTGGGCTATGATTCACTTTCTAGTACACATCTATTCAAAGTTAATTTTACCCCAATTAGGCATTTTAGTCTTGCTTCAGTTTTGGCGAGAGATTTAAAAAACTTGCTGCTGCTACTTTAACACTTTGAACGAAACGATACCATTCCAAACTAAACAGATTTAGCAAAAATTTGAAGTCATGACTAAAACTAAGGAATTTACAAATCTGAGGAGGGCTTCGGTATGAATGCGTGCAAAATTATATTTCTGTGTAGGCAAATTGCAACACATTTTTCGCCACCATTTATAATAGTTACTGTGGGTTTTGTTGGAAAAGCAAGAAAATCTAGACTCTCCAATAGATTAAAGCGATAAAGTTGGCCAAACAATTTATACACTCAAGAATGGAGATTTTTTGGTTGCTTAGCAATGCAACATTGATTATCAAATGTAAACATTCTTACACATTAGGTATGCTTTACCCATAATCAAGAAAATCGTTCCAAATGGACTTCTCAACATACTCTGTTAAAATGACTAACAGATGACTAACAGAAGAACGTTCTGCCTGTTCAAATCTTAGCTTATTTCTTACTTCTCAGTAATATTGGTCTATTGACTTTACCTGATATGTAGCTTTGTCTTAGACGAGAATGGTTCCCGACATCTCAATATACTTGCCATTGCATAAGCTTTCTACTGCATTATCGACAGTGTCTACAGTCCTTCCAATTTAGTTCCCACATCAGACTAAGATTATGAACTTTGGCTCCATATTTGTGGTAAAATCCTCAATTTTCAGCGATTTCCTCGTTAAGAACTGCTAATTCTTCATAAAAAAATCACTCAACTATCCCCCATTATGTAAACAACCTCGATCTGGAGATTAAACTTGTCCAAAAAAAATTTCATTGATATTTTTTTATAAGAAACCGGTTTATAAGAAACCTAGCACTTCACACTCTAAAACTTATAAAACTTTCCAAGCAATAAGAAAAGAGCTACAAAATTTATGACAAATTGCACGTTGAGGAATTTAATGTATTGCTGAGGCAACAACGATACAATTACTGACCATAAACGTCTATGGTTATAAAATGTTCCTCATTTCTGGTAATGCTCTGACAAGCCACAGTATAACACTGTGAGCATAGCATACAAAGAAAACCACCAAAAATCTTGTCTTTTTCCGCCCTAGATTTGGCTTTCTGCAACAAAGGTATGGATATAGGATATTGCGTTTTTCATTTGCAAGCCCTACTTTTCCAGCGTTAAGAGAAATTCTAAAATTTCTGGGAAGTCCTTCATCCTCTATCAGGATATCTACAATACTTACCAAAAGTCCTGGGACACTTTCAAAAAATTATGAAAAACTATAGCCTTCTCAGCATTTCAATCACTACATCCTCTACGCACACCTCCTTTTCCCCTAATACAATATTGGTCTGTTCTTGAGACATTTGGCGTTATTGTGCACGAAAAATTTTTCCGGTACCGCATGTACTTCTCTCAAAAACCAACATTGTTTAGGGCGGGAGGGGGCCAAATGTGCCGTCCAGATTACAAATTGGCACAGTGTCCCAGACCATTTAGCGAGTATCTCTGGGAAGCCCTTCATCCTCTATCAGGATATCTAGCACCCGCAATCAGTTGCAGACACACAACATCTCAAACTTTGAAATGTTCCTGATCTAACATGGCCACCAGGAGGCCCTAGCTTCAGTATACTTTAAAGCATAGCCATAATTTTAAAAAACAAGCTTTTTTTCTGTTCTGCTGTATCCCGAATGGTTTTCAAATTGTATAAAAAGAGATTGAAAGCCAAATATTTGCTAAGTGCAATCAAACATTGAGGGATTTCATAAACAACACACATATGACTCTTTCCACGAATAATTTTGGATGTAAGATTAATGCACATTTATCTGAAAAAAAATGAATTTACTTTCAATTATTTATAGTTGTAAGTAGAATTATAAGTTATATTAGTAGGCTATTGTGTATAGTGGATGACGTGATAATTTTTTGGTGGTTAGCGAAAATGGTTGGTGACAGAAACTACACACAATCTTCATACAACAGAACATGGTGCCCTGTCTGCCATTTTGAAGATCAATTCGAGGTGCAATATTTTTGCTCACCTAGTGTCGCTGCTTTTACTAGCAAAGAAGGGGGTCACTGATCATTGCGGGATCACACCTATAGCTCGACATATATATAGCTCTAGTAATCGTATATTGACATTAGCTCTTATATAGCCTTGTTTACACTACACAAACTAACCTAGGTTCGCGACAAATTAAAAGTAACCTAGGTTAGTTTCTCTTAGTGTAAACGCGAAACTAATCCAGGTTCATCCCAGGTTGCTTCAAAACACTCCTGGAGGTGGGTTTACCTTAGGTCGAACCTAGGTTAGCTTAGTGAAGTGTGGTGTAAACGCAAACTTGGGGCAAACCTGGGTTAGTTTCTCCTCTACGCATGCTCAATTAAAAAAGCGCTGTGTACATTTCAGCAGAACAACAGAAAGCTCTGAATATTTAGGGAATTCCTGCTTTCGATCAATGATTTAGATATGCGTAATGCATTGAAACATTGTTAGAACCACTGCTGGGAAGATATTGAAGTTTTAACAGGTCATATTAGGGTTCGGGCTGAAGAGGTAATTTAGGTTCAACTAAACTTGTTGATAAGGAAGAGATGGATCTTTGGGAAGTTCGCAGAAAGATTGAAGGCTGAGAATGGCTTGAAAGGAACATTTCAGTTAGTAAAAGAATTATCTTACTATGGTTTTCCCTTCTGTGCACTTGTTGATACTAAACTAACCTGGGTTCACCCAAGACTTCGCTTAAACTACAAATTTTGAATGCACAAGTGCAGACGAGACTACAACTAACCTGGGTTAGTTTCAACCTGGGGTGAAACCAGGTTAGTTTATGTAGTGTAAATAGGGCTTGTATATCATCTCAGTAGTGACAGACCCTTAGCAAAATGAAGTGGGATATAAAACGACTTACTGAATCAAAAATTAAAAGCCTACTTGCATTACCTGTTTACAATCATGCAAAGGATGCCCTTAAATCTTGAAATAGTTATCAAGAAAATTCTAGCTTAAAGTGCACTACTTTCGATGTGTTTTAGCCTCTTAGATCTTCCAATTTTGTACAGAAGAAATTTATCCGAGCCGTTCTATCAAGTATTTCAGCCTTAAAACGTGGTTAAAACTCTATATGGCACAAATTGATATCTATATACTGAGATGGCATCATGCGAATGAGCTAAGACAATCGAAAATTGCTCTCAATACGAACTCCTCCCAGGGGGTTGAGGGTTCGGCCGCCCTTCGCTTTACGGTATTTCCCCTCTCAATTGGAGGCCCAATTTCAAGGTCTGGCATATTTTTGGCTAATATTTTTGCGAGGGAACCGCTTAATTTTGGTTGCATCGGCCATTTTGCTTTGGCTCGATTCGTACGGAGCTGTTCTAGGCTGATCGGGGCGTCTGCTTAGACTACAGTTGGTTGTTGGCTCCCAGATCCTTCTACACTTGGCCAGTGGCTTCCAGGTCTCTTTCCCTTGTCTCCAGATCAATCCGCTATCTCTCGATTTGTTTCCAGTCCCCTCCATATTCTAGCATTGTGTTTATCAATTCATAATGGAAGCGGTATAGAGAAACGAGGAGCAACATGGATCTCACGATATCTTTTTAATCAGCAACCTGGTGAGTACTTTTTTATTTGTATTTTGCCAATTGTGCTCTGTGTATCACTTTTCAATTTTATTCTGCCATTTGTGCTCTGTAGCCTAACGTTTTTCACGAAAGACTTGCCTGTAGCTTGCACTGGCAGTGACCTAAAGTGTTTTTAATGAATGCCACATTTCATTGGACATCCCTGCTGCTTTATCTGAGAAGAGATTTGTGGTAGCCCTCTTAGGAGCAATTGAGATAGTTTGTACTTTGATGTTTAGGTGGACAGTCCATGGGGTTTTAATACACTTGAGGGAATGCAAAACTATCATTTATTTTGAAAGTTCGTGGGGTCATCACATCATTGTATGCTGTTTTTTCATGAAGAAAATTTGTGTTAGCGCTCAAGGGAAATTATGTTTAAGTAGTGTCTTTGCTTTTAATGTAGGAAAATATGGGTTTTTTTGACAACGTTTGCAAAACTCTTACGAACACCGTTTGTTATCAAATTCCGATGGCCATTCAGGCTTATGTATGATTGTTATTCATTAGCATTTACAATATTTTCGTGAAGCATTTGTACCTTCCTTCCTTCTTGCATTGAACCGTGTAGCCTATCTTAGGTTTGCAATAATTTTATCACAATCATTTCACCCACGTTCTGTCAACAATTTTCTTTCTACATTCAAACTAGACATGGCAGGGTGTCACATGCTCATCTACAGTGACCTGTCAACCAACATGCTTGGCAGGATGTAAATTGCTGTCATCACTGCACAATCCTCTCAGCATGAACAGGTTAGTGGAGACATGCTTTGTCTTTCCAAGGCTAAGCTGCAGATCACAATTGGGGGAGGGATTGTCCACGTTTAATGGGCACCCTCTTAAAAAGTATCACTCTATACCAAAATGCAATTATGCATATGAGGTAAAGCTTGAAGGCGCTACTTGTCCCGGGCCGTTTGCCCTATTCTCGCGAAAATTCGCCCAGAGGTTTCCCGTGTGCCGTCGTTCTGCATCGTGGAAAAGACTTTTTGATTATGGGACGCGTTTGAGAGAAAGAGGGAATATTCCGATTTTCCCCTTCTCTATATACGAAAATGCAAATATGCAAATGAGTTAGAGGATGTAGGCCTTACTCCTCCCACCCCATTTACCATATTTGCCTGAAATCGTCCCCAGGTCTTCCCTGTGTTCCTTTGTTGTGCATTGTGGAAAGAATTTTTTGATTTTGGTGTGTATTTGGGAGAAGGAGGGAATTTTTCGAGTTTCCCCTCGATAATCCACATCATTTGGCTGATGGAGATAGTTCTTGTATTTAGCTAATAGTAGGAAAGACCGAGTACTCTCCTTAGGCAGTATGGCCCGTGTAGTGCTCAATTGTCGGCAACGAGAATCAGTTTAAGGAGAAATTGGCGTTTTCCCGATTTATCACCGAAAACCGAGCTCATCACTCACTACCCTTTTTTCAAGTGATAAATGTCGAATGGAGACATTTCGTAGGTATTGCTATTACCTGTAACGAGACGATTCTACCTTAGCAGTATGGCATTTTTAATGGACTATTTTCGGGGACGATAATCAGTTTCATTTTTCGTTAATGGATTATAAGGACATGCGATGCAGCTGGAGCCTTATTCTGTCATTGATATGTTGACAGTGAGACATGCAGATTCACTCTGCCTTTGGCACTTTTTCTGATAAAGGTAAGTTCTTTCTTAGCAACTAAGTAGAACGAGTCCTTTCTTTGTACTTAGCTTCAATTTAGCGTGTGTTGCCTTCCTTCCTTGGTGTTAAGGTGGGGCGCCTCTGACGCACGATTTTTCATACTAGATAGTCAACAAATAGGTAAAACAAGATATTTTGAGTTCTATCTTTGCTTTTAGGCAGTGTAGGTTTCATTAATTTTCCCATCTTTTGTGTCCATGCCGATGTAAAGCACTTTGAATATCTGTAGGATTTGAATTGGACACCATATTTGCTGCCTGAAGTAGACCTACTAACTGTGCTGTTTGAACAGATTTGCATTGTTTTTGTGATGTTCCATGCTGTATTTCATATTCCAAGGAAGAGGAAACACTCTTTTTGCATTTAACTTTGCATTTCGTCAGCCTTTTTGCTGTTGTCGATCATTGTAATGGTAAAATCTGATATCCTCTCCTTTTGTTCTTGGCGACCTTTGACTTAAAAGCTAGATTTATATCGTAAGTTCTGTTCCCGTGAGTTGCTTGACTTCAAGTACCTGAAATCTGCTGCCAGGGACTGGATTTATTGAGTTGTGATTTTATGAGTGGACGTTGTGGGGCATGGGGTTCCGTGAGGGGAGGGGGTGGTAAATATTTTTTTCTTTTACAAACACTCTTTATTTGGGGCTACTATTTCATGAACCTTCCATAGTAGTTCTTGGGATGTATCCATATACTAAATGACTTTTCAATTATAATTTCATCAGCTAAATCTGTATGTTAAAGTGTTTGAGCTGAATCTCTAGGATTTGATTTGTTATGAGACAAATCTTTTTGCAAATTTTTGGTACTTTAGTACAATACTGAATGGAATGTGAATTATAGTTTCATGACCTAATTTTACATGCTTAAGTGGCTACAGCTTATTTCCTAAGCTGTGATTTTTCCAGTTGCAACTCCTTGTGTAGATTTTGGTGTACAGTCCAATACTAAATAGGATTTCAATTACAATATCATGAATCACTTATTTATGCTAAGGAATCTTGGCTTATATCCTAAGGTATTGTTTATTGGGATTAACTTCGTCTACAGAGTATTAGTGTGTATTAATATACTAAGTGAGTATTCAATCATAGCACCCTGAACCAGGCACTTTCCTTGAAGTGGATGGGCATAATGTCCATGGTTTGATGTGTTGTGTGGTAACGTTGTTAGGAAATTTTTGGTGTGGAACTTACTATTGAATGAGATATGAATTATAACTTCATGACATTATATGGTCAAGTGGCAGGGCTTATTTTCTTAGTTATGATTTATTGCAATTCCATGTGTAGAGTTTGGTGTGCAGTCCAATACTACATAGGAATTCATTTCCAATTTCACGAATAAGTTAATTATGTTAAAGAAGCTTGGCTTATAATCTAAGGTCTAATTTATAGGGATTAACTTTTTGCAGAGATTGTTGGTGTGTTTGCATATAGTAAATGAGTATTCAACTATACCTTAATAAGCGAATTCTTTATGTTGAAGTGGCTGAGCTGAGTCTCTTGGGTTTCATTTGTTGTAGAGTAACTTTGTTAGGAACTTTTGGTGTGTATTTCACTACTGACTGGGATGAGAATTATGATGTCATGAGGTAATTTTTATGAGCAAGTTCCCGAGCTTATTTTCTAAGTTGTGACTTATTGAGGTGTCACATGCAGATTTTATTAAATAGGAATTCATTTACAATATCATGAATCAATTATGCTAAAGAAGCTTGGCTTATATTCTAAGGTCTGATTTATTGGAATTAACTTTTTGTACAGATTGTTATTGTCTATGCATATACTAAACGAGAATTGAATTATATCTTCATAAGCCAATTCTTTATACTGAAGTGGCTGACCAGAATCTCTCGGATCTCATTTGCTATGGGGAATGTTTGTTTCCAAATTTTGCTATGTTGTTCCATACTGAATGGTATTTGTGTTCAATTATTTATGTTCAAGAGCCTGAGCTTATTTTCTAAGTTGTTATTTATTGAGATATAACTTGAGGAGTATAATTTTGGTGTTTTATGTATGTATTACCTATTTATGTATGCTCAAGTAGCTTGATAGTATTCTAAGGTTTGATTTTGTGGGTGTAACTTAGTGTAAATATTGTTGGTGTGTATTCATATACTAAGTGAGTATTCAATTATAGCTCCATGAACCAATTATTTACCTTGTTGTGTCTGGGCTTAGTTTCTAGGGTTTTATTTGTTGTGATGTAACTTTGGTTGTAAATTGTTAGTGTGTAGTTCAATACTGAATGAGATATGAATAATAATTTCAGGACCCAATTATTTACGTCTAAGTGGCTGAGCACATTAGCTTACTTAAAATTCATTCTTAATATAATTATAAGAACCACGTTTCTGGAATGTGCGTGTGTAAGTAGGTACTTTTAATTAGGAAGTGACAGCATTATCATAGGTAACTCTGATAGTTAAGGGAAAGGGCAATTTATGGGGCTTATTGAACGCATGATTTGGTTAGGGTGAATGTTTACCTTAAGGGCCATTTCATGATTTTTTGTTTACACATTTGCTTACTTAAAATTGTTTATTTACATAATAATAGGAACCATATATCTGAATTTTGAGTTTTTAATGAGCTGCTTTTTATCAAGAAGAGCTAACAATTTTACAGGTAACCTTGATAGTCGGGGGTAAAGGTAAGTTCTGAGGCAAATATAATATGTGTTATTTGTTGAGGGTGAATGCTTACCATTGGGGCTATTTCATGATTTATGCTTTGCACATTTTCTTTCTTAAACTTTGTTATTTCCATAATTCAAGAAGCCATTTCTCTGAATTTTGAACTTTTTAGTAAGCTACTTTTTGCTTAGGAAGTTATAGTTTTTTCATAGGTAACCCAGGTAGCCAGGGGTAAGGGTCATTTCTGGGTCTTCTTGAATGCGATTTTTAGGATGAGAGTTTGTCATAAAGGCCATTTCAGCAGATTTACTTTATACATTTTCTTGCATTAAAAGTTATGATTTTGATACTTGCTGGATTCTGGCTTATAAGACTGGTCAGGACATTCCATGAATAATGATTTAATTGTGTTTGTGTTTTGTCCTCAGTCATGTTGTCACTTTAGTGTGCTATGGAGTCCTTCATAATTATTTAACCATAACAAATATGGTCCATGAGCATTAGTTGTTGGGTAATGACTGTTATGCCCTAGAACACTATGTGATTTTAGGTTAAATGGCAAACTTTACGTTTAAGGGGTTGGGGCTGTTTTGGGTGCATCATTACAAGGATTTTGCTTTATGGTGAGGCATTATGAATGCAATGATTTCATGACTTACTAGAAGCATAAAAGTAATTCTACCAAGTGTGTCTTTTTATCTAACTGCCATCATGTACTGGTGTGGAGAAGGAGAGGGGGAGACATCCTTTTTGATACTGTATATTGCAGAATGCTACATTCAGTAAACTTGATGTGCATTATGATAATTCAATTTTTAATAATCTATGAATTTTCTATTCTTTCTATTTTTGCTTAAGAAGAAGTTTTTTGAGGAGTGACGCATACAGGTGATAGGATTTTCATGCAAGGCATTGCCATGCACTTTTAATTGTTGTAACTAATTCCTTCAATGTGTACATTTAACCTCTAAGGTGTTGGTGTAATGTTAATGCTTTTAAAAACATTTTAAATATGGTCATATGCTTTGTGTTCTATGTTCCACATAAGGCAAAGTATATTCTAGGACCCATGTTCTGGACACAGATGAGATGCAGAATCTGCATCTCCTTCTGTCATTTATTGAACCATGTAGCCTAGCGTAGATTTGCGATCATTTTTACACAATCATTTCACCCAAATTCAGTCAACAATTGTCTTCTACATTCCAACCAGGCATGGCAAGGGGTCACATGCTCATTTACAGTGATCTGTGATGCCATCAATCAACATGATTTGCAGGATGTAACTTACTGTCATCACTCAACAATTTTCTCAGCATGAACAGGTTAGTGGAGACATTTCTTGTCTTTCCAACGCTAATCTGCAGATCACAGTTGGGGGTAGGAGTGCCCGCGTTTAGCGGGCCCCCTTTTAAAAAGTCTCTATATACTAACATGCAATTTTGCAAATGAGGTAACACAATGGAATAGTTGTACATGGGAGAGAACCTCCCAGGGGGCATGAAGGATTGGCACCCGGTCGCTACATGGGCTTTCCCCTATCAGCTCAAAGCCCCCTTTAGAGGTCTGATGTAGTTTTGGCTAATATCTTTTTGAGAAAAGCACCTTATGTTGGTTGTTCCCACTATGTTGCTCTGGCCCATTTTGTACGGAGCTGTTCTTGGCTCATTGGGACGCTTGCTCAGACAGCCGTTGGCTCCCAGATCCCTCTACCCTTGGCCAGTGGCTTCCAGGTCTCTCTTCTATTGTCTCCAGATCACATCCATCATCTTTTTATTTGTTTCCAGTCCCCTGTGTATCCCAGCATCGTGCTTCTCAGGTAATAATGGATGCTGTATGGAGAAAGGTGAAACAAATGGATTTAGAGATATGTTTTTTAATCAGCCATCTGGTGAGTACTTTTTTCATTTGTATTGTGCCATTTGTGTTCTGTGTATCATTTCTATTTTACCATTTGTGCTCTGTAGCCTAAAATTTTTCGTGAAAGACTTGCCTGTGGCTAGCACTTGCAGTGGCCTAACGTTTTTTAAATGAGAGCCACATAGCGTCGGATATTCCCTGCCGCTTTATCTAAGAAGACATTTCCTTCATTCTTTTATTGAATCATGTAGCCTAGCGTAGGTTTGCGATAAATTTTCAATATCATTTTTCGCAAATTTTATCAACGATCTTGTTTTGCAAGTCAACCTCAAACTTTAGGGGGTCACATTGTCCTTTGCAGCAACATGTGACGTTATCAATCCATGGATGCAAGTGGGCCATATCTTGTTTTTCTAAGGAAAATTTGGAGATGTGCACGTACAGCAGGCATTATGTAATAATAATAATAATAATACTGATATCTGATAATAATAAGAATAAGAATACACAAATCTGTAATAACCACAGGATGACCATTTCAGTACTGATATTCTGTTTACACACTGTGTCCTGTGCTTCTGAGTTATCTTGAATAAAAATGATAACTTTACATATTAAATTATTTCCAGTGAAAAATATAAATATTAATCCAAAGTCATAGGAAAAATGTTCATGTTCAAAAAAGAATTTTCAGTTTTTCAGAATAGACTAAAACTTGGCTTCTTTTTTCTTCCTATAGGCATGTCATTCTACATTTCTGATGTCAAATACTTTGCAGATTTCTTTGCCAATTCTGTTCTCAGTATTGGAATCTTTATAAGATGTTCGCTGTTACGAGCGTTTTGGGTGTGCTCAATTTTTATGAAATAATTATGAAAATTTTACAGTATGTGCCACTCAGGCATTTGAAAAATTTGCATGCATGCCGTGTTTTAGATCTCAAATTTTGATAACATGTATATTTCCATTTATGAATTTTCGTCAACTTTTTTTCACTTATTCAAACCTGTTCTTTTGAGTTCCAATGCTTTTAAGATTGACCAGGCAGCATGACGGGCTTTTTCCATACGGCTAATTTTCTCCTGCTCCAAAGCAGTAGAGACATTTTTCAGGAGCAAGTGCTTCGTGAATATCTTAAAAAGTGCTTTCTGGCTTCCAGAAAAAATGCATTTGGCCAAGTTGTATTCAACCTCTTGTTTTTTAGTTTCATCTATGACAAACAGATCTTGTACATTTTAAATTTGGGTTTGAATAATAAAATCGGAATCTTCTAAATTGCTCAGTGGTCTCTTGGCTTTACTACCAGCCTGGTTAGACATCACAATATCCATCGATTTCTGCTTTATGTTCACCTCACAACTTGCTTACACCGATGCATTGGTGAGTGGAGATCAAATTCTCGATTACCTTTTCTGGTGCGGTGAACAGTGAATTCTGGATCCTGTGGTAAAGCATGAACTTTATTTCATCACTTTACTATACATGCTCGCAATTCACATAATTCGCAAGGTGACTTCAAGCACAACTTTCTGACAGCCTTCATCGTTTTTAGCTGCTGAACCTGGCGCTACTGTTTTAAGAACTCTTGCACGGCTCAGGGGATGCTTTTTTAGTGAATATATAAAGGATTCTCGAGCACCACCAAATCAAGTAGCGGAGGTTTTAGGCCCAGCTCAAGATTTATGCAAAGCATTACCACAGCACGAAAAGCGGCAACATTATTTTGACATACTGAAAGCTTTTTTCGTCCAACAAAGATATATCCAAAAGCGTCACTTGAACTACCGATTTGAAGGATCTTCCGAAGTTAACAAAGCATAATTTAAATAAAATATTGGTTAGCGATGCAGACACCATGCCGGACGAAATTGTACCGAAAGCACACCGTCACAAAATGGAAGGATGCAAACTTTGGAAAGAAGGGTACATGACAAACAAGAAAGTCAAGCCAAATGTCAATGCAGATGGTTTTAATCGGCTTATAGAGAAATGTAGTGTTTCCGCTTCTATGAACAGCATTAGATATACCTTTTATGTTAACTTGAATACGAATATTTCTAATGCTACCATGTCATATGCAACTGCAAGGCTGGGCAAGGTGCATGCTACAAGCATGTTACAGCTGTTCCTTACACTATTCTAGACTTTTCACATCTGAATTAGAGCTATTTACCAACAGAAGTAGCATATACCCTAGCATATACCCTACCTAATTAAGGAGAAAGTGTGGCTTCCATCCAAGCCCAAGATCGAAATGCATAGATGTAATGAAGTAAGACCCAGCTTCCCTAAGTGGAGGTTATGCTATGTATGAACTGCGAATTGGGATTCATAAGCTTGACGCTAAACACGCGTTTCCCACTTAGAATTTGAGCTTACAAATGCTACAACATACAACAAGATACATATAAACCAGTAAGTCAATATTGTTGCAAAGAGACATCACAAACAAGCACAACCGTCGACAAAGCCATTCTGACAAGAAGACTGGGCAGTGAGAAGACAGCTGCGGTGAGCATGTGAGCCAGTAAGTAAGGGTGGCTACAAAGAGTTATGTGGCAGAACGTCAGAAAAGCGACAGGAATAAGTGGCGATCATATGATGGGATGAAGCAACTTAGGTAGAAGTCAAGGCCAATAAACACTGAAAAAGCTAGTTAGAGAGCTTTATAGGAAGCCATCTGTAATCAAACATACAATAACTAACAGAATAAGTCAGTAATACAATAACAAAATACAATTTCAGGCATATCAAAAAGTAGTAGCATAGAAATTGGAGAGGATGAGAAAAAAACATTAGAATTGCTTAGACAATTAAATTAGTGCATGTTGAAGAATATTTAACTATTGAACCCAAACCTTGTAAAGAAATGCTCTCTAATTGGAAAGCAGCAGTCTTGGTAAGAGCGAATTGAACTGATATGCATTTAGGAACTACATTTAGTTAATACTCTGTACAAGAGTGTCTAGGCTTATATTACTTTTATGAAAATTAAACAAATATACCAGACGATATTGCAGGAGGAGAGGATCAACAGATGAGGCAACCAGTTCAGAAAGTGAAATATACAAGATCAATGATTACCATCTTGAGCTCCATACTCCCAATCACCACCTCTTGTGACACGGGCACCTTCAAACAAACCAAAAGCTGGTATTTTGTATTCATTCTCTCTTGGTCCCACCAATGCTCTAAAATATGAAAGATGGATGTAACAAAAGAAGCAAAAGCTCAGTTGCACTTTGGCATATTCAAAATGCCCAAAGCCGTTTATCTAAAAACCCAATGCTTTTAATAACAACTAAAATTAAATACACTTAGTATCAGATTAACACCTCAGCGAACTACATGGAATATAAGTACATCAGTAATTCTGTTAGGTGTCTCTGTCAATGGAAACTTGAAGAGGAATGGTTATAATACAAGTGTGAGAAATATGAATGTAGTAAGCCATAGCAAAGTTAAACTGGAATACACTACCATGATTTACCCAGTTCTAGTGGTTACCAGTTGTAACGCACAATAAAAAGTAAGGGCAGACTCTTCCCCATAGAGATAAATGCAGTAATAGAATGATTGGACGCAGTTTTAGTTGTTTTGTTGCTAAGAATAAATGCAACAATTGCAATTCTGCTACACTACCACCTTAAGTGGTTGCTGTTGTTGTGTTGGTAAATTCTAAGACTGAAAGAAAGGCACCTATGGGTAAGAAAGAACTATGATCCATTTTTATGAAATCAATCTACGACATTTTGGCTTTGAAAGTGAGATATTTAGGAGATATAGTTACTTAGGGGAGGATTTTATGGTTTCTCATGATTACTTGGAGGTTCAGAAGTTACTTAGGCTCAAGTTCACACAAGAGTAAGGAATACGTATGCAAGATGGCATTTCAAATTGGAGCTATTTAAGAATTTGATGGAAAAAGTGAAGATATGACAATTACTTGGAGAGACTGTAAATGTGATTGGAGACTAATATCATAGAGGAAGAAAAAGAAGTTACAGTATTTATCTCATTAATAGGGTCTGGAGCACATCAAGTGTTAAAGAATCTTTGTTGACCAGATTTAATTGAGTCAAAAGCATATAGGGACTTCACCATGATCCTTAAAAGTTATTTCAAACCCAAAACAGAGGTCATTTCAGAAAGACTTGAATTTTACAAGAGAAATTAAAAACAAAATGGATAAGTCAATTGGAAAATATATAGTAGAGTTCATACGGTTGTCTGCCACATGTGACTTTGGATATTTCTGGATGAAACATTATGAGATAGATTTGCATGTGGTCTCAACAATAATAATACTCATTGGCGATTGAGAAGGATTTCGATTTTAAAGGTGCTTGTTTAATGGCACTGGCCATGGAGATGGCAATGGCAAATGTTAAGGAACTACCCAGTAGCCAGGTATTACAAAGAGCGATCTTAAGCAAGGTGAGTCTGATTAATGCACATTTAGATAAGATAAATTATCAGAAAAAGGTAAATGCTTATAGGGCCGTCATGAACGGATACACATTTTGCCCATTTGACATTTTGCCAACGGGATGAGCATGGCTGGTAGAGTTGCTTGAAAGGAAAAGGGGTATTAGGGTGATTGGAGTGATGAGGAAGGAAGGGAGATTGGGGCAAAGATTTCTTTGAGAGTCAGGCCCAACGCCCCTGTTGGACCACAATTTTAGTGGAGAAGCATGAAAAAGTAGCAATTCTTGAAAAAATGAGAAACTGTTTTTGACTTTCTGGCAGTAACTAGTATAGTGATAGGAATTATAAATTGGAACTGAATGCTCATGCTTTTAAAAAATAAGACCACATTCAATGCTTAAATCACTACATATTTTAACTGCTCTAAAGCCGCTACATTGCAAGAAGCCGCTCTATTTCTGCACAAAAGAGGTATACATGCTTCAATAAAAACAGTACGAGCAGATGCCCATCGTGCTGAGGAAGACTCAGAAGATGAAATATTCAGATTTATTCTATTTATTTAAAGGATGCTGTTTGCGTAAATGTGGAAGTAGGTGGACATGAGATACGGATGCAATTTTTATACTGGGGCAAGTATTTCAGAAAAACTGTATACTAAGCTATTTCATGATCACACTGTGTACCAACGTCTAAGACATATTCAGGTATTGGTATTGAAGACGTATTCGGGTGAAACATTAGCCTTGAAAGGTCAATTTAACCTGCCAGTAAGATAACAAAATCAATCTTTTGCATTGTCATTTCTAATATTCACCTAAATACCAATATCTCAATCTCTGAATCACTAACTCTAAATCTCGAAGCTAATTCTATCTAGATCGAAATCAAAATCTGTCTCTAACTCTAACTCTAAATTAATCGACTGCTTACATAAGATTAAATACCAAATGTCACGTGTTGTTTGATTGCCAACACTATACCATTAATGATAGTAAACGGAGAAATTGCATCACCTCTGGGAATTTGGACTAAATGCTTTGATTCATTGGTAAATGTGATATTTGCCTTTAAATGCTTATTTCGTCTTTTACTGTGCAAAATGTCTTTGTATTTTTGCAGGACATTCTCAATCTCCTTTTCTTTGTGCACTGCAACAATCTTTTTCCAAGCTTACTTAATATTTCTCAACCTATTTCAAGTGGGAAAAGAGGGAACAAGGACACTATAGTGAATGAGAACATCTAATTATGGTGGTGCCAAAGTCAGATCAAACAGTAAGAATTTTTGCGGATTTAGAACTAACTGAGAACCACTTTTTGGAGGTTTTTGGAATCCTTGGACAGGGTTCATACGCATTCTGCCTAATTTTTTCCTGACTTTTCCTGACTTTTTCTTGAAAATGAAGTTATTTTTCCCTACTGTATATCAGGAATACATCATTTTTTCCTGAAGATCTGGCGTTACAAATGATGCCACTGATCCAATTTCTTAACGTAAGTAATTGATCAAATTTTGCCAATTTGGGTAAAAATGGGCCTCTCTGATCAACTGTTTTCTCAATCCAGAAAGCAAATATGTAAATCTTGACAATCCAGAAACTCTTTGAAATCATCAATATGCCAAATAACTTCAATGACTACCACTGATAAAAAGGATACATGAACAAGTTGAAAGTTTGCATTACACGAATGATGAGTTGTACAATCATACCTTTAGCCTAAACTCTGAGAATGTCTAGCACCTGCTTCATACATGCATAAACTTAAGCGATACTCTGTAACGTAACATGAACGGTGTATAGTATGTCTACTTTTCAATTGTTTTCTGATTATAACGAATAATTTCAACTAACTCGTGGAAATGACATTGTGACGCGTTGCATTTGCTTCCTTACTAGAAACAGTTACACGGGGTCATAGATTCAGAATTTCTGTGGAGGTGTGCAAGACTTTTGCCCTAGCAAATTCAATATTGCTCTGTGAAAATGAGTTCTATAGCATGGTGCAAAGCAGAAGAAACCTTTGCTGTGGTAATAAGCTTGCAAATCCTATTTGATTGATGGGGTGTAGTTATGCCATGCAATTAAAGTTATTCCAATAAATTGTATCTCTGAAACATGTTTTTTCAATAAGAAAGTTCTTTTTGGCCAATTCATGAAACTTTCTTAACTTTCTTACAATTCCAATATCAAATCTCTTTGGTTTGACTTTGACTTTCTTAGCAAAAAATTTGATATCCGATATTGTGTGCATGCATATTAGTGGAGAGCAAAAAGTTCCATCTACACCTGAAATCATGACAAATCTTAGTGAATAAAAAAGATAAACTATAAAACAAGATAAACTGTTAGAGGGCAGCCAACATAACATATATAACATTTTGTACAGAGGTAAATCCATTTTAAACGAAACGCACTCTTCCAAACTTTCCTAGGTTTCAAAACTTAGTACTGAACTTTCTTAACTTTTTGAGCAACTAGATACTACTTCCTTATAAACCACTTTCTCATGAAAAAACGTGTACTCATGTTAGTGACTTCTGTCTGAACACAATAGGAACTTGAATAGAAGATGCTAAATTCTTTGAAATGAAGGAAGCCCTACTTTTGCCTGATGGAAAGCAGGCCAGTAGCAAGACAGTCTATAAAGAGAGGGCACGGCGATTGTGCACTCTAACTTCAAGCACTGTGGTGTAAAAAGGGGAAGAGAGATAAAGCGGGTCTAGGGGTTTTCCCCCAGGAAAAATTGTTAAAGACACGCCTTCTAGAATTCCGAAAAGGCACCCTTTGCTATCTACGGAAAAAATTGGTGTCTTCATTGATCTTTTTCCTGTGGTATCCACACATTCTGAAATTTATATACAGCAGGATTTATCCGCATCATTGCTGCCTTGCAAAGGGGATGCAATTGCCCTACAAATTCCTGTCTTATCTCTTGGCGGATCAGACTCCCATACCCTCCTCAGTACTTGCAGCCTGCAGCTAAATCCGAGATAATCAAAATCTAAGCCTTCGAGCAATGCATGTAAGATGGCATCTGCAACCTGGATTCGCATTCTGCATGATTGAATAGCATTCTCACTGTATGAAAGGGCATTTTGGAAATACAGATTGCCTATTTGCATTTCAGACTGCATGTGTGTGTTTTAAACTTGACAAACGAAATTTGGACATCGATATGACTCCACGTCTGGGCGCTACAGAAATCATTTGACTGATAAGATTTCCTGACTGTTTTCTGACTTTCCTCAAGTTTTAACAACGTTTCCTGACTTTTCATGACTGCCTTTAAAACTATACTTTTTCTCCTGATTTTTCCTGACCGTATGAACCCTGCTTGGATGACATTTTTATTGCTATAAAGGCAAAGCGGACCACTCAAGAGTGCTGGAAGGGATGCTGAGTAGTAGTGAGCATTATGGAATTGATCTTAAACGTTCAAAGTGCAAGTTTTGTGAGCTTAAAGTGGCGTACTCCGGACATAAGGTTGATGCTGATGGCCTACATTACAACAGAAAAAGTTGGTGCTATTTTGATGGCACGTAGGCCAACAAATATCAATGATTTCAAATCTTTCTTAAGATTTTTAAATTAATATGGTACATCCACTAAATTAGACTTATAAAGGTCTAATTTTGTTCATAGAAAATTTTTCTACAATTGCACTTCCACTAATTTAGCTATTAAAGAATGGAAAGTTTTGGATGTGGAATGAAACATGTGATTATGCATGAGAGAAAAAGTTATTAGAAGAAATTTTTTGGTTTACTCTAACAACTGAAAAACCTCTAACAGTAACCTGTGATGCTTTTGCATATGGAGTTGATGCAGTAATCTCCCATGTCATTGATGATACAGTAGAAAATCATATAAAAGACCCTGTGTTTATAAGAACCTTGCAATTGCAACTTCATCTTTTGAACCTTCTACATAGTAACCCCAAAGAGGCTGAAACAGGAAATGTTTCTTATGTAATAGGTTCCATAAAGCAAGGCTATGTACTATGGGAAATTAAAGTTATTGTTCCCAGAAGTTTAGAGAGCAATCCTTAGCAGAGCTGCATGAGGAGCATCCAGGAATGTGCAAAATGAGAAGCTTAGCTGGGAGTCATTTGCGGTGGTCAGATTTAGAAGGAGACATCGAGAAGTTGGTGAAAAATCCTCAAGCTTGTAATTTTGTTAGAAATATGTAAGCCACCTATTATGCAGAGGCGGATCCAGAGCTGGACTTTAGAGGGAGGTATCTTATTCATTTTATTTTCATATTCTTGTGAGAAATTTCTTAACAATGAACAAAGGAACAGGAAAGCATGCAAACTCCATCAAGGCAGCAGGGGAACATGCAAAATCTATCAAGCAAATAGGGGAGCATGAAAAATCCATCAAGGGAACAGAGGAACAAGGCAAAATCTATCAAGGGAACAAGAGAAAAAGTAAAACTATCCAGAGACCAGAGGAACGTAGCATAATCAATCAAGGAAAAATGGCAACATGACAAAATTTATCAAGGGAACAGGGGAACATGGCAAAATCTATCATGGGAGGAGGGGAACATGGCAAAATCTATCAAGAGAACAGGGGAGCATGCAAAATCCATCAAGGGAACAGAAGAACATGGCAAAATGTAACAAGGGAAGAGGGGAACATGGCAAAATCTAGTATAAATCCTTCCTTCTAGTACAAAGATTGTTGGTTAATCTAATTTCACCCTAAATTGCAAAAGGGCGTTTTCTGACGCTATAGAGGGCATGGCATTGAGACATTTTTCGCCAGACCTTCATTCTCCGACTGCTTCTCTTGTGTGCAGGGGGGCAAATAGTGGGGGATATGAAGGGTGACACCCCCAGCAGATAAAATAACACAGTTTGCAACGCAATTGAATCACCCATAACAGGAAAACAATGATATCACAGATTTATGCCACATAGTAATTCCAGTGTACATCCCAGCGTATACTATCTTTCCTCCGGTGCACTGGCATGAGATAGCGTTGGACTACAGGCATATGTCAGTAAAGGGAAGGGCCAGCATAGATTGCGCGTCTTTCATCTCTAGGTTGGAAAATCAGTCTTCCTTTTCGACATAAAGATCAATGATGAAAACACCTTTTTTCTTATGCTCCAAAAGGGCGTCTTCCGGGAATCTAGAGGGCATGGTCTTAAATTTTTCCCCAGACATCCATCCTCTTTCTATTCCTCTTCCACCCTAGATGAACGCTAATTGTTTGTCATACAACAGTAGGACTTGAGTACTTCCGTGTCCAAGAGGCCAGGATTTGGATTTTTACTACCTTACGCTACAGGCAAGGACAATAGTTGCGTCTCTTGCATAAACTGTACATAGAATACTTACACCTTGGTATCATCACAGGTGACAAAGATGAGGTTGTATCTTACATTTATCATCACTGCAATTGTTTTCGTTTTACTGTGGCCATAACGTGGATGTAATTTTTGCAGGGCAATGTTGCAGGACAAAAACGTATCACACCCCCTCACCAAAAGTATGGAAGATATGCCCCTGTTTATGTGCCTGCCAAAAACTCATCACGGTTTCGTCGTGCCTCTTTTTGCACACAGCTTTACTGAACTAACAACTTAGACAAAAATTATGAGACAAACTCAAGTTTTCGCAAAAAATGAATGTCTTTCGCATTTCCTACCTCCCCCTTCCTTAATCAATTCACCAAATGGCATCGAGTTGTTCCCTATCACTTAACATTTCTATAAGCGAGAGTGGGGGTATGTATTACTCCTTTGCTATGTATTACTCCTTTGCTAAGTTGAAATAGAGGATTCAGTACTTCTTGTTGTATTTTTGTCGTTATCTCTATATATTTTATTCAAATTTGTAGTAGGATAGTCACTTGCTTGCAGTAGAATGGGAGTGGTTGCCAAAGGGTGTGTCTGAATAATAAGTTTGCAAAACTCATGGAAACAAGGAGATTTTCTCAAGGGAACACCTACTTAAAAGGGAATTGGTGATCATATAGATATGCAAGTTAGACGCGGCCTGCAAAGCAATAAAACGAGGGTGAGAAATTCTCGCAAAAGGTACTAAATTTTGTTTTTATCTGGAGAACAATGATGCTTTTGTTCTTACTTTAATCAATACTATAATATTATATATATATACTTTCCAACTATGCTGTTACTAGGTATGTTAATCAACGCTATGTTCTGTCTTTTTCCACTTGATATATCGGGCTTCGACCTGCCAATATGAACAAGTCCATAGAGTGGTGTCGTCTAAAGGAAATTTCTTTGCCTAAAACCCCATTTTCTTGCCAACATTTTGACATAGCCTCGTCCCTTAAAGCTGTAGCCTCTTTTTTAATGTATTGGCTGCACCTAGCGCGAAAAATCGACATTTTTCAACCACAAAGAGTTTCGTCTTTTTTAATTTAAAGTTACGAGGTGTACACCGCGTGTAAGTAGCACTGCCCTACAAGTTCTCAAGTCTATGGATTGAGCGTTCGATGTTCTTTTATATTCTTCATTCTTTAGCGATTTTGATTTCGGTTTAGCCATGGCTTCTTAGGAAGTAAGTTTGCTGGTAGTTCTGTTTCATAATTTTGAGGACCATTTTTGGAAAGGAGGGCTGAGGCCCCTTTATCAGACATTTTTGGGCTGGAAGGTTCATAACTAAGTAAAAAGAGAGGGAAGGTACACCCTTATCAATAAATGAATAGTATTAACCTATTATATGTTGAATTTGTCACTTTTTAATGTTTTCACATAGACAATAGTAAAAAGCAATTTATTGCATGAAGTATGAAAATTGGGCGTGGTCAAAGGTGTGGCTCACATATTTCCTATAAAACAGCCCCCTTGTTACAGCTTTGGTATGGTGCCACTGCTTTTAAGTAAGAAAAAAGTCAAAAAGTACTATAGCGGTTGAGTGCTTTTGAAGCTGATTCATATGTAATGGTGCTGAAATAAGATTATCGAAATATATTGGTTAATCCTTACAACAGAAACCATGGAAAGCATGCAAATCTCTTTACTCAGCCTCTAAATTGTAATAATTTGAGCCTGAACAAATGCTTGATCATTGTGCTTGCTTTGTCCATAAACTAAAGGAGCAATTCTAGGTATGTCAATCTTTGCATGAGGAATATGGCATTTTATGAATTCAATTGGGCTTATTTTTTTCTCTTGATTATTCCTAAGTTCAAGCTTCAGCATAATTTTGCGAAACAACCAGCCTCGCATGATGTGCTGAAGTTGTTTACTAAGCTCATAATATTCTTCATGTATGCTTAAAATTTTGAGCATTTTCAGCCTCAGAATACCCATAAGCATTTTGTTCTGAAAAGTTGCATTTGAGAATATCACAAAGAACTAGAACATAATGAAAAATTTTAGTGAAATTTTCAGGAGGGAGGGCAATCTAAATTCTTCTGAGTAAACAGGAATCTGATAGCTGCATGTATGAAGTAAATTATGCCTCAGGAAAATGAAAGATTGAAGAAGAGCTAGAGGTAGAAAAGGGAAATAGGTTCTATAACAAATGTCTGCAACTTTTTTCACATGAATTGTTTGATGATGCTGTAGCAAATGTCGCTGAAAGTGAAATTTGGTATATTGTATGACAAAGTGTCGTGTTACTATTACATTTGCTCTTTCAGATTTTCCAAATTCTGTATCTTCAAAAGTTAATGATCATTTAGTAACTATCAAAGAGCCAAAATACACATTGCTTAACATTTAAATGTTAAATATGAAGGGCAACAGTGAGTGATAAAGAAATTCCAAATACATGGGAGAACAATATCAATTTGATACTACCTAGGAGAAGACCTAAATAACTGAAAGATGTTTTATTGCATTAGAACTCAATCTGTTTTAACAACCTCTGAATGTTCTTGGGGTAACTCCTGATACCAGGACGTTACACTGCACAACTAGATTGGAGAAGGCAGCTTAACTGGAAATCAATTATGTATTAAATAATGTTGACAGTGTTTGGAATCTTTATATTCAACCTCAATAGATCACTGGATGGAGTGCCCTTTTTGACAGGAAACTTCGCAGGCGCGCAATATACCATGATTGATGATAATGAAATATCACGCACAAACAACGTTAATTAGGATGTATGTGTTAATTGTTGCATGGAGTCTTTGCATGTAAGTTGTTGTGTACGTTGAGAAAAAAGTTAAAATTGAAAGAGTTAAGACTTGCATTGCTTGATTCACTCTGAACCAGCAAGGCTAACTGTGAAACTATACTCCTACTGCCTACATATCTGCCTGATGCTACTCATTAAATTTCTCCCCATAACCAGGGGACGGTCATTCTAACATCTTTTGATGGAGGAGGAGTGTCAGAGGTTTGCCCTGAGAAAATTTTTTCTGTAACCTTGTTCTTAAGTATCGATAGTTGATAAAGTGATCCTGGGTCCAGTAAGTTGCCCTGTAGAAGGACATTGCACTACCGTTTTTCCCCTGAGAAATGGCTATTCTTCATCGTTGTGGAGTGCTTGGCCCATACCCCCTTAAGCCTTGTCCATGCCTATAGCTAATATCTAAACCCAAGGACGTACTTAAGGGTTGGTACGAAAATAGCGCATAATTTCTCAAACGCAACAAACACCTTGCAGACTTTTATTGGTGGTACAAAAATATTACAGAATCTGACGAATGGTAAGAAAACATTGGGGATTTCGCATTCCCCACTTTAATCAACTCAATCTTCTATCCGCAGTTCAAGTATCTCTAAATCAAGACATTTTAGCCAACAAGGAAGCTCTTATTCTTTCTCATTATTTTTCCAATGCTAACTTTCTGAGCCCATTTCATCGATTTATAATCCAGATAGTTATTTGCACTACAGAACTTTACAACAACACGAAAAAGTGGCAACATTCTTTTGACATACTGAAAGCTCTTTTCGTCCGACACTCGTCAGAGTATGAAACGTCTAATAGTGACCGAAAAGTTACCCCAAATATAGAGGCAGATGCGGTTAAATGTGATAGGATGCGTCTATTTGGCCCAAAAAGTGGCCAATCAGTACCTATTCACCATTGCTTACTTACAGAATCCAAGTAAAACCATGTAAAACTGAAGAGCAACCCAAGAGTGGCAAATTAGGACCTATTAGCAATTGTTTACTTGAAGATTCCTAATGAAAAAACGAACTCTTTTTGTCTACACAAGACTTGGGTTTGAGCTTTTATGTAAACAGATTCAAAAACACTTAAATGGAAGGACGATCTTGCTTGCCCAATTATCCGAAACTTATCGTCTATATGTGTATTGGCGCATTCTGGATTTGTAATCAGATGTTGTCCTATGGCCGACTCACAAGTAAATTTAGAATTTTTGTTTTTAGATATACGAGGTGGCTGTTCTCTTACAGCATTACTTTTCTTCCTGATGCTGGTGGGGACATTTTGTTTTATTCTGTCTGGTAGTCTCTGCGTAGTGCATGCGCCGTACGAAGTTTCACATCGCCACGTGTTCTGTATCCTCAATACCATCATTTGTAGGACACATCGGGCTCAAAGTATCTCTAAAATTGTACTTGAATTTGTGAAACTTCAATTTGCTTAGGCCCACTCTGAGTTCGGTGAGGTAGGACATGCCTATTGGATTGGGAATTCCAAAGGTAGACTTTACAGGGCAAAAGTTTTTTCTCCAAAATGCCACCAGATTGTGCGAAGCTAATTATCGGGATCAAGCCCATGCCATTCAGATAAACAAGGCGTCCTCAGTTGTACAACAACATCCTGATTGCGAAAAGTGTAATTTGACTGACTTAGGGGTGGGATGGGATCCTTAATATAGGCTTGAGTTAAATTGTTAATCATCTTATAAAGCAAGGTAGGTTTTCTACTCCATCTGCTGCAGCTTTGTAATTCCCAGCCAAGTTTCCCCGTAAAACTTTTCTTAACTAGAGCACGCAAAATCGGCAACATGTTTAGACATACTTGTTGTCCGAGGGTCGACTCTCAATCAATCTTAGACTTATCATTTTTACAAATACAAGGTGGGTGTTCTCTTGAGGTATTACTTTTCTTCCTGATGATCCTGGAACAATTTGCTATATTCTGTCTGCTAGTCTCTGCGTGATGCGTTCTACGTACCGAGCTCCACATTGGCAAAGAAATTCATAAACTACACAACTGGTAGGAATGCTATCTTTTTTAGCAGATGGTAGCATAACTCTAGTATTGTAAACCACACGGGGGCTTCACAGCATAGAAACAAGATGCAATGGCTTTATTAATTTGATTTTCAAACTTTGATTAAGCATTGCCAATCCAGGGTAATTTTAGATATACTGGCTATTTCTCTGGACCAACCATCTTTTCTGCTGCAAAGTTGGCTAGTTGTTGATTAATACAAGAAAGTAGAATATCTGCTGGAAATGTGTTTTCAATGAGCAGTTGTTTTGTTTTGACGAGTTCTGAGCCCTATTTGGTTTTAGAGCAAATTATAAGTGCCCTGTGAACTAAGTTTTAATAAGGCTAATCTTTCTCGCTCTTGGTCTAAAGCAGGGGCTTCCAAACTTTTTACGACTGGGGCCAGATTTTCTATTGTAAAAGTGATGGGGGCCAACCTTTTTTACATATAGCAACGATAATTTAAGAAAATTTTTGGAAGCCACTTTGTGTTTCACATTTGCTTTTGTGTTTCAATTTCAACACCTTAAGAATGTTTTTGATACATTTGAAACAAGCATATCACGTGCACTTGAATATTCACTTAACCTTTTTTCTTAAACAGAAGTAATTGTGCTCTTACGTGAGAATTTTATTTGAAAATGAAATATGTTACCATGGCAGTTCAATGTCAGCCGTGCTTTTGAATGAAATAACAGACAAATGAGCAAGCAATAGTCGTATCCAAAAATCCAGGACTCATTTAATATTACATATCAGTAAATATAAATGTTGAATCAAAATTAAGAAGTTTATTCTGGAGTGACTTGTCTGAATTTATGACTGGCTTTGATCTTAACAAAACAAAATGAACTCTGAAGCTTATCTTTAGTCTGCCTTAATGTGATGCGTGATACTGAGAATTGGACTTCAGCACTAAGTTCAGGTCTGGCTCAAGGGCAGTGGTAGTGATGCACAAGATGTCTCGCAGGTGAGAGTCTGTTAGCCATGCCCTCCAACGGTTCTTATTTATGTTCATAACCGAGATTGTCTTCTCACGCAAATATTTCGACCCAAAAAAGCTCAGCATATTCTTTGCAAATACTCGAATCTCGTGAAACCTGTCCTTATCCAGCTGTCGGTAAAAATTGGTGAGAGAAAGCTGCTGGTGCCGATTGTGGCTCTCTGTGTCACACTGCAGTTCAACGAGCTCCAGGTGCAAATGGTTCGGAACATCATCTGTGTTCACGGAGAAAGGTGAGGAAAATAAAGCAATTTCCTTCTCGATAGCTGCAAAATCCTGAAAGCGTGCCTTGAACTCTTCAGCCAGAGATGAAATATCTAATGTGTATCTCCTCGTTTGTGCACTGAAATTGCTCTGTGGGAATCTGGTCATGATTTCTTGCAGAGCTGAAAAATATGCAGTATTGGGTATGGCCTCAAGCAAGCGTCTTTTGAATAGTTGCAACTTGGCTTCAAAAGCTTTAATTTGTGAATAAAGTTGGCTTATAACTGCCTCTGGTCCCTGGAGACTGGTGTTAAGAACATTAAGGTGCTTTGTTATATCAACTAGAAAACCCAAATCAGCCATCCACAAAGGGACACTTAGTTCTTGCATAGGTTGTTTCTTTTCAGCTAAAAACTCGCCGATTTGCTGCCTAAGAGAGTAGAAGCGCATAAGTGCAGAGCCTCGACTAAGCCATCGCACATCAGTGTAATAAACAACATCTCCATGTTCTGCATCAATTTCCTTTGGAAACTGTTGAAACTGACGGTATCATAGCGCCAGTTAATGGCCTTTACCACTGGTTTCATAATATGTTCGTATTGGGGATATTTGGCTCACAGAACTTGCTGATGAATGATGCAACAGAGTTTTACGGCTTTACCTCCCTCTTTGCTTACTTTGTTGCTTATAAATGTTGCTACTCCACCTCGTTCGCCGGTCATAGGTGGTGCTCCATCGGTAACAATCCCTGTCATTTTATTCCACGAGAGTTTCATGTCATTAACGGCAGTGCTAACAGCAGAGAATAAGTCTGTTCCTCTCGTTTGGCTTTTCAGGCTCTGGAGGTCAAGAATTTCTTCAGTGACGTTCATGCCGTTATCCACTCCCCTCAAAAAAATAAGTAACTGAGCAGTGTCCAAGGCATCTGTGCCTCCGTCACAAGCCAGCGAAAAGAAGTCAAACTCCTTTACTCTGACTCCCAATTGTCTTTTGATATCTGAAGACACTTCCTCAATTCTACGTACCACAGTGTTACGTGCAAAGCAGACTTTAGCAAACTCTTGCTGCTTATCAGGGCAGATGTTCTTCGCAACAGTCATCTTGCAACTTTTGATAAATTCCCCTTCGGTGAAAGGCTTGCTATGCTTTGCGATAAGCGTTGCTACTTCGTAACTAGCCTTTGTGGTGCTCTCATTTGACTCTCGGGCTCTTGCAAAATGCTGCTGCTGTGATGTTAAACTAGCTCCAAGTTGCTTCACTTTCTCGCAACGTTCCTTCCCTGTAAGCTTGTCGTACATGTCAGCGTGTCTCGTTTGGTAATGTCGCTTGACATTGAGCTCTTTAAAACCAGCTAATTTCTCATTGCAAAGGAGGAAGACGCAGCTGTGTAGTATTTCAGCGAAGAAATAGTCCTACTTGCAACTATCCTTGAAGCGTCGACCCTCGCTATCAATCTTCTCTATTTTGCTGATTTTCGCCATTATAAAATATGGGACGCAATGTGATTTCGAACAATCCTTATAACCTTAGTTATATACAATGTGTTAGATGTCGAACGTTCCTAGGTTATTAAACGGAAAATACAGCGTGCTTTCACAGAGTCTATTCAATCTTGAATCTAGATCTCCATTAAAATTGTTTATCATCATTATAAACAGTAATTAACTGGGAGAGACAGGCACAGCAAACAGGACATAACAGGGACACCACCTGTGGTTTAAAACACGACACTCTACTATTCAACAAATCGCACACTGAAATCACACATACTACGCTGCTGAAAAAACAGGAAAAAACAACTAAAGTTTTAGGAGAGGCAACTGCAGGGACTGGATACGAATTGTTATTTGTTGAGACATAATGGCGGAAAACCACTGACCATGAATTCTAGCGGGTAGGGGGTTGTGTTGTGTAAAGTGCTGTTGGTCTCTAGTGGGTAAATGAAGAATGTTAATACTGCTAGCCAAATAACAGTATACGAGCGTTATATATTTCATGACTAGGCTGCGGGCCGGATAAAATTTGACCGAGGGCCCGACTTTGGATATGCCTGGTCTAAAGGAATTGCAACGAATGTATTACCCAGTAAACGTAATTTTCCTGTAAATGCTGGTAAGAAATCCAGTGCCCTCTTTCTCTACCACAACATCTAGAAAATTCAAGGAGTTGTTTTGCTTTTTCTTTACTGTGAACTTTAGAGATGCACTAGCAAGTTCAGTTTTTCTTGAAAGTGGTCAGAATATAGCTCGGAACCAAAGATGACAAAACTATCGTCCATATGTCTAAAGTAGATAACTAGTTTTGTAGTGTTTTCGAAAAGTCTACTTTCATGAAAGCCAACAAAGATGTTTGATAATGCCGGCCCGAAAGGGCTGCCCTTTGCCACACCGTCTAAATGCTTATACATCTGGTTGTTGAAATTAAATTCACCTCCTCGTGTAGCAATTAGAAGAGAGTTTACGCAACACGACGCGTCTGGTCATGACGAGCCAAAGGAGTCTAAAAACTAGCGCGATTTCTATATTCGCGCCAAAGCTTTACTTTTGACACGAAACTTTAGAGATGGCGGAGTTATTTTTCATGATGATGGAAGAAAATATGATGGAGGAAGAAAATTATTTTTTTTAACAACGAAGAGGAGTAAATAACGTAAATTTGCATTTGTACCTGCCATATTCGAAGTATAACAGGTTCAGTTTGGAGGATATGACAGACGAAGAATGCTCAGTGGAATTGCGTTTTAGGAAAAACAACATTTACCAACTTTGTGCCTCCTTAAATTTGCCACAGGTCTATCGATGCTATAATAGACTAAACTAGACTCTGTGGAAGCGCTCTGTGTATGCCTGAAGCGTTTTGCCTATCTTTGCCATTACGCCGATTTGGTTCCACGTTTCGGTAGGCCTGTTCCACAACTCTGCATGATATGTAACCTTGTTATGGATGATATCTACAACAGGTTTTTACATCTGCTGACTGATCTCAACCAGCCATGGCTCTTTAGAGAAAGCCTGAAGTCATTTGCAGCTGCTGTCCACAATAAAGGTGCTGCATTGAGCAACTGTTGGGGGTTTGTGGATGGTAGTGTTAGGCCTATATGTAAGCCAAAGCATGACAAAAGATCTGTTTACAATGGGCACAAAAGAGTACATGCTCTGAAGTTTCAATCAGTTGTAGCAGCAAATGGCATGATTGCCAACCTTGTTGGGTTGGTTGAGGGTAGAAAGCATGACAGCAGGACGCTAGCTATGTCTGGTCTATTGGACCAGTTAGAGCATGATGTTCAAGCCTTCTCACTTGATGGTCAAGCCCTTTGCATGTATGGAGACCCTGCATAAACCCATAAACTTCACCTTCAGTGCCCTTTTGCAAGAAGAGCAGCTCTTGCACAAAATGAACTGGCTTTTAATCAGTCAATGAGCCAAGTTAGAATAGCTGTTGAGTGGGTCTTTGGGTATATAGTAAACTATTTCAAGTTTCTGGAAATCAACAAGAATCTAAAGATTGGCCTCAGTACTACGGGCAAGTTCTACAATGTTAGCGCTTTACATAGGAATGCCCTAACCTGCATGTATGGCAATAGCACTTCAAATTTCTTTCATCTTGACCCCCAGGACTGAATGGGTACTTCTTCTAGATTCTGTATGTGGTTTAAAACTTGATATCATACTGCACACTGATGAATCAAGGTCGTCTGATAAACTAAACAGTTTTTTTAAAAACTGCCACATTTACCAGATATCACTACAGACTCCTATTCGTACATGAACATGAATAGAAATATTAATTTTTGTAATAATATAATGCCTCTTTAAATTGACAATTATTAACACCATGCAAAAAAGGAGCCTATTGAAACTCTAATGTCAGTGAGAGTTAAATCACGAAGAAACAAGCGACCTTTGGTTAAGATAAGTCTCCAACACTACATTAACAAAACCTGAAGAGACTAGTCATTGACATTTATAAAACAAAGATAAATCTAAATCAGATTTTATGAATGGTAGTTACATAGTTCATGACTCTTCGCAACTTCGTATGCTCTAAGGTATAAACTATTTTTGACTAAAAAACAAAAGTTTTCTATGGAACTCAAAAAGTTGTCTACTGATCTAATCAGGCCTGTTGTATGAAGCACTTTTTCAACTGGGTCAGGGAGATATGTAACATGTGGTCAATTACTATGTCTATTGTAAATAAGAAAATGAAGTAATGGAGCCAAAATTTCAAAAATATACTTCAATCATAACAGTTCAGAGTAAATTAATATAAGATTCTTACATAAACCTATCAAATAATTTTTTCATAATGTCCAGCATTAACTTATTTTGTTCTTGCATTTGCTTTTGCAAGTCCTGCTGCTCTTGTAAATGTTGCTACATCACTACCATCATTTCACTCCTGGCCTCCCCTTCCCTTTCTTTCATTTCAAATTCTCTTTTCTTTATCTCCCATTGCCTCTCCTTTTCCTTTTCTTTCATCTCAATTTCTCTTTTTGTTACCTCCTGTTGTCTCTCCTTCTCTTTTTCCTTCATGTCAATTTCTCTTCTTCTCAATTCCAGCTCCTCTCTCGTAAAATTGAATTCTCTATCATACTTCCCCCTGAAATAATCAATTGCTTCCCTATCCCCATCATTTTTCTTTCTTTTCTTTCCATACCATTGACTCTCTTTCTCTCGTCTCAATCAATCTTTCCACGGATCTTTTCCTCACTGACTCTGCTGTTTCCCTTTCTTTCTCCACTGCATTTTGCTCTCCCCTAGCCACAGCATTTTTTGCTTTTCCCCTTTTCAATGATTTCCCTTATAACTGTTTCTACCTCTGTAGACTCTGGGGGGCTGATGCCACTAGCTCGCTCCTCTTCTACCATTTTTCTCTTAAATCTCCTTTCTAACTTCAGGAAGTTGTCCCTCACCGCTCTCTCGTCCACCCAGAAACGTGGATTGGCAACTTTATCCCAACAATTTCCACGTTCCCGGGTACCTAATATGAATCAAAATGGCTCCCCAATTAATATATCTCTGCACAGAAGAGTGTCGTGCTCACTTGTCCACAGCATTTTTGGCCTGATTGACAGAATATAAGATGAAACACAAAGAAAACAACAAATTCATTACTCAGCTGCAAACAGCTATCTATAATGAGCACAGACCTATATTTGAGTACTACAAAATAATCGAAACAATAAACATAGAACTAATTAATATCAGTAATGAAAATCTACTAACATGTGCACAAATAAAGCATTATGCATCAATAGGATGAACTTTATTAGAAAACCTATAATTAATCTCTAAAATATGAAACTATATGGGGCAATGATATGAATTGATGAAACAGATTGCATTTTGTGGGGTGATTGTAAATAAGGTTTCATAAAACAATACGAATTTCCAATAAATCATAATGCTTTATAACTTGAATCTCAACTAGAAATAAAATATAATTTGATAACAGTTAAATTTGTCTGATAGTTGCTGCTTGTTACTTTCTTAGGGACTTTTCATTTTTTAAGGTTCCATAGGGGCTGGAGGAAAGCATAGGGGGGTCAAAAATAGTTTTTAAGAGACTTAGGGGGGTCAAAATAGCAGTCTTAAATTTCATATTGCTATCACTAAATATAATATAGAGAAATCATCAAGTCCTACATTTATTATCTCTGGCTTGTTGCCAATTATTGTAGACAAAGTCAATTTATTCAGTTAATGGCCAAAGTAGACCATTTGCACGCACAGAATACTATACGTTTTCATTTCTCTCTTCTAGTTAAAAATAAATTTGCTGTAAAAAGAGTTTTGCGGTTTCATTTTATATGAGAGGAATATTAAAGTAACTGGCCATCTATCAAAGATCTGTATTTCAAACTGACATATTTTGAAAATTTATACCTCTTTATATGCAAAGTATGATCTGTAACTCACACTTTACCCCAGTTTCTGCTAACCTGACGTGCAGCAGTTATAAAGGAAATTGGGGGGGTTACTCTATTCTCATATGCTTAAATGGGGGAACACAAAGATTCTTTTTTGAAATAGAAATTACTCCAGCCCATGTGGGACTTAAAAAATGAAAGGTCCCTTATTCTGACAGGTTCTTGCGTAATAACATTTCGGTTCCATCACCAGATACTTTAATGTACTCTTTGCGGCTAAATACTTCGTAAATTAAACATACATATCAGTATACAGATGGAATTTTCAACTGAACTATGATAGTTCAATAAGACCAATAATCAGGCTTCGAAAACTAGATTCTGAGGTCTGGCCTATGGCACCAGTATTCTACATAAAGTACACGAGAATATGAGGGGCGTTCAAAAAGTTTCCGGATATAAAAATGCTTCAATTCTCTCATGTAATTTTTAAATTTGAAACTGATGATATATCCAAAATACAAAGTTTTGGAGAGTTTTGTTTCAATAAGTTTAAAAATGAAAATACAATAGAGTGGTAGAAATAGGCGGGTGGCATTTTTGAACTGCTCACAGTGGAACTTCAACGTACACATTTTCATGCAATGATTTTCTATGACTTCAAAAGTTGTCTAAATCAGAAGCAAAGTCATAGCCGACTTCAAGCTGCTTTTGGTAATGAAGCACCTTCACAGACAAAAATCTATGACTGGTTTGCCGAATTTCGAAGGGGGCAGCACTCTTTGGAGGATTACCCTGCTCAGGACGCCCAGCTGAAGCAACAACAGGTGTACAAGTGGCTGCAGTTCAGAGACTTGTCGAGGAAAATGGAAGAGTGCCAATGTTACAGATTGCGGAGGAAGTAGGCACTTCATCGGGAAGTGTGAGCTGCATACTGTATAAGTCTCTTGGTTTAAGGAAAGTTTCGGCTAGCTGGGTCCCCCATATGCTGACGGAGGAGCGATAGCAGTAAAGGGTGCATTGGTGTCACTCCGTGCTCGACAAATTTGATGGAGGGAGGTCAAATGCTGTGTAGGACATCGTAAGTGGTGATGAAATATGGGTATACTGTTTTGACCTCGAAACAAAGCAGTAGTCTCAGCAATGGATCCCTGTCGGACAGAGACCCCCTCAGAAATTCCTTCGCAGTTGCACCGTTGCGAACCAAATGGTTGCTGTGTTTGTCCGTCGTGCAGGTCATGTAGCAACAATACTGCTTGTTACCCAGAGCACAGTCACTAGTGCTTGGCATACCACCGAGTGTTTCCCTCGTGTTCTTGCTGCAGGTGCTGAAAGATGCCTACGAACAAGGCATCGCGGGCTGCTGCTGCATCACGACAACGCTGCTGCGCACAGGGCAGCTACCACCCAAGACTTTTTGAATGCGGAAAGAATTCAACAACTGGACCATCCTCCCTACAGTCCAGATTTAGCTCCGTGCGACTTTTTCGTTTTCCCTTTTGTGAAGTCAAAGCTCCGTGCGATGAGGTTCGATACCCCTCATCTGGCAGTAATGGCATTTTTGGAGCATATTGAGGCAATACCACAATTGGAGTGGGCCTGCATGTTCCAGAAGTGGTTTCATCGCATGAAAAAGTGCATTGACACTGCTGGGAAGTACTCTGAAAAGATGCAAACAAAATAACTTGCATAGCCTATCTTACTTTTATATATTCGGAAACTGCCAAGAACGTCTTGTATCCTCTATGCTTGAATCATTCAAAATCGGTGAAAAGTTGGAGTAGTAGTACTGTAAGGTTTACAAACTTTGAAGTATTTTGTTGACTGCTTCTTTGTGCCATGTTGCTTCACCATCACCATGAACCAATCTAAACAATTAATGGAGTATTGAGACTCAAACAATCGAACCAAGCGACAAATTTCAATTGACGAATAAACAGTGTATTGAAATCTCGTTAAAATTTCTCATTCGAGTGTTCTACTTACACGAAAAACTTCAGTGTTCTCACTATGACCTGCTTTTAAAAACCCTGCATTGCAAAATTGATGTTTACGAGCTGACTTCCGAGGGGATCGCGTGACCGCGCTCGTTTCTAGACTTCTTTGGCTCGTCGTCAACAGGCACGTCGTGTTGCGTAAACTCTCTAGCATCAATTCCCTGAAGGTGTCTTCAGAGAATAACGGGCAATCAATGTGACCTCCATAAAAAGCATCAGCACAAATCTTTATGGTCTCATCTAATGGGACGTTTGTGGACAGAATGCTTATGTCAACTTACCCTTACCTAAAATACATAAAGAAAGCATCCCACTTAGGCCGACTTTATCAATGGTTGGCTCTTCCCAACACAAAATTCCTAATGGTTAGTGGTTCATGAATTTTCGTGGCAATGTGAAACCTCGTACGTAGGACGCACTACGCAGAGACTAGCAGACAGAATAAAACAACATGTTCCCACAAGCATCAGGAAGAAAAGTAATGCTGTAAGAGAACAGTCACCTCGTATATGTAAAAACATCAATTTTAATTTATCTGTGTCGGTCATAGTATAGCACCTAATTACAAATCCAGAATGCGCCAAGACATATACAGACGATAATTTTCGGATCATTGGGCAAGCAAGATCGTCCTTCCATTTAAGTATTTTGGAATCTGTTTACATCAAGACTCAAAATCTAGTCTTGTGTAGAGAGAAATATTCCCTTTCCTCAGTTCTTAATTTTTGTAAAATCTTCTAAAGGTAAAATGTTAAGGAGGGTTGCTCTTCAGTTTTACATAGTTTTACTTGGATTCTGCAAGTAAAAAATGGTGAATAGGTACTAATTGGCCAATCTTTGGGCCAATTAGACGCATCCTATCACATTTAGCCGCATCTGGCTCTATATTTCGGTTAACCTTTAGGTCACTGTCAGACATTTCATACTCTGACGAGTGTCGGACGAAAAGAGCTTTCAGTATATCAAAAGAACGTTGCCGCTTTTTCGTGCTGTAGTAAAATTGGCAATCTACTAGTTTTTTGAACACATTCTTGTTCCACAGCATTCCGCCATATTTACTATGGTGAACCCTGCGCGAACCGGTGTGATGGCCCAGTGGTTAGAGCGTCTGCCTCACAATTGGGAGGTCGAGGGTTCGAGCCCCGGCCGAGTCATACCAAAGACTTTTAAAATGGTACTCACTGCCTTCTCGTCTGGCGCTCGATAAATGAGAATGGAGTGGGGAAGTTAAACACGCGGAGCTATAAGTGGACCAGCCCCCCGCTGTAGCCCTCATTGCATTCGCAGACGCGTGGCCTAGGGCTATAGAAACGGAGATAGGCGCCGCCCTATGCGCCATTGGCGAGGGAAGGACTTTGAGTCTGACTTTTTGACCCTGCGCGAAAAAGAGGCCATTTGCGTTGATCCGATCAGATAGCGGAAAACTAATCAATAGGGCAATCCTGAGAACGATCGTATTTGGGCAAAATTTCTCATTTTGCCCCCTCCCCCTGCTAAGTGACCATCATTGGCTCCACGCATCAATAAATGTTACTAGAATTACTTCCACAAGAAATTGAATACTGCGGGGAACTAGCGCTGTTGGAGCATGACTATCTATGCCTATTGCTATTTACACTTTCATTTTCCATATTATATGCCACTGGAGTATTTGATGAAATAAAAACCATTCTACAAAGAATTGATTATATTTTATGAATATTACCCTGAACTCCTAATATCCTATACCTCTTCCATGCTACACATCATAGATGTAGTAGGGTATTATAACATAACAATGTTCCCATGGTAGCTTGTCCATTCTTTTTTCCGACACCGCGTCTTCGTACACATGCAGTGAGTTACAACCAATTTGTGCAGATTAGAAGAAGGTACGACATCTCGTTGCTTCTCAATGTGTCTTCTCTAAACGCGCGTCACATTGTATGATGAAACAAAGTTAATAGAGTTCCAATCCCTAAATGTAAAGAAGCTACATGGGTCCGGGGGCATGCTTCCCTGGAAAATTTTGAACCTTAGATCTTGTGAAATCGCCGGAAACGTCTATTTTTCAATACACTTTTGTATCGTCAAAGTATTTAAGGAGGGTAACAAAGTTAGATGAAAAGGGGCACTTTGTCCGAGTTTTTGAAAAGTGGGGGCATGTGCTCCCTGTACTCCCCCGCCTCCTATGTCCATAGATGCGGCTAAAATTTTGCTTGTAGCTGATTCTATCACTGAGCTCCTATATTCCTAGAAAAAATTGATTACTGCGCCAAGAAACCATCAGTATTAAAATATGGATCATGACACCATTTCTTAAAATATAATCCATATTAAGGCTACTAAGATAACGTCAATACAGCAAAGCAATTTTAAGAAAATTGTTCATTCACTTCAATTTGAAACTCAGTATAGAAATTTCTTCTAAAATTGTCTACAGATGCAAGGTAACATTGCTATTCCTAGTATGGAACTTGTGTTCAATCAAAAAACCAAGTCTTACCTTTTATCCCTGTACAGGTCGATCCTATAAAATTCATGCTGCAAATTGTGTTCGTCCCCATGATAACACATCGAACAAAGGTCATAGTTATTACATTCTTTGCATTTCCACCTTATTCCATGGAGTGGGCGCTCTCCGCATTCATCACAGGTAACACTGTCATGCTTGATACCTAACACAGCATAAAAGAGATTATAGTCAGACATAAATAACAGTTCACATTGTGCCCTAGCAGGACGGCCTTCTTTATACATCGCATAATAGTATAGAAAGGAACTGGACTAGCAGGTGGAAAAGACAGGGTCGTGATGGCAGGCTTGTCGGTTAGTATGCTAAACTCTCTAAACCAAGATGTCAATCCAGCAGCAGCCATTGGAGGGCAAGGGACGGCAAAGAGCCCTGTAATACTGCTAGCTTGAGGTTTTGATTTATGAATATGGAATTTATAGTTGTTTTTAAGATTTAACTATCTTCGGACGATTAGGTCAGGTATTAATTAGCTTGAAAAAATACTAATATCTTTGTTCTAGAACGTAGCATGTTGTCATTGTATATTTTGACTCTCAATGCTTGCGAAAGGTTGAGGAGTGACCTAATGTGCTGTATTTTTTCATTTACGTCAGAGGCTCCTGTGGTTTTGAGCCAAAAGACTCAAGTTGGTTAACAGGACCTTCAGACGCATGCCTATATTGTTAAATTGTATTAGTACCGCGTACTCTGAAGTCCAGAAAAAGCGGGGGGTCCTAATGAGCAGGGAGGTTGTAAAATTCCTCTAAAACAATAAGTGGGGAGGTCGGAACAAGGGGGATCGGATGTTTGGACTAACTATGCAACAGCCAACTAAAATACAAAATGCCCCGATTAACATTATTGGAAGCGTAGACTTTTTGGAATCTCGCCACATTTATTTCATTCATTATTTGGTTAACTCAACAAAATTACAGCCTTTTTGCAGGTTTCTCTTAGAAAAATTGAAAAGTTATTAAGCGGTGGCCATAATAAGAGCAGGTGGGTGCGACAACTTTTTAACACAAATAAGCGGGGGGATGCTTTTTGGGACCTAAGAATACAAGCAAACCCTGCATGGAATGAATTGGCATAGTTGAAAATAGTTATGGAGTATTTTAGTAATGAATAAATCTGTCATGTGTTAGTCACCTGATTTGACTTCCTACCATGCACTAAATGAAGAGCCATTTGGTACTCTACGTCTTCTTCTAACAAGGTAACTATGCATAAGTAGTAGGCTGTACATGCAGAATCCGTAAGCCTCTATCATAGCTAAAAGCAGGTCATGGGGCAGGCAGTCATATGCTTGAGATAAATCCATTAACACCATACAACACACCCTGATTGGTCGATTCGCATAC
>OLMO02000252.1:9212828-9227891 GCA_900291935.2 Cassiopea xamachana
TATATATATATATATATATATATATATATATATATATATATATATATATTCATTACAGCTCGAAAATGTGCAACATTTTAGACCTACTGAAAAGTTTTTCTCGTCCTACACTCGTCAGAATATAAAACGTCGGGTAGAGACCCAAAGATGAACCAACATACAGTAGAACCTCTAACAGCGACCACTTTTAGATCCAAAGTCAAGTGGTAGATATTAGGAGGTAGCTCTAATTCGGCAGTTTACTAAAACATTAGCAAAATCACACCCTAGAATCATGTTATGTCTTTTTATGTTATTTTGAAGATGCTTGAGTGCCCATACACTAGTTGGTCTTTTACCGGCATTTATAAATATCAGTACGTCTAACAACAAAGATTACCACAGTAAGACCATTATACACGTTCAAATTCAAAACAAAATAGTTCTTAGTTTTCGTAAGTTTTCTCTATAATTTCAGCTTTCTCTATTTTTCTCCTATCTTCCTTACAAGCCTCAACGATGGATATTTTTTCCTTTGATCTTCATGAATACACAGTTAATCTTCAAAGAATCTCCTCTAAATTAATGATGACACACTTACATCCCAAAGCCTGGCCCTCTACTACGACTTTGTATCAGAATCAATAGCGTGCCATCTTATGAAAGTATTTATAAATTTCAAGAATCAGGAAAAGTACTTGAACTAGTCCTTTTTAATGACCGCTTTTAGAGGAAAAATTTGGTATCTTTTTTCATTTGGGACAGAAGCAGGTGGCCGCTAAACGTTATTGGGAGGTGGCCGCTATTCACAGGTTCACCATATAGACAATGTAATAGGAAAGTGTTCGGATCTGCTCCTGATCCTGATACACTTGACACCCTGTTCCTGATACACTTGACTTTTGCACCTGGAATTTGAAAAGCATTACTGCATATGACTTTTACGAGTCTCCTTTTTAGAGGCCTATAGTTCAATGTATAAATATGACTTGATTAGAATCCTTGAAATACATCTTGACACCACCATTAACGAAGCTAGGCTAGCACTAGATGATTATACATCTTATAAAAGCAATCATCCCCAGAATATAAAAAGGGGCAAAATTTCTAGGGGTATAGTGGCCCCCCGTAGAATTGCCTCTGCCAGATTGGAAATGTTATTTTGACTACACCTTTTTTCCACTAAGAAAAGGCCCTTTTTCGAACATAGATGAAGGAACAAGCAAAACGACAAAGAAGACAGAATACAGGACGATGACATAACAGAAAATAGTTCAAATGCATGAAATTCGTTAGCACTTGACAATTCAATGTAAGCTGTTACGTACATGCAAGGTGAAGACACAAACAAAGCTAGAGAGACGATTTGTGTATTTCAAGGTACAGTAGCAATCTAGCAGTACCATATTAATTCCGTGTACTACATCTTCCTAATTATCGATTATTTGCAACTAACTATTTATGCCAAATTCAAAGTTTTATACCTTTCTAGAAATGTGTGGGAGCCAACGAAGGGCCAAGAAAATTTCTGGGGGAGCCATGGCTCCTTGCCCCCCATAGAATCACTTTTGCCAGACTGTAACTTTGATCATAAACGGATTTAGCGGGGGTTGTAGGGGGTACAGCAGCCCCTCCTCAATATTTTCCTACCATTAGGTAATTCTGCAATGTTTTCTTTCCAGTCGCTAAATTCTGCAAGTTCTATATCACGTGGAAGCTTTTTCGGCTTGGCATTCAGTCGTAGCGAGCTCATTTTGTTACCGGGTTGGCTTTCAAATTCAACAAGAGATTCAGTCAGCAATATTTGAAACGCAATAACAGCCATTGCTTTGTAGTGTTTTGGTCACTCAGATAGGTGATCATTGGTTAGGCTGCTCGTCTTCAATGTTTCTTTTGAGATGTTTTCTTCATGCGATCTCTTTTTGACTTTCCAAAAACAAATCATATGTAATTATCGCCATAATTAAGCCTGATTCACATATAGCCGTAACTGCCAGTGACTGCCGTCGGCACTGCTGCTACGGTATGCCACAAGCAGTTTATTCCTTATGTGAACAATTCTTCCCCGGCAGCCGGCGGCAGCCTGCGGTACCGTAAAGAAAGTTGAGCCGGCTACTACGGAATGCCGACAAAACACAAATCTAAGTGAATAGCGTGCTTGCGGTTGCCTGCGGCATCTTTTGTTTGAATACTGTCATGGGATATGTTAAATATCACATAACACGTCATCTTCACGCGCTCTTAAGAAAACAAAATGACTTCAGCTGCTAGACTAGAAGACAGTGCAATGCAAAGCCATGTTGACAACGAAGCACTGTGCATTGCATACAGAACTACCCTATAATATACGATACACGATCCTCCGACTATAAAATCCCGCTACGGAAAAAACTGCATGGGAAGTAGTTGCAACAGAGCTGGGAATCATTGAGGACGAAGCAAAAACTAGATACAACAGTATCAGAACCAATTTTTCAAAATACATGCAAAAGCTTCGTAATGCGACAAGATCTGGTGTGGGTAGCAATGATATGCCAGAAATAAAAGGAGACTACGAACATTTAAGATGGTTGCTCATTCACATTAAATATCGAGAGAGCGCATCTAATGTCAAGACTCGTTTCCAAAACAGAGTGCAGCAGGATGTCACATATTCAGATGAATAAGCTGGTCTAGTAGATGGAGGAACTGATCATTATTAGGTAAGGATGATGCTGATAAATTAGGGAACTTTAAAAAAGAAAACAGTTCTTCTCAAAGTAGCTTACATACAGTCAATTCTGCTGACTTGGATAACGAATTCAATCAAAACACCAGTAGGTCCAGTATTGACGGTCAAAGCTTGGATAATACATGCTTTGCATTAGCAAACACCCCAAGAGACAGAAAAAGACCCTGGTCGAAAGAAAAATAAGAAGAAATTGAATGACTGCGAAATACAAAAACAAATGATGAAAAGAGTGACCTCAACTAAAGAAGCCATGTCATAGTCTATTGATTCCTCTTCTGGCTGTTCAGAAATGGTGACTGATGCAAATGATACAAATAGGCTGTTTTGTCTCAGCCTTATTGAACAGATGCAAGCTTTGGGTACCAGAGTGAAGTCAATGGTCAAAATTAAAGTAATGCAAATTATTCATGATGCACACTCACAGGGAAGCATGACTTTTTACGCCCAGCATTTTGATAGTACTCATCAAAGAGGAAGTTTTGTCACAAGCAGATCAATGTACTCTCAACAACCTATCATCATCATAATTTCAACCATCATCTTTTCAATCCTTTCTATGAGACTAATAGAGAAACCTAAGAACAGACACCTTCTTGTTATGATGAAGACTGTCTTTAAAGATATCTGTGAACATTTATTTATCTTCTTGCATCTTCAACAAAGATATGGAACACATTTGAAATTTTTAACAACATTGTTAAGCTTCTGTTAAGTTTTAGAATAAAAATTCAACCACTCTTATCTGACAGTTTTAGTTCAAAAAAAACTTTATGCAAATTTAATCTAAAATGATTAAGTTGAATAAATATCATGTTACATTTAACGTTCCTCCAGTGTGCCTAACATGTTATAATTCCCATGAAATTGACCCTTCTGTGCTGTTGAAATAGGCTAACAACTTTTCTCTGATATCTTTTGCTTCTTTTGTGAGTTGTTGCTACCACTCTTGCCAACTGCTGAAATTGCACATTGCTGGTTACCAACAACAGATCTGCAGCTTCCCTCATTGGGCCCAGTATTACGACAGTTTGAATCAACAAACCATCTGGCGTGTAACCAGCATGATCAGTTTGTTCTAGATAGTTGTGTAGACATGCAATTGCTTTAGTTTTAGGTTCAACTGCATCAACAGATGCTCTTATGGGCTTTCTAAATGTGCTCCATTTGACAGACAGAATCCCAAAAGTATTTTCTATTGTTCTTCTTGCTCTTGACAGTCTATAATTGTAGACTCTTCTCCTCTGTCAGATTTCTAGCAGGATATGGCTTCATTAGACATTCTTTTAAAGGAAAGATATCATCTGAAACAAAAACCACAAGGCAAAGAATGAGTCAAGAGTTTTTCTTTACCTGGCAAAGTAGGGGCATTGTTCTCAAATGCTTGAGAAATGTGAACATATGAAAAGCAATAGTTTGAGTTACAAATAGCCATTAAAGCTATGCTGTAGAAGCCCTTATAGGAATAGAAATTGGAACCTTCATTTTTGCGATATTTAATAGCAATTTGTTTTCCATCTAAAGTGCCAAGGCATATTGGGAAATTCCATTCGTTTTGAACACATTAGAAATGAACTTCCACTCTTCTTGTGATGCAGGAAATCTCAAATAATACTGATGTAAAGCATTCCAGATAGCATTGCAAGTTTCACAAATAATCATGCAAACTTTTAACTTTCCCACTCTAAAATTGAAGGATTCTGACTGCTGAGAATTTCCTGACGCCAAATACCTTAACATGATCACCAGTCCTTCAGCTCGTGCTTTTGCTTCTCTGCTTCTGCACTTCCCTTTGAAATAAGGGGGCCAACCATAGACAGATGCTATTATCTCTCTGGAGACATTCTCAAAAACATGGAAATGATAGACAATCAATTGGTAACCATTTCTCCTGTTCCAAATTCAATCAAACTATCAGATATGTTTTGTCTACAATCAAAATACAAACAGCAAAGCAATAAGGAACAATGCCCTTTGCTTTTCCACTTCAGTACAATCAAATGCCGTAGATTTCAGGGTTGCCACCAAATCTGGAAAATTAGGGAAATGTTACTGACAACCCTGAGTTGAAGATGTGACATAAAAATGATAGAGAATAAATAATTGAAATAAAAAACAATCAAATCTCACTAGAGACCTCTCGCCTCACCCAGTACACTCTTCTTTTTTTATAAGAATACCTAATTTTTTTCTGAACCTCAATATTCTTAAAATTTTCGGTTTTGAGCCTCAGATTATTCTTAAATTATTCTTAAATTTTTCTTGCTCAACACAAGGTGTAAATTCGCCTTAAGATCAAAGAAACATATTAAATCATTTTAGATGTGTTGATTCACCATAATGTTGCAATAACATGCTTCCTCACCACTGCTGAGTCATCTCCATCCCCTGTTTGATTTCTCTGAATAGAGCGTACTTTACTCCAAAGCCAATAGCGTACCGGAGTGATGACGTCATAAAAACCTATTTTTAGAATTTTCATATTTTGACCACATGGAGTGAAAGAGCAGCGCATAATAGGCATGTGTTGACAATTTTAAGTGAATGGTGTGAAAATGGGATGAAATATGACCATTTAATGACAGAAGACTTGCCATACAAACCACTGTATTTTCGGCCTGGATCTAAACGTTAAGATGTTTTGTTTTGGGAGGAAACTCTTAACTAAATTTGATTCGATTAACAAAATATTTTAGTTTTGATGAAGGTTGAGCCTGGCAATATTCTTAAATTATTCTTAATTTTAGCAATTATGAGCCTCAATATTCTTATAGACTTTATTCTTGTAAAAAAGAGTGTATTGTGCTGGGATAGTATTTTCTAGGAAGGTACTTTCATTATTGAGATACATGGCGCTCCCTCAGACTTCGAATTGGTGCACCCAAGATTTCAAAAATTATGTTAAAATATCGCTTTCTCTTTTTAACGCCCCTAGAAACTCATTCCAAGAGGTGAGTACATGCATTCCTTTGCCAGCAAGCCACTGACCTCACCTCTAATTTACCCTCCAGTCCACAGTGGCTCTACCACTGATTAGGCGCTCAGTGGTACCCCCACAAGCAAAAATGGCAACTATGTAAGCTGAAAAGAGGCACTTCACATACAAATTTGTGAAAAGCGGGGGAATATGCCCCGATTCCTAATTGCATGACTTCACATAAACACCATCTAGCTTTAGACTACAATAACTAACCTGTAGAAACTCTCTTTGTCGTGTAATCTAGCTTCTTGCAACAAAGTATGACATGGACCATATTCCATCCTTTCCTGTAATATGCCTCGAACACACACTTTTTCTTCTCCGTTTCAACTTTCGTGACTTTAACCGTTCATATGCGTAGTAGGTCAACAACAACCCACATTGAGTTGCTAGCAGAAGTTGCCTGTTTAGAGCAGGAGCCATTTCCCTTCTCCTGCGCTTGCTTACCGCGCGAAAATATTTAAACAACAGCAATAACGAAAATTCAATGATGACTGCTGGACTACCGGCATGGTTACCGGCAAAGCCAGTGGCGGCTCGTGCTAATGGACATTATGGGTAATGTCCCCCACCGAAAAATAAATGAAAAGAAAAACTGTACAATTAAGCTATAACAGTGAGAAAAATACAAAATGTTATATCCTAGCATGTTTCACCAGGCATTCAGGGGAGCGAGATTCGATTTCTTCCCACTGTGTTGACTTGAGCCTCGTACGTAAGCATTTAAAAATGATGTCATTTTCTGGGCAAACTAGATTCTGCCCTTGGAATTGCCTACCTGACATACGCAATAGCATGGATCAAAAACCCAATGCCGAATAAAGAAGTAGCCAATTGGTTGAAATTGACGAAATTTGGGCAAGAAACATTTTCCCTCTCCGGTGCAACAACAACAACGTTCTGAAATCTAAACATAAAAGGGACATTCTCTCCGAGCATGCACGCGCAAAAGATCTTAATTAAACTACTACTCGTAATCTTCAGTAATACTTGTCGATCACTGAACTCACTCGTCAATACTGCAATCTGAGTTGTTGAAGGTAGTTACAGTTCTTCGCCTGTGTCATTAAAAGGAGTATTGGAGGAGAAGCATCTAGGCCAGGCATGTCCAAAGTCCGGCCCGCGGGCCAAATTCGGCCCTCGGTAAAATTTTATCCGGCCCGCAGCCTAGTCATGAAATATATAACGCTCGTATACTGTTATTTGGCTAGCAGTATTAATATTCTTCATTTACCCACTAGAGGCCAACAGCACTTTACACAACACAACCCCCAACCTGCTAGAATTCATGGTCAGTGGTTTTCCGCCATTATGTCTCAACAAATAACAATTCGTTCCAGTCCCTGCAGTTGGCTCTCCTAAAACTTTAGTTGTTTTTCCGGTTTTGTCAGCAGCGTAGCATGTGTGATTTCAGTGTGCGATTTGTTGAATAGTAGAGTGTCGTGTTTTAAACCACAGGTGGTGTCCCTGTTATGTCCTGTTTCCTGTAACTGTCTCTCAAAGTTAATTACTGTTTATAATGATGATAAACAATTGTAATCGAGATCTAGAGTCAGTATTGAATAGACCTGTGAAAGCACGCTGTATTTTCCGTTTAATAACTTAGGAACGTTCGAAATCTAACACATTGTATATAACTAAGGTTATAAGGATTGTTCGCAATCACATTGCGTCCCATATTTTATAATAGCGACAATCAGCAATAAAAGGAAGATTGATAGTGAGGGTCGACGATTCAAGGATAGTTGGAAGTTGGACTATTTCTTCGCTGAAATACTAAACAGCTGCATCTGCCTCATTTGCAATGAGAAATTAGCTGTTGTTAAAGAGCTCAATGTCAAGCGACATTACCAAACGAGACACGCTGACATGTACGAAAAGCTTACAGGGAAGGAACGTAGCGAGAAAGTGAAGCAACTTGGGGCTAGTTTAACATCACAGCAGCAGTATTTTGCAAGAGCCCGAGAGTCAAATGAGACCACCACAAAGGCTAGTTACGAAGTAGCAACGCTTATCGCAAAGCATAGCAAGCCTTTCACCGAAGAGGAATTTATCAAAAGTTGCATGATGGCTATTGCGAAGAACATCTGCCTTGAGAAGCAGCAAGAGTTTGCTAAAGTCTGCCTGAAACGTAACACTGTGGCATGTAGAATTGAGGAAGTGTCTTCAGATATCAAAAGACAATTGGGAGTCAGAGTAAAGGAGTTTGACTTCTTTTTGCTGGCTTGTGACGAAAACACAGATGCCTCGGAAACTGCTCAGTTTCTTATTTTTTGAGGGGAGTGGATAACGACATGCATGTCACTGAAGAACTTCTTGACCTCCAGAGCCTGAAAAGCAAAACGAGAGGAACAGACTTATTCTCTGCTGTTAGTACTGCCGTTAATGACATGAAACTCTCGTGGAATAAAATGACAGTGATTATTACCGATGGAGCACCATCTATGACCGGCGAACGAAGTGGATTAGCAGCATTTATAAGCAACAAAGTAAGCGAAGAGGGAGGTAAAGCTGTAAAACCCCGTTGCATCATTCATCAGCAAGTTCTGTGAGCCAAATATCTCCAATACGAACATATTATGAAACCAGTGGTAAAGGCCATTAACTATATCCGCTCTAGAGCGCTATGCCACAGAAAGTTTCAACAGTTTCTAACGGAAATTGATGCAGAATATGGAGATGTTGTTCATTACACTGATGTGCGATGGCTTAGTCGAGGCTCTGCACTTATGCGCTTCTACTCTCTTAGGCAGCAAATCGGCGAGCTTTTAGCTGAAAAGAAACAACCTATGCAAGAACTAAGTGACCCTTTGTGGCTGGCTGATTTGGGTTTCTAGTTGATATAACAAAGCACCTTAATGTTCTTAACACCAGTCTCCAGGGACCAGAGGCAGTCATAAGCCAACTTTATTCACAAATTAAAGCTTTTGAAGCCAAGTTGCAACTATTCAAAAGACTCTTGCTTGAGGCCATACCCAATACTGCACATTTCTCAGCGCTGCAGGAAATCATGACCAGATTCCCACAGAGCAATTTCAGTGCGCAAACAAGGAGATACGCATTAGATATTTCATCTCTGGCTGAAGAGTTCAAGGCACGTCTTCAGGATTTTGCAGCTATCGAGAAGGAAATTACTTTGTTTTCCTCACCTTTCTCCGTGTACACAGATGATGTTCCGAACCATTTGCAGCTGGAGCTCATTGAACTGCAGTGTGACACAGAGAGCCGCAATCGGCACCAGCAGCTTTCTCTCGCCAATTTTTACCGACAGCTGGATAAGGACAGGTTTCGCGAGATTCGAGTATGTGCAAAGAATATGCTGAGCTTGTTTGGGTCGACATATTTGTGAGAAGACATTCTCGGTTATGAACATAAATAAGAACCGTGGGAGGGCACGGCTAACAGACTCTCACCTGCAAGACATCTTGTGCATCACTACCACTGCCCTTGAGCCAGACCTAAACTTAGTGCTGAAGTCCAAATCTCAGTATCACCCATCACATTAATGCAGACTAGTCATTTAAGATAAGCTTCAGAGTTCATTTTGTTGTGTTAAGATTAAAACCAGTCATAAATTCAGACAAGTCACTCCAGAATAAACTTCTTTATTTTGATTCAACATTTATATTTACTGGTATGTAATATTAAATGAGTCCTGGATTTTTGGATACGACTATTGCTTGCTCATTTGTCTGTTATTTTATTCAAAAGCACGGCTGACATTGAACTGCCATGGTAACATATTTCATTTTCAAATAAAATTCTCACGTAAGAGCACAATTACTTCTGTTTAAGAAAAAAAGTTAAGTGAATATTCAAGAGCATGTGATATGCTTGTTTCAAATGTACCAAAAACATTCTTAAGATGTTGAAATTGAAACAAAAAAAGCAAATGTGAAACACAAAGTGGCTTCCAAAAATTTCCTTAAATTATCGTTGCTATATGTAAAAAAAGTTGGCCCCATCACTTTTACAATAGAAAATCTGGCGCTAATGTGGTTTCGGACCTCTCGCTAATTACAAGAGATATATACACAAATTATATACCAAACGATAGGTCTTCGTGTGCTCTTTCATATGAGACCATCCGTCAGTGGATTGGTCAATGTTTAGCCAAGTTACCAAAATCATGCACTCAGCATCATACTGCCATTAAATATCGGCCATTTTGTATTCCTCTTAAACGCTAAATAACCACAAATTCAACATGAAAGTGACTATAAAGACTCATATATACCTATTGGCTGCAGATATGTATAACTACTTCGCAATTCATAAGCATAACAAACGCACTTACCATCCAGGCGAGCTCTGCCACCTATCTATCCCACAATCACTTTGTTGCTACAACTAGGCGGCAAAGATAGTGTATATCTTGCACTGGCGGCGCCAAAAATTGTAATACTGTTTTGGCGCCTAACCGTCCTAACATACTCAAACTCGAATGTGGACCCTCTGTTACAACTGCCTCGAGTTTCTCTTCAAAACGGGGCTCCAGAAACGGCTGTTCGCAGTCGGCTGTAGGCCTTATTGCGGCTGCTTCTTCCGTGCGTCCATCAGTAGTGTTACCAATTGACGTTCAGACATTACGTAATTGGATGCTCAAACTCGCCTTTGTGGCTTCTGTTGTCATGCTGCTATTCTAGGTACACAATGGACTCCTACTGCTTTGTTTTCAGTTGCTAGGACGGTTGTTGCTAGTTGCTAGGCTCTCCTAGCTGGTGGCCACATTATGGGCCAATCATATACACGTTTTTTTTTATAAGAAAAACGTTTATAAGAAAATGAGGCTCAAATCGTCAAATTCTTAAGACAATCGTAAGAAAATCAAGAGGCTTATTTTCCAAACTTTAGTGTTTTTATAGGCCAAAAATCGGTAGTTTGTCGTTATTACCTTCAAAATGTTAAGGATGGAATTCAAATTCATGTATACAATATTAATAATGAACTTTTAAACCACTGTAGCCAGCTTATTTCAGTAAAAGTTAAGAAAAACTTAAGAAAATCTAAGGCTCAATTTCGGGAACTGTTAAGAAAATTGAGGCTCAGGCAAAATAATGATTTTCGTATAAAAAACGTGTATTACATCACGCAAGGGGGGTTAGGAGGGTCTTTTCAGTTTAGTGACAAAGTGTGACAAGGGGTGGGTTGTTTCTTTCAGTGTGATATCAAGCTCTTTACACAACTCTATCTTTAACGGATTTTGCTTTATAATAGCGAGTTTGGCTCTTTTTTTAGAAGAAATTTCGCTTCACGTCTAACATTTATCTGTCAATCTTATTCACATGCCATTGTGCGGCCGAAAGAGACATAACGAAGAAAGCAGAAAGATGTCATATTGAAGTTAATAATGTGACTTCATACATTAGGGGTGGCTTGATAGTTTTGAATTTGTGACAGAGTGTGAGAGGGGATGGGTGGGTGTCTAAAAATGCCAAAATTTATGTGACGTAATATGTGCATGGCCCGCTTAGTTCCAGAAGTTTCTTTAAAAGATTCTTTGAAGCAATGTCATATTGGAATTGTTTTGAGAGAGCTTGACGTTGAACCAGGTAGCGATTTCCATGTGGTATTTTATCAAACTTTTATTACGTGTTTCCTTGTACTTCTAAAATTTTCTTTACTGGTAGGCTGTCTACTACTAGGTTGCTAATAATATGGTTTGTTACAACAAACAAATATGTATTTATTGTGCCCACCTCGTTTTATAGCTAAAGCATTACATCCCTTGCTGATTAGTGGAGACAAATAATATCTTGAGAAAAATTTGTGTTCAAACGCAGTAGATTCCTGTTAACAAAAAAAAACCAAAAATTAATGGATATACTGGATATGATTAAAGCTCTAGTAAGCCCTAGCTCTCCAACAATCTCCACTTTCTTAAGATTCCGCTGCATTGCCGCACGTTCAAAATAAGCACCCCCTCCCCCAACGATGCAAAAAAATCCGATATAAAACGACATTGTGAAGCGGTACAGGGATAGGGGAAAAAGCAATAATTCTCATTCATCCTCTATGAGTTCTTTCCTGGATCAGCAATAGCAGTTGGTGCTAGTACAGTTTTTTGAAGCAGCAATCAACAATGAATAGCTAAAACGTTATTGTCACTCGATTGTCAATACTCTTCCCATATCAACATCAATACATACCAAGTGTGCTCTTCTACGATGAAATGTAAAATACTTAGGGAAAACATAAATTCGATATGGTGCAAAAACTTTGCCTGTTGGAATGAAATTAACGCCAAATATAAATATTTCCATTTATTGTAGGCAGTTAACTGGGGGTCCACTTAGTATCAACTAATATTGGGGGTCACTTAGTATCAGTTAATTATCAACTTCATAACTGAAGGGTGTCCCCCCTTGAATATATTAAATGAAATTCAATTAAAGGGAAGGACTAAATGAATAGGTAGAGCTAAAAAACATGGTTTAAATAGACAATCTCGCCAATATACACTGTGTGCTGAGTGTCACAGATCCTTCCTCATGAAAAACCTCGTAGTAGAGGACATTTTTGTTGCGAAACTGAATTCCCTAAAGTACCACGCAAACCCCCCTATTTCTTTGCCCCCATGGAGAATCAAGAGACAAATTTAGAATAACATACCCCCGAAGCAAATTATTATTAGTGAACAGCGACTTCTAACTATAACTTATAAAAGTGAATCTATTTCCAGTACATTCTTCTTATTAACGAGTAAGCGGCCCGGGAGCTTATTTAATAACAAAATGTTTGGGTGGGCGCATACTCCGACTGGGTGCTCATTCGGTCGTAGGCTCTTGTGAGAAATGCTTTCCCAAATTGTGCTGTTATTAGAGCATGGGCGCCTTTTTCATTTCTGGGCGCTAAATCCGTAAGTAACAGTAATCAGTAAATTATATTCGCTATGTATACAGTGAAGTATGAAAATGATATGAAGGTAGTCTGTGGTCTGACAGACCTTCACATTGCAATAGTTCAGTTTATGGCAAATAGCATATAATATGTAGGTGCCAATGAGTCTTCCATTACATAACGGAAGGACATGTTGCACAAGGAAACCACCATGCTGACTCTAGCATGAGCAGGCATGTCATACACACGTAAGTATGCAAGGGCGGATCTGGGGTGAGTTCCAAGAGTTCTAGAACTCAGTCAGAAGTCATGAGTAATAAGAAAAAATCAATAAAGAATTCTTTTTTTCTTTCAGGGAAAATATAATAAGCTGCACCATTTTATTGTGTGTCTGTTCTTTCTAAAATGTGCACATAAAAAGTCATATACCTCTCGCTTCAGCGACCAAGCTAAATGCCCTTGGAAAATATTGAAAATTTTACCCGTTGTGCTCAATGGCCGATAATTGTTTCCTCTTTCTCGAATCCTGTCGGTTTATAATTCTTCGAAACTGTGTGCGGAACTGAAACATATGTGTTCTCGAGTGTGTTTGGAAATGAGACATTTCTATTGTAATCATGTTTAAAACTTACACCAATGGGTCACGAGTGACTGATATCTTTTGTTCTCAACGTTTAGAACTGCGGCATACGGGATTCAAATTGTGTTTAGAACTGAGACACGTGCTCGCTTGAAAACGAGGGCAAAGGTGCAAGTAATAATTTTCGCCGACTCTTACCAAATGGTCGAAACGGATGCGAGAGCTACAATCCTTGACCTTTCAGAGTTTTCAGAAGCATCGCACAGGTTTTTTGACATAAAATAGTCCTTGAAAGTCAAGTATTCGAGAATCATTGAATCGTTTATTCCTTGTAGGCCTAAACTCCGCCAGGATGATGCCAGTAGTGTAGCATTAAATATTTAACAAGAGGGCTCAAAACCGAATTTTCAATCTTTTACAGTCATCGAGGTAAAACGCAGAAACAAAGTGAACTTGAAAATCACGAGCAACTTAGAAATATTAAAAAAATATTTCAGAAACTTTAACTTCATAATTGTCTGTTCCCCCTGAAGCTCAAATAAATTAAACATGGGAGCTTCCCCCCTGAGCCCCTAGGACAACAAATCTGCTTCTATCTAATCGTTCATCAGGAACTCACTACAAATCTTGTCTAGATCCGCCCCTGGTATGTACCATTCAATAACATTAAGAATAGAACTTTAGGCGGTCATTCCTATATTCATTCCTGTATTCATTCATTCATACATGTATTTATTCATTCATTCATTCGAACGGCCTAATAAAGGTTAGAAAGTTTCAATAGTTCATCTCTAAGAAGTAATAGGAAGCATCACAAAACATCTGAAGCAAAAGACACAGGTCACTTAGGGGTGCATACATAGTTACAAACCTCCCAGTCTATTTCAATTTCCTAAAAATCCTGAATTTTTCATAACATGCAACAACAAGCTTAATTTGATGCATTTCTCATTAGTGTATATCTAGTATCAGATATCATAAATGATATTAGAGGAAACATAGAAATGAAAATAATGTGAAGATAGTAATGTTCGCTTAAGATAATAATTCATCAGGATCCTTTGCAAGTACTCTCTGACCATAGCATTACCTACGCCCCGTCCTCTTCTCAAGCTTTTGCCAGGCTTTTTTACTTTATTTGGGATACTTCCCCACCAGAGCACGCATACTTTTTGAAAAGAAAGGAAAGGGATTCCCATACTTAGACGATGTGTATTAGGGGTGCTTGGTATTCAATCATTATCATAATCATAAAATTGAATGTAAGGGGGGGGTATAAAATCAGAATAATAATGTTAAAATCTAATTGCCATTGCTTAGAGAAGTTTGTACAACTAATTAATACCAGCAACTCTCAGGATGACTTTGGGCATTAGGGCAGATATGTAACTATGATGTTGTACAACGCCTATGATTTAGCGTTTATGTTCTAACGGCAAAAGCATACATCATTTATCAAACTCCCTCCATGCAGTCATGACATAGAGAAATTAAACGTTACTCGTATTATTTGAAATACTTTATGAATTACATATAGTGCGCTAACCCGTGTGAAGGCTTATCGTAACAATAACATGTTCGTATTTTGTAGCAGTCTTGTTAACTTTCTGAGGGAGAAGGGGGGTGGGGTTTCATCCGCGAAAGTTTTTGAATTCATCTTGCCATTTAAAGTGGATTGTATGACATCACTATAATTAATTTATTGAGATTGTATTAGATGTAGCCTTTATTAGTGTAGAGCTGGAGCAAGTTTTCTCGTTCTTATATCTGAATATATGAGAGAGGCTGCAAAAGGTCACGACCATCTGGTGTTATTGGAAGTGGAACTTCCCTTTTTATCATATTTAGAAGTTTCAATGTACACAATATTTACAGTTTCTTAGTTCTTTTCTAGTAGTGCTAACAGCTCCTTTATTTGTAGGCCGTTTAGAGGTATCTTACTTATAAATTTGCATC
>OLMO02000252.1:9240561-9252095 GCA_900291935.2 Cassiopea xamachana
TAATTGGGTTGTAGCAGCCAATGGATATTCTCAAATTTATGACTCTGATTTCATAATGAAATGCTTTGGCAGTAATTTTTTAGAACGATGCTTATATGCTTTACTGGAATGCATCGCTCTTAATTCAACACAAAGGACATTAGTTTGGGAATTGGACTGTAGAATGACCCTTTTCTGTCTAGTAGTGTAGTATTAAATATTTAACAAGAGGGCTCAAAACAGAATTTTCAATTTTTTACAGTCATCGAAGCAAAATGCTGAAACAAAATGAACTTGGAAGTCACAAGCAACTTAGAAATATTAAAGAAATAATTCAGAAACTTTAACTTCATAAGGGTCTGTTCCCCCTGAAGCTCAAATAAATTAAACAAGGGAGATTCCCCCCTGAGCCCCTAGGACCGCAAATCTGCTTCTATCTAATCGTTCATCAGGAACTCACTCAAAATTTTGTCTAGATCCGCCCCTGCAAAAGAGAGTGTGGACGCGAAGGGCAACTAGGGAGTAACTAGGGGTTTGGAGCATAGCCTCGTGTCATAAGCCTTGGCCAAACGCGAAGAACAATTCTATGAGCAACGTTCAACTTTCATGTTCTGCAAATGTTCGTAGCGTTTGGCCACCATTTTCGATCATAAATGTCATGTTGGGAAATGTTTGGCGTTGTTCGAAAATTGTTTGATGAAGAGCAAAACATTTCTCAAACTTTTCTTGTTCTGCAAATGTTCGCCGCATTTGGCCACTTTGATGAACATTTCAACGGACAAATGAGATTTTCCAATGCACACAAGCTTATATAAGACATGATCTGAATAAAATTTGCTTAGTTTTTCGTAGATTTTTGAATTTGAATGAATCTAAAAGTGATTGCATTTAAAGAATTATGAGCAAATGCATAGGGCAGCAAGTTTAGGGCATAGCGGGATGATTTAGGAACTGAGTCCAAGTGTTTACGCTTATTCTTTTTAAGTATCCAACAACTCTGTACCTATATTTGGTCCCCGGAAATATCATTTTCGATAAGACCATGCTCAATTCTCATCGTTTCCATGTTCTATTCGTTTGGCCAGGCCTTTAGCCAGCTCTGCTATGATGAAGGAAAGAATGATCGGGATCAGGGGGCTGAGGCCCTCGAAATATGCTCTAGCGACGCCCTTAAAACATAAGGGAAAGTCTCTTTTTGATGTTAAAAACGCCCTTTTCTAGATAGAAAATGGCAGCTGCACTCAAGGACGAAAATAAGTGGCTCAAGTTTGACTACTTACAGGGTTGATTGTGTATGCTTGAAATACATGTCAGAAGTATTTAGATCCCATGATGGATGACTAATTAGCGGCTAATTTGTCATCCATCATGGGATTTATGCCCTCGTATAAAAAATTAAATTTTAAAAGGGAAAGGGAGCATGCTATGGGGGTGCAGCCCCCAGAAACGTGCTCACTAGCCACGCCCTTCAAACTTTTGGAAGAGGTGGGAAACGCCTTCTCAGTTTCTTCATCTATACTAAACACTCTAGAAAACGAACTGCAAAGCGAAAGCACAATGTATAAGTACTTGAAAGTCTGGTCGTACCCCTTTCAAGTTCAATAGGGAGGTTTAGATCCAGTACGAGTACGAGTACAAGTACGAGTTCACCCCCCCGCGTAAATAGACACTCGTACTGCAAATTTGTGTGTTTAGATATCTCCGCCTTCAAAACGACCCCGGGATTTATTGAAATCAATAGATCTGCGTCTATATTCAAATTGTTTAGTGAATTGTAGGATTCTATAGGACCCTATCGTACTCTGAAGATAAACACGAAGCTATTACTATATCCCTCGAAAGCCAGTGCCTTGTTTTTACTAAACTGTCGCTATCGTGAATGAAGATGAATCGCTGTCTGAAATTCGCTTAACAAGAATGACATTCCGAGTCGTGAGGATACTGTTGGATTATTCTTGAACTGTTTTAATAACTTAAGTCCCTCGTTCAACTTTGGGATATACGTTCTCTGAAAGTCTTTCCATTTAGTGGACTTTCTTAAATAAGGCTTTACATTGTGTTTCTTTTCAAAACAAGAGGTTGCCTTTGAACATCTGCTTCTTATCGAGGCAATTCCTTATGAATTGCCCGTTTACTTTTGCCAATATTATCAATTTCAAACTCGTTCTGTTCAGTATGAGATTTGCTGAGAAACTCGTACTAGTCGACTGCTTCGAGTACGAGTTGTGACGGTGATTCCCTCTCAACATGCGTAGATCGGTTGCGCAGTTGAAAACTCATACTCGTTCTCGTACTGGATCTAAACCTCCCTAATGTAAAGACGAGACGGCTTACGATTATATATACACTAAATAATCCTGTTCGACAATCATGCTACTTCACACACTACTCGAAACATACTACTTCATGTAGTAAATCACAACATTCAAAACAGTACTACATCTAAATCCCGACAGTCAGTTGTGGTTTATTTTACATATAGAAAGACCGCCACAAGAATATGGAAGACAACACAACACCTAGCCAAAAAATTTCAGTTCAGCCAGACCAGTCCACTCATCAACTCAACAAACTGCAAGTGTAGTGTTTAGCTACACAGGCTAGCTGGGCCAACCTTCTGCATTGACCTACATAGGCGTGTTTATCAAGTTAACGAAATCCAAGTGTAGTGTTTGGCTTTCCAGCAGAAGATTAACACGCATCAAGTCAAAAAATTCAACATGTAATATGTAGCTTTCCAGCAAAGACTAGCTCGCCAAACATGGCAAGTCTACCTAGAAGAATGCATTCATCGAATCAAACACGTCCAAATATAGTGTGTGATTTTCCAACTGCCACTTGAGTTTTCCAACCAGTGGGGAGGAGGGTGACAGGGGAGGTTAAGAGATCATTGCTATTGGTTGTCTAATATAACCTGGCTGATCATTATTCTCACTATACCCGCACACGGTGAGTTTTCCGTCTCGCAAGGCAAGAAATATCAGACATGTTAGATTTCTGCCTCAAGAGTTACGCGAGGCGAAAAGCTCAATGAAAGTCAAGCGCACACGGTGAGCTATCTTCTGAGCAAACTGGCACGAGTAACTTTTTGCTCAGGGGATAGCTTTCGTGTGCTGTAGGCATAACAAATTACGTCTTTCTCTATTGCCCTGGAGTCTCTGAATTCTCTCAGCGGTCCTGAGTGTACCTTCATTAAATTTCGATATTTCAATATTCAAGATTATACATGTTCTATTGGCTGACTTTCGACTTCTTAAACATTTAAGGAAGTTTAATACTGGATTTCTTAGAACTAAGGAAAATCCACAGGTGTTCTTTTGTATTAGAATTTCGAAGTATTTGCTATATATATTTGACGCTCTTCAGCAGCCTATCTTTCGTGTGCTGTAGGCATAAACAATTTCGTCTTTCTCTATTGCCTTGGAGTCTCTGAATTATCTCAGCGGTCCTGAGTGTACCTTCATTAAATTTCGATATTTCAATATTCAAGATTATGCATGTTCTATTGGCTGACTTCGAACAGTTTAACATCTGTTGTTTACTATAATGTATCATCATTTCAGGTGTACGTGCAGCATTTTTGGCTTCCACTAATGTGGATGGGCGAAACAACGAAAGCCAAAGACCTTAGAGACTCTTGAAATTGGAATCATGAAAATGTTTAGAAAACTTCAGTATTAGGCGGTAATAAACTTTCGACTGCTTAAAGAATTTAAGGAAGTTTAATACTGGATTTCTTAGAACTAAGGAATATCCACAGGTGTTCTTTTGTATTAGAATCTCGAAGTATTTGCTATATATATTTTGTGCTCTTCAGCAGTCTATCTTCTGTTTTGGACTAGGATTTAAAATTATTTGAAGCGTAAGTGCAGCTTTAATACTTTCCTTTAGTGTGCATACACACAACATCCGAGCTCAAAAAATTGCAATGAATGTCTGTAAGACAGTTGCGTTAGGAGTTTTGAAGTTGTGGAGGAGTTGAACTTTTGCCCTCTTGGCTGGAACTTTTGCCTCAAGACTATTTATGTATTTTTAGGTTTAATCGAGAGAAGAGAGCCAAATCAAAGAAAGAAGACTAGAATCAACAGAAAAGAACATAATCGACAGAAAAGAAATCAACAGAATGGGAATGTGGGCTGCAGCCCTCCTGCTACCCTACAGTGTGCCCAGATTGGCAAATAAACCATATCCTCAAAAGCATTCCTTGGTAGCTTGATCCAGGCGGATATGAAGAATTTTATTCTCACTAAATATAAACAAATTATATTCAATATGATAGCCCCTCCCTATGTACGTTCTGAATATTCAAGAAAATCCCAGGTTTTCCTTAGGGGAGGGATGTTACAGCAGAAAACAATTCAAGAATACTCTTGCATTGGCCCTGCATGTACATGCCTTTGTCATCAAATAAACACCCAGTAATCCTCAATATAACCGAACGATAAGGCTCTATCAACTTATTCCCCCTTTACATGATTTTTTCAACCTTGTATGAGTTAGGCACTAACAGGTGCAATGAGACAAAAATCTGGATTTCATCTGTTCCTGGTGTTTTCAGCTATCTACGTGTACCATTGTACGCAACATAAGTTAATATTACGTAAATAATTATCTGTTTCCAATATACATTCTCATTAATCATATTTCAAACGTTTGCTAAACTTTTGCAATGCGAACGTAGTTTCTGTGTGATCTTTTGCCTAACTACGCTACCATTTTCAATATACTTTGTTGACCACTATCACGTGACCTAGCGCGCTCTCTATTCCTTCTTTCTCTATGGTGTAACCCCAAGCAAATCCCCTAGGTTGTACTGGCAGAATACTAGGGCACCGAAGAATCCTGGTAAAAAACCAACCGGATAATCCTACGTAATCCTTGTCTTGTCATTAATTCTAATACTGAAACTATAGAATTGCTCACTAACAGAAAATTTACTTCAGAAAAATCATCTAATTTGATCGGTATACATTCGATAGCTTTTAGCTTTAAAATATGATCTGAAAAGACTATACTTAAGACAGTTTTTTTGAAGTGTATTTCAATTTAATGAAAGCAGAAAACTCCTTAAAATCTACTTTATTTCTGGAATTTAGTTAATGTTTCTCTAAGCATCATATGGGAAGTCATTTGAAAGATTTATTAGTCAAAACGTAATAAACATAATAATAAATTTCAGACAAACCTGCAGCCGAGTACTCGAGAATAACTGAAAGGTGACATGGCATGGCATAGTGTTGAGCACAGTGTTCCACAGATCAAGGATTCTCCAACTTTGCAAGAAATCCCAGAAATCAAGCTTGGTTAGAGACTTATTGCAGGCATACCCTAGGTTCTTCCATACTGTAAATGAACCAGCCTCGCCACAAAAGCAAGCTGTAGAAGTGCTATTTTCTAGAAGGAATATTGCAATGGATAATCCTGAAATTCATTTCCCAGTAATGAAAGTTAACGAACAGAAACGTTTAGGCATCATTCTACATTTAAACAATCCTTTTCTGCACATATTAATACACATATCTCTAAGGCAAAAAGAGGCATTGGAGGGCTGAAACTTCTCTCATGGAATCTGCCTAGATCCTCCCTGTGTGAAAGATATAAAACATACATTCGTTATTCGTTATTAATCTAGACTACGGTGATGTCCTACCTAGCACTATGGAAAAATTGCGTCGGTCCAATACTCAGCTGCTCTCGTTGTTACGTGTGCATGGAATGGGACATCGAGGTAGAGATTATCCGAAGAGCTTAGTTCATCGATTCTCGAAGATGGGCTAGGCGGCTAACTCTGTTCTACCAAACAGTGAACATGCTTATCCCTGCATATATGTTACATCCTATCCTACTACTTCAGCAGGCACAGGACTCTTTTCGTTGGAGAGATGCCATTGGACAGATCAGAGCAAGGACAGAAAGATTAATTCCAGTTTTTATCCTCATTGTCTAAGGGAATGGAGTATACTTGATCCTCAAATGCATCTTCTGTTGGTGATTTTAAAATGTATATAGTATCGATTGTTCGCCCCAATGCTATATCTATCTTTGGTATGTATATACGATCCAATAGGTTTACTCTGGTTAACACAGCTTCGATTGGGTTGAAGTAAATTGAACTACTACAAGTGTAGGTATAATTTTAAGGTCACAATAAATCCAATGTGCCTCTCAAATGGTGGAGTTGAAGATGTGGAACAGTTTCTGCTGCACTGCAGTTCTTTTCTATATCTACGTCGAAATCTTCTCACCAGAACCTAAGCATCAATACATCCATTTGGCTTTGATAACTTTTCAAATAAGACCCTTACAAAACTGTTATTGTACGGTGATAAAAATCTCCTACACAATCTTAATCGAGAAATCCTCCAGTTAACATTAAATTATATTCATGACACTAAACGATTTGATTGAAAATTTGCCATTTTCTGAGTATAACGTGGCCACCGCATGCTCATATCAATGAAAATAAGTATTTAAACAATTCCTTTTCTATTTATTTTTGTCATTAAGCTTTGTTACGCGCTAGATGCTCTGATCGGGTGTAGGAAAATGAAATAAAATTCCGATCCTATGTTGGGGCAGCATTCAGCATGGTCTTGTACTGATTTTCAACTTTGTTCTATTTATCAGGGATGTGCCGACAGGGGGGGGGCGTCACGCTTCCCCAATATTTTCAAAGTTGCAAGAAAGTTGGTCAAAAGGCAGCCATGCTGCAATAGAGTTGGCAGCAGTATGTTGTGACCTTTCTTACTTTTTAAAGTAACAATAGCTGGTTAATAGGTCAGAACGCCCCCCCCCCCACAGAAGGTGTCTCGGCACATCACTGCTATTTATACCATATTTTGATCCCTTAATTAACGCACGGGGGCTGCTCATAGTCGGATCAGATTGCTTGTGTCTGGCGTATAACTGGGCTTTTCTGTCTTTCTTCCGTTTATTTGTGTAATGGTCTCCGGGCAGACATGTAATATTGCTCCTCGAGGTATTGTTCTTGTAGAAGTATTGTACAATAAGTTAACAGAGTTTAAGTAATGTTATGTAAATTTTTGTATTGAATATATAAAAAGTATCAGCCTCTATCTATAGGTGAATTTTGAGAATAATAATTGCTGGAAAAGTTAACTATTAAAAGACAGTACTACCAATAAAGCGCCAAGCTAGAACAAGGAATTAGCCATACACGTAGCAAGCTGAAGCAGCAAATACCCTTTTCCTGGAAGGCCCATCTGCACGATGGCCTATGTGTGGGAATATGAGCGGAGAAATTCGGCGAGAGATACATCGATAAAGCTATCCAGCAGTCAGACTGTGTACACTGATGGCAAGGTAGCTGTTCCAAATCTTGTGCCAATGAAATTCTTCACCCCCAGTCATCATCAGGGCAGCAAAGATCACTCTGTTCCTAAGGACTTGTTCTGCAAGAGTATGCTCTATAGCTGCCCCACAGTTGTAAAGCACCAAGAGATGTCCATGCATACCCCCATTCTGCCAGAAATAAACTCAACTGCAACGATGAGTGTCCTCAATCGACTTTCTTCCAGACTGTAAATGAACCCTAAATTATTGATTTACCATATAAAAAGCAGGTTCTCCATTCCATTAAGCAGGCACAATCAAGTGGTGCAATAGAATAGTTGAAGCGTTCTTTCTAATTTGCCATACTTACACCTTAGAGTTAGGACTCTATGACTTACACCCACTACGCTCTGCTGCAAATGACAATATTTCACTATAGCTAAAGAAATTGAATGATCAGTTCGCATGAATATTGGAGTGGAAATCAATCGAAGAAATGAAAGCATCACGTGCAAGACAGATATTATCTAATTCTAATACTAGCAGGATAAAACAATCAATTGCGATATGTGTAGAGATACAGCGTATACAACAAATGTGTTAAAATTACAATATTTGAGTCTTGCAATACACGAAAAAACTGAAAATACCATTTACGGACAAAATGAAGCTATGTTTATGATCGTCTTCACAAGCAGTGCCAAGATTTGTAACTTCGAGACGGGTCACTTAATAACTAATGGTGGATGCATTGACGTTAATAGAGAAGGGGGATTCAAAGCTCTTGGTCAGCTTTGCCACCAACCCTAATGTCCACAATTATTGGGGCCAAGCACCCCTACCACCCCCAAGTGCTTACCACTGTTTATAATAAACTCAATATGTCCTACAATTTAAGCATTAAGACCACTTTAGTTCTTGCAACTGCCAGAAAAACAAGAGTTTAACTATACAATCTGCCGAGCAGAGCATAAGGTTCATACATAGGTACGAAATTAAAGTAATGAACAATGATAAAAACTAATGTCTGCTTATAAGCTGATGGAAATTACTAAAAATTATTTAAAGAAAAAATGGACCACAAGACCAGATTTTAAATTCTATCAAAACATGTTTAAGAATTGAGGAAAATCTATCATACTCTTCTTGTGGTCAAACACTTTCATCATGAGAGTATGAATCTAAATCAGTTTAAATCAATGATTCCTTCCTGATTAAATGACTGCTAGGATGCTAATATGCTAAAATTCCTTGTAATAAAAGGCTTTCCTAATTTGCTGAGAGAAAAGGAACCCCTTGTCATCTGGATCGTAACACATTAAAAGACAAATTGTCGAGCATCAATAATAAACAATAGTCCATTTATTCTAGAACGTATTCCAAAATCATCCTACAAACATTTGCTGTTGCAATTTGGTGCTAATGGAAAATTTTAGCATTAACACTTTGGTTGTGACCAAAGGATAACACTTTCTAGCAACATGTGAACATTAGCCATCCTCTAGCATATACTGTCCAGCACATTGACAGTGGCATAACAGATGTAGGTTGGGGTTAGGATTACTCTGTACATGTTTAATACTCCCAAGGGCCCTCAAACTCTTGCGGACCTGAAGGAGCCCCTCAGGGAATTTCAGGAGACATGTTTCTATTATCTAGAGGGTTTGCTAAAAGTTCTCTTTCCTTGTTACATTAACTTGTTAATAACTTTTGTACGTCTGTGTATTTTAACCACGATATGCTCTAGCTTTGTTTCTAATTACTAGATTGCATGTTATTGTAAAGTAGATTGCAACGTAAATGGAGGGCCCTTTGGAAACTGGCTTTCGCTCAAGGAACTTAAATTATATGAAAATGGAATGAAGGGAAAGGTAAGACGGGGCACAAATAAATGCCAACGGCTCCCAAATGTTTCTGTTACACCACTGTACAATGAAGTCAGCCACCACTATCTATCTGTCAATAAGGGCAATGAGAGGATTGCCGTGGCTCTGTTTATCTTCCTCTTTATGAACCAAGATCATGAAATTTCACGCATTTTCACAAAAATGCGATATTATTTGTACACGTTCAATATTACACCTTGCTCCTATCAATAAAACTGTCTGTTTCTTCATTCTAGTTTCTACATAGCAAGTAAATGTTCTCCCAGCAATAGTTNTCTCATTTTCATATTGACAAGCCAAAGTCTCTAGTCTTTGCTATCCACATACTTTCTTTGGTCTTCAAAGTAGTCCTCCAACATCCAAGTTAATGTTTCAAAAGTAGGACGCTCATCAGGATTCTTCTTCCAGCACTGCATCATTACATCATAGTAATGCTCTTCACACGTTGAAGGTCTTTCCATTCTAAAGCCCCTCTCTACTGCTGCAAGTGCCTAGTAAGTAAAAAACTTTCTTAATTATACCATAGCACAGACCTAATATCTTTGGAAAAATCAAATTTTTTATAATTTTTATATGAAATTTCTGCAATATCCTCCTTTCTTCTATTTAGAATATATCATAAGCGCTTCCAAACCTACATTTAAATGGCTACAGCTATATCCTCATTTCACAAAAAAACTAATTAGATGTGGGTCTGGATAAGGGACAGCTGAGCAGAAGATACTACCAAAAACAATAATATGAAACAGATGTGCCAAACAATAAAATACTATTCATTTTTTAAAAATAAATATTCAGCCTCACATGAAGATCAGGAATTTACAAATTATATGTAAAAGTATAGCACAACAATAAGGGCAGTAGGCACAACAAGCTATTAATGATGAGTTCTGCCATCTAGGAACTTTTTCAATCTGTTTTATGCTGGCTTCTTTTCAGCTGTGCAGGCATTTCTCTAACAGATGGGCATGCAGTTTTTGGGCTGGTATATGAAACGTGGTACCATGCATGACATTTACTACGCAAATGCTAAAAACAGCATGAAGCATGTAAGAAAATGATTTGAAAGGTTGCTCAGCAGTACAACATTCTGCAAATGGGTGTATACATTAAAAAAGATCTTCTATACATCATTTTGCTGAAAAAATGTCTACTGCAAACATGGATAGAACTTTTTGTAAAATAAAATGTTTTAATAAATCCAAGCAAGAGAGATGAAAGAACAACAAAATTTAAGAGACCATAATACAGGGTTCATGCAGGATTTTGATATGCATATTCTAGCAGTTTTCATGGACTATCCAAGGACCAAAATGAAAATGTTTGAGGAGCTATAAATAAAAATTCACATCAGATGCATGAACACACAGGAAGTGCAAAATACCAAACATGAGACAGTTCACAGTATATCACGAGATTTCTTATCTCTTGTGTTATTTATTGTTGTGAACAAAGTAAACAGTAAACATTCACAAATTTCAAGGAGTCTAATCAATTTTCAAGGAAAAATTTTCACTTTCAAGGAGCTTCAAATGCCTTTGAAATGACATTTCAAATCTCAGCACTTTTCAAGGAGTTCAAGGGCCAGCATGAGCCCTGGTAATACAAACAAATTTTGAAACTTTGAAAATACAGTTCTAGCATTGCTATCTATAAGTATCATTGATATGTCATTGGGCACAATTTCCTTAATTTAGACTAAAGTGAGACCTAAAATAGTACAAAAAAGCATAATCAAATACTTAGAAATTTTATTCAAGCCTACAAGAAAAGTTCCTTTTTAAAATTATGATATTATTACAATGAAGTAAATTACATTGTTTGAACAATAGCTTTGGTTTGTAAATAATACTCCATATCACTCACAAGAATCATTGTCCATGGTTACTAAAAGCACACAAAAAAATCGACAATACTGTTGTGAGAATATAGTATTTTGAGTGATAAAAATTATCTGTTGTGATAACACTTTAGCAAAATTGACAATCTTTACTGGAGAGCAGCACTTTCACATTGTACAAAAATTAATGAACTGAAAGAAGTATAGAGTTTTAAAAGGATGAAGCCAAAATAAACCCAAGCTGGTAAAGGCAAAGTGTTCCCATGCTTTATTTCCTAACAAAAATATGGATTTTAAGGAGATAGAAGATGTTCTGCCAATTTCAATGAAAAAATTACCTTGATTACCACAAAAATCTACAATAAGTAAAGGTACTTAAAAAGGTTTTGTGATATTTGACTAGTTACAAAAAAACAAATAGGACCCAACTCTATCAAACTACTTCTCAAAGCAAAATTGCAAAAAATATATCAGATATTTCTTATATGAAGCTTTTGTGATCCAATGTTGTGAAGTTCTTCATATAACATTCTCCT
>OLMO02000252.1:9255969-9284661 GCA_900291935.2 Cassiopea xamachana
GTAGCGATGAATTCCACAATACAGTGCTCAATACCTGGGTGGTAGAGCTGTATAAAGTAATAAAGGAAAACAGCAAATTAAACTACCATTTCATCCCTACAAGCCTGTTTCATGGTTGCCCACTCATCAGGGGATAATAAGAATATATGTAACCACCATTTAAATATAGAAAAATTCACATAATGAAAGCAAGTTCTAATAGGTTAGTCGAATGTCAACAGTCAAGCATTGCGCAGCAGAGATTTGTTTCTATGGCGACAAGATGATATTAGTTCATTGCGTCTGTTCAGGGTGGAAAGATCCAGTTTGCAGATTATAAAGAATTTTACCTTGAGACATAAGTTGCATCGTTTACTTGAACTGTTATAGGGCTGGTGTGATGAGATGATGCGCCAGGAGATGGAATGTTCGATGTTGTTTTCCTTAAAAGCCCAGACGTACTTGCTCAGTTTGGTGGAGTTTCTGTCTTTGTTGTGGTGAAATGTTGCAATATGATCACTTATATCGGACACAAATTTCTCAACCTATTCGATAAACACTTTCCCAAAGATCACAAACTTTGAAAAATCTTCAACCAGAATGCCATCAAAATTAGCTACAGTTGTATGAATAACACCAAGCAGATCATTGACAGCCATAACAAACTTATACTCAAATCCTCACAATGTACTGACCACACCAGCACCACATCCAAAGTGACCAAAAACTGCAACTGACGACAAAAGAATGCCTGCCCTCTAAACGGACACTGTCTGCAAAACTTAAGTAATTTACCAAGCCTCAGTTACACGGAAAGACAACAACAAAACAGAAACATACAACGGACTAACAGAGAATGAATTCAAAGTAAGATATAGAAATCATATCACAACATTTCACCACAAAAAGGACAGAAACTCCACCAAACTGAGCAAGTACGTCTGGGCTCTTATGGAAAACAACATCGAACATTCCATCTCCTGGCGCATCATCTCATCACACCAGCCCTATAACAGTTCAAGTAAATGATGCAACTTATGTCTCAAGGAAACATTCTTTATAATCTGCAAACCGGATCTTTCTACCTTGAACAGACGCAATGAACTAATATCATCTTGTCGCCATAGAAACAAATCTCTGCTGCGCAATGCTTGACTGTTGACATTCGACTAACCTATTAGAACTTGCTTTCATTATGCGAATTTTTCTATATTTAAATGGTGGTTACATATATTCTTATTATCCCCTGATGAGTGGGTAACCACGAAACAGGCTTGTAGGGATGAAATGGTAGTTTAATTTGCCATTTTCCTTTATTACTTTATATAAATAAATATATATATATATATATATATATATATATATATATAATATTCCTGTTACCTAGCCCTTTCAGAGCCAATCAACCTGTCAGGCCCAAGTGATGTAATATTATTTCCTTTGTGGCCCCAGGCCACAATGAGTTTGACAGCTTTGACCTAATACTATGCACAGGAAGACAACAATGGTGTACATAAGTTTTTGCAGGGCCTTTTTAACATAAGAACTGGGGGCACTTCCCTAGTCCTTATCATTGACTTTGCAGTAAATAGATTTTGCCCCCAGAATATTACCCTTTTTGCCAAAAATGCAATATTAGAACTGTCAAAATAGGTTCTGGCTATTAAAATGTGATTCAAATTCTGCCAAATGTCATAAATATGAAATATGGAAATGTCTTCTATGCCAAATTGAAGGGTACATCTTTTCTAAAACAGATGCAACAAAATTTTCACAGGTGCTTATTGCTAATGGCAAACATCTGTTGGTGTACAAATGCTAATGATATTGGGAGATACTAAAGGCTTTTGCAAAGACTCAGGCTTAAAATGTAGTTGCTGTCAAGGCATACCTGAATTTTCAATATGAATATCAACAAAATCCTTTTTAAAGTATCTCCATTCAAAGAGTGTTTGTAAAAAACAATTTCAAATGTTCAAAATCTTTCTTGAGTTTTGCATTAACAAACCCCCTTTCCTAGGGTTTACCCTTGAATTAATTATGTCCTTAAAAATGCTACCTCCTTTTGACATCTTCAAAGTCATTATTTCATAAGTTTTTTTTTACACTCGCTGCTTATGCTCACCATTTGATAATAAGCAAAGTACAAAACAAGAACAGTTGACAACAAATAGCAACACAAAAACAGCATGGCAATTACCCGAATACAAGGTTTCCCCAAACAAGTGACCAAACCATCTTGATTTGATGAGTAATGTTGAACGAGATGCTGCAAGTCCTCAAAATCTATTCTTCTGGCAATGTAATAAAACCCTTGGTCTGTTGTCTTGATTCTATAATGCTTGATTAAGTCACCATCTCTTATTGATAAGGCAAACCAATCCAACCCTATTCCTGTATTTTTTGCATCATGGTTACGTATAAGAAACGAGCCATGTCCATTGTTTGCTTGGAGTAAGAGACGTTCAGCTTCTGGTCGCTTTATATCACCAAAGTACCATCTGCAACAAAATCAGTCTTAGTGATGATGATGATGGCATGTGGAGAGAAAGAATTATAAAGTTATAAGCCTTTTATTTATATGAAACCTAGCACAAGGACTAGTACTAAAACTTTTTAATTTTTAGTCACATTTTAGTTCTAAAAGTTTCTTAACTTAGCGAACTAAATTGTGTACACATAGCATGAATGTAGCAAATTATTTGTCCAATAACAAACAAAATGTGTCAGTACGAGTTTAAATCTAAAGCAATGCCACATTCACATTGTTTTGGCACAGCTTTACATTAAAACAGGTAATAATTTCAAAGTGCAATTTGTCTAAAGTTTCTTAGCTCTTTCCTTGTAGTTCTAATAGTTTCTTAAATTTTAGGCTGTCTAGTACTACTTAAACACACGGAGTTACGAGTGGACCAGCCCCCCACTGTAGCCCTCACTGCATTCACAGACGCGTGGCCTAGGGCTATAGAAAAGGAGATAGGCGCCGCCCTATGCGCCCTTGGACGCAGGAAGGACTTTGACTTTTTTGAGTACTAGATTGGTTATACAGTGGCTTCTTACAAAAAAATTCATACAATTCTTAATGCATTTCTTTTCACTGAGGGTAACTGTGCGCATCTCTTGATCAATCCAAATTGTTTGTTATTAAACAACAAACTATGAGTAAGGACACTCCATTCAACAATTAGACCTACAAGGTGCATATACTAAAGAGGCAAGGAGGAATGAATTTCAACAGTAAAGAAATGGGGCAGGATATTTAGAAAGACAAGATAAGTAGAGAGGTGATAGAGAGAATGGCACAACTACAAAGAATATGGTATGTACATACAATAAATGTATTTCATTTCAGTTTCCCTCCCATACAATAAGCCTGCAAGGTGATTACATCACATTAACATAGACAAAGACTCTTAGCATCCACCAGTTCAGTGAATTCATTTATCTTCTATTCATTTTGCCAACATAATTACTGTTTATTTTCAGTTATATTTTCTATTCCTTCATATTAGCATTATTATTCAGGAAACAATGGTAAAACTACCACTTAAGTTTACAAGGGGTAAGTGAAACTTGCAAAGCGACTGTAAACTAGAAATGCAATCATATCTTGAGATTAGAAGATTCTCTTGAGATAATAACAATATAGAGTCCATAGTCCATAAATCAGTGATTTTCATCCTTCAAATGTACACAACCAAACTACAAACAAAGATTACTGGGAAAAACAAGTGAAAACACATACGGTTCTGCTTTTATTGTTTGGTATGGAGCTACATAGTTACATGGGATGTAACCCTTCTTGCCAGTTGCTCTATCCCTTGCATACCACCAATCAGATGAGCTATCTCTGACCTCGAGTAAATCTCCCTTTCTGAAAGACAAATCATCAGCTGTCCTCCCTTCGTATGGGTAAATTGCAACGACAACTTCAGCTTTTGGGTCAGGAAAAGGTGGCGTTGGGCATGGTGAGGATGGCATATTTTGTGCTGGTTGCTGGAAGAGTGTCTGTTGCTCACCAAATCGGTCAAAGCTCTTCCCATCCGAACTTATACCTGCATCACCTTGTGACTTAGGCCCGTTGTTGGTAGCTTCTGAGCTGGCTCGACACTTTCGGCAAAGCTTGCCTCCCATTTCTAGTTGTTAACAGGAGATCTAATCCAACATAATCATGGCTAGGATGCGTCTTTTACTTGTTTGCTTAGTAAGAATCCACAAGGATGAAAATTAGAGGTATTTACTGACTAATAGCACACTTTCACTTTCATTCAACTTCCGACATAACCAACGCCAAAGCCTTGTGTAGATTTCCGGGTCTGCAAAGTAGTGCATTATGGGAAGTCCTCTCAGGCCAACATGAGCAACACTCAGGGGCGGCGCCGGCAAAGACAGATTGAGGGGGGGGCTTAGAAGGCCATGTCCATAGATGGCAGCAACAATAATCTTCAATTCCAGTAAAATGACGGGCAGTAAAGGGCATTGTGAACGTGTGCTATAAAAGATTGCTATGAAGTAAAGAAATAATACATCTTCCTGGATGTCTCTCGCCCCACAATTTAAGGTACTTATCCCCTCAGAATGACTGAAAAGTCAACTTTTTTATGAAAATGTTTTTTTGCGTTTCCCCCACTTTAGAGTATGCTCTTTCAGATAGCTAATGTTGGAGTACAGTAGAACGTTACTTTGATTGCGAAAATGGGGTTTGAAAATATTGAGGAGGTGCAAAACATCCTTGGCAACGCCCTTAGCAACACATTTTCCCAGATTTTTTCCAGTCAAAGACGTCTCCCGAACTCCCCCAAGGATGATTATTGAATGAATTGAGCTGAATTGATGATATGTGAAATATAGGCTACTTATGAATGCATACACATGAGGTACTTGGACTCTAAAGCAAGACATTCAAGTACACAAAGAAAATTTTGAGTTGGAAGTTATTTCTGTTATCAAAAGCGATCAATTTGTATTTCAATCATGGGAAATCCACGCAACAGAGCTAGGAAAGTTTCGAGAAAAAGAAAGATAAAGCCAGATTATAGTAAATGTACCAAGGAAAAAGTACCAAAGCTTCAGGCGTTAGTTATAGAAGAGAGATCAAATGATGATGTGCTGTCAAAGTTATCATCGCCAATTTCTCTGGAAAGAAACAGGCAATCTGAGTCGTCTGGTGAGAATTCTTCTCCTCAGCAATAAAATTGAAGTCTGTGAAAACAATTAAAATGTCAGAGGAGGCAGGCAGGAAGAATCTGCTCTTGAAGGAATTGCTCTTTTTGATTTGTCAGTATTGGGGTTAGTCTTTGATACTCTCGGTTGTCCTACTTGCAAAAATATTGGAATCAAATTTGTAGAACATCAAGATAAGAAAAAAGGACTTTGTATTGCATTTGATATAGTATGTACTTCATGCCATTGGAGAAAAGAGTTTTACTCTTCTAAAAGATTGAATGACAAAGCAAAGCATAGTTGGGAGATACATTTGTGCATAGTGATGGCATTTCGAAACATTGGGTGTGGTTATGAGAATCTAAAGAGCTTTCTTGCTACCATGAATATGGGAAGTCCTATGACAAGAAATAATTATAGAAAGCTGATAACCAGTATACATCAGGCATACATTGATGAGGCAGATCAGAGTATGAAAGTAGCAGCAGCAGAAGTAAAAGAGCAAACAGGATCTGATGAATTGACTGCAAGCTTTGATGGAACTTGGCAGAAACCAGGCCATGCATCACTTAATGGTGTTGTATCTGTGATTTCACATGATTCTGGAAAGTCCTTGATTTTTCAGTGAGGTCAAAAAAATGTAAAGCATGTGAGTGTAGAAAGAATTTGAATAGAGATTCAATGGAGTATACAACATGGTGGCTAAATCACAAGCATCAATGCTCACTAAACCACACTGGTTCATCTGGTGCCATGGAAGTTGAAGGAATCCAAGAAATTTTCAACAGAAGTTTAGACAAATATGATGTTAAATATACAACATTTATAGGAGATGGTGATTCTTCATCTTACTCAACAATTACTGAAGCTAAGCCTTATGGTCCTGATGTCAGCATCGTGAAAAAAGTGTGCATTGGCCATGTGCAGAAACGATTAGGCACCAGGTTGAGGAAGTTGAAGGCAGGTCTGGGAAAGAGGAAACTAAAAGATGGGAAAAGTATTGGTGGCAAAGGTAGGTTTACAAACAGAATGATAGATAAAATGCAAAATTACTATGGCTTGGCCATCAGACAAAATGCAAACAATCTTAAAGGAATGATCAATGACATAAAGGCTAGCCTTTACCATATAGCATCATCAGACCAGAAGCCGCAGCATTCTAGATGTCCCAAAGGCAAATACTCTTGGTGTGGCTGGCAAAGGGATAGAGCAAATAAAACAAAAAAGTACAAGCACAAAAGTGTTCTGCTATCAGCTATTGTTGATACTGTAATGCCAATATATACAGACCTAAGTGCAAAGTCATTATTGTCACACTGTTTGGATGCATATACACAAAACCCAAATGAGGCACTAAATCACCTGATCTGGGCAAGGTGCCCAAAGAAGACGTACCAAGGTAAATGAGTAATTGAAGTGTGTACCGCTAGTGCTGTATGCCACTTCAATGATGGAGCATGTTCAATTGCTAGAGTCTTGCAACGTCTGTGTATTTGTCCAGGGACATATTGTAATAAAGCAATTGCAAAGATGAATAGAAAAAGAAGTGCTTTGGCCAACAAACAATCATCAGAAAAATAGAAAAAATGCAGAAAACATCTCAGGGCAATACGAAAAGGACTATGGGACACAGAAAAGGAGAAGGAGGGCAATGTTTATGGAGCTGGGTGCCATTAAAACTTTAATGTCAACTTTTGAATAGAAAGGTGGCTTTTTCTCAGTTTTCGTAAATCAGCATAGGTGCTATTTTTGTGACATTGATTTTTCTACACCATTTAACCAATCTGGCTAAAGATTTCGGGTATTTACATACATACATAGGAGCAGTGAATGAAATATTTTGGAAGCCTTAGAGCACTTGCTCGATATTTTATGGGCATTGCTAGAAGCATAGTTTGTTGACGAATAGCAGTAACTGTGTTCAAGCTCAAATTAATTGAGATCCAGAATGAATCCAGATTTGAAATTTGTTCATTCACTAAAGTTAACCATTGTGATTTGGTATAGCAAGTTACAGCTGTGTATGGTGATACTCTATGGAAAATCATTGTCACAAGCAAAGCCAAATTTTAAGTCATTGTTTTATCCACCACATTGCCTAATTTGCATATTTACTCAAAATTTTATAATTTTTCTTTTTCATTCATACTTTTATAAATAACTGCAAAGTTTCAAAGAGAAATCTTTAGAAACACAGAAAAGTTGGTCTGAGGGGTTAAGTACCTTAAAACCCTTTCCTCGAATTAGAACGAATTTGAATATCGATTTTGGAGAAAACTGAGGGCCTGCTCCCCTAATCCTCCAGTGGCACCACTACTGCATTCTCTCATTCTAAGTGTCTTATGCATTAGCTCTTTCACAAGTTGCTCAAAATTTCCTGAAAAGTTGTTCAAAAACTCTCTAACAATTACCCAAAAGATGCCAAATTTTTTAAGAAGTTGCTCCTTAGCCAATTTAAATCTGCTTTACATGTACATATATATATATATATATATATATATATATATATATATATATATATATATATATATATATATATATATATATATATATATATATTGACCTCGCCCATGTACATTATTTGATCAACTAGCAACTAATAAACAAGGATTGGACTCAATGCATGTTACTCTCATAGGTGATAAACTTTCGCTCTTCAGCCTGGATGCTTCACAACATTTTGCCAAATCCAGATTCTGATGGGTCCTAACTTCATCTTAAATTCTTGAAACTCAATCAAAAATTATCTTTTAAAAACAATTCTTTCAAGCAATTAATTTCAAACTCAACAACCTTGTGTTTTTAACTGTTTCCCACCTTTTAACCTAATTTTAGCTTCATGTTCTTTTAGACAATGCTTGTACAAAACCTAAGTTATACTCTGCAATCTCTTCAATCTTTTTCACCCGTAGCAGGGCTTTAACTGAGACCAGTGGTGCATATTCGGAGGGGGCGAATAGGGCAGTAACCCCCCAATGGCTTCAGACTTCTGAAAATGTAGCAAAGGTTCATTGGTAGTGACTCACAATAAGCAATAAATGATAACGTACAAGATAACGTACTCTCATTTAATCTTTGGTGTACAAACATAGGACAGTAAAAAGGCAAGGCTACTATTTCCAGTAGCGTACAGGCATATCTTCGGTACACAGACATGTTCGGTATGGCTTTCTACTTTTTATTTGAAAGAATTGAATGCAACTGGTTTAGGGGGTCAGTTTTTCCTTCTCAGCATAAAGAGCAACGATTAAGATAATTGTCATTATTCTTTGGAGAAAGGCGTTTTCCAACGTATAAAAAGGGTATGACCTCAAAAATTTTTTCCAGGGAACCCCTGTAATAAATATGGACACCTTGTGGACAATCATTGTGGCATTTCTTCTTATAATCACAGGGAGTAACTAGTCACTTGAGATAGCGAGTTCATCATGTAAGCACATGTTTTTTCATCACGGAATTATTCATGATATGTGTACAAAAATCAAATACAGTGTTTCAGTTATTGCGCTTTCTAAATAACTAAGTTGTGTAGATGCAGTAAATAAACATCACCCCCTGACTCCCAATTTCCTTCCATTCCTTTTGCATGCTTTCATCGCTATAGCCTTCCAACTATTTTGTCTCCTCTAAAAGAATCATGCTACTTAGATTTAATAGCGCAAATTTTGTGTGGCATGTGGGTTCACAAAGTTTTTGTTCCCTCCCCCCTCCAAACTCCCAAAATTTCTGTCATTCACTATGACTATCGAGGCACAATAACTTAAACGTTGCTTGATTAGCGTTGCTCAACAAGATGTCACTTCTTAGTTTCAACAAAATTAAACAGAGAAATGGCAAGTAGATGAATCCTTTTCTTCACATCAAGAAAAGCAACAACAACTCAGCTAACGTCTACAAGCTCAACCCTAGAAGCGTGCGCTCAACATACCTGGAGAGGTACTTAGTACGTCACTTTTATAGAGTTTCTTATAAAGATGCATGCATAAAATAGATGTTCACAAAGGTTAACGTTGTTAGAAAAGTCTAAAGCTGCCGAAAGGTTGCCAGGCAAGTTGTGGTCAGGGTTTATCCTGTATGGGCAACCACTGTTCGATCCTAAGATCAAAACTTTTTTCATTCGGTTCTCAGTTACCGAGAAATGCATATTTTGCAACTTTGTCTTCATTGAGCCTGAAAGTGTAGCCAGAGCTAGGAGTACCATCCTGAAATTCGGACCACGCCCAGTTTTGCATTAATATAATGTGCTTGTCACTCTTCTGTATCTCTGTCTTTGTGAAAAGAGGGGGAAAGCCACAGTGGTTGAAAAGCAAAATCACGTACAGATAATGCGTTATCATTTCAATCAAAGCTTCTAAGTTCACGGTAAATAAGTTTTCTTTATTTATCCATCAAAACACTTTGCTAGTTTATAAAGGACCATTCACTATTTATGCCTCAGGCTGGGACTGAAGAGAAATGTATGTTTGGGTAACTTTTTTTACCTAACTTTGTGCGCTAAATAAATAATAGCTACCCAACCAATATATACAGCTATTAAAATATACTACCCACCTTTTTAGAGGCAAAAAATGATATGCCCAGTCTTGAAGTTGCCCAGAAATCATTTACCTAGCCTATTTCTCTACCCCTCCCCAACCAAAAATGATATACCAGGCACAAGTAATGAGCGGTCTCTTATATACGCTCAATTCTGAGCAATGATGTTTTATTGATAAGAGTGAGCTTTTCTCTTCTTCCTCCCTCTTTGACAAATGCTTTACTTTATACTTATCCAACGTAGAGTACTGTCATCAAGAGGGCACTGAACTTCTCCAAAGCTGTCTTAGTTTTAGCAAAGGGGCTAAGCTGAGCTTCTCCGAGCTCCCTCTACCTCACCCATGAGCTGAAAATTTGACTATTGGTCAATATAAAGTACCTTAAGAGATGCACTGCCATAGAATACGATTCAGGGATGGCACCAGGGTAGGACCAGGAGGCTGTATCCCTCCGTCGGAACATGCTAGTCCCCCGTCGAAAGGTAAATCTATTCTTTTGGAGATTTTTGGCATGTATAGTACCCTGAAAACAGTATTTTAGCCCTCTCGTCGGAAGAGTCAGCCCTTCCGTTGGAATATTCCTGGCTCCACCCATGATGCGAATTCAAAATCAAACTATCTCGTGCTTCTCTGCATTTCAAAGGTTAGATGTGAGTTTTGCGTGACATTCCTTTTCGATTGTGCTATGACATGAAGAAGCAAATTAGGAGAGAAGCAGGAGTCAGGTATATCACAAATTGGCGAGAACAGCAAGCAGAATTAAGGTGACTACTGTATTCTATTTTGAAGTAAAATGTACAGAAGGAATATATCGAGCTTTATGCACTGGCAAGGGATGTAGCACAGATAACATTTCTGCTATCATTTGACCAGTCCGGATTTTCGCATCGCTGTTTTATCTCAGAGGCCACCAAACTACAGTCCAGAGGCTGGATCCGGCCTGCCAAGTCGTTCTATCATGCCCGCCCACAGTGCTTACCTGTAAGACTAAAGTTCCGGTAGCTGTCCGCTGTAGTACAATCGTTCGGTAATCCGACCGCATGTGAAACTAGTTTGATGATACCTGTTCTACTTGAACACGTTCACTTAATTAAAAATACTTATGGCCAAGAATATAACTTCATTATACTATTAGGGGGATGTCAGAAGTTTTTCTCCTACGAAAATGAGATCTATAATATGATAGCATTGAATCAATAGTACTTTCTGATCCACTGCTGTCTTCACCAAGTAGTTCCTATTCCATGCAAACTTCATGAAAGGAACTCATTCAGTGAATTTTGCCTGAGTGTCAAAGTAGCAGAAACCAAACCCTCCAACTTCTTGGAGAGGGAGGCTTGCAACCTTTACTTTTTTACAATACAAAGCAAGTCTGCAACTACCAAGTGTTGTTGAAAAGAAGTGGAATAGTTTCTTTACTTCTCTTGGCCTATATTGATGACCCTAAACTGGCTGTCAAAGAACCTGTTTTTTCAAATGTATGGTGACAATACTAACCTGTCTTACAAACCCTCGGATATCACTCAGCTGAAGGAAACTATAAACAATTACCTCAGTATACTGAATACTTAGTTAAAAGGCAACCAATTTCTTTGAGTGTTGGTCAAAGTAAATCCATGGTTTTTTCAGAAAACGCATAAAAGACTCAAAATTTACAATGAGTGTGTAAGCTAAGCAATCCGCAAAAAGCGTTTGAAGTAGTACAAACAATCAAATGCCATAGGAATAGCTCTCTAGATTAATAAGAGCAGACAAAAGCAATTTCCCGTTCAGCTGCTAGAGTTCTTGACTTCTTAAGCTATGCTAATCCTTTCTGCCTAAGGATGCCTTAATCAAAAACGTATTAAGCGAAGAGCACAGGTGGCATGAGCCCACTCCAAAGTTCAGAAATCTTTATTTGAGGTGCCCACTGACAGCCTGCAGAGCTGTCATTTCTTGTTTGTGAAGGTAGCCTATAATTCTTGAGTTTCCCGTATTTCGAATGATTCAAGCATCAATTGCTTTATTGACCTTTTACAGATGTTTACGGGAGCAAGCATTTGATACTTTTACCTTGTTAGAGACTGCTGTGGCTCAATCAAACTTACGATGCTGGAAAAACATTAATATACAAATAGCAGGCTTGATGCTCCCGGCAGACCACTTATCCATAAGCTTGAATGGAAGACTATTGAAGAACTTATAATAGGAAGCCTAAGAAAATGGCAATTAAGCCGTCATATAACAACAATAAGTATTTATTCAAGGTTACAATACTACAAGAAAATTGTTAAGATATTAAATAGATCCTTTCGCTTTTGCTGTATTAGTAGATCATAATAGATCATAATCGTTGATGAAGCAAAAGCGAAACGTTTGATAGTGGAAAACATTTTTAGGTACAAACAGGGAGGGTGAAGCATGTTTTGGAGTGGGGGCGGGGACGAATGTCAAGCTAGTATGGATGTATACAGCAATGGAGGGACAAGCCCCTGAAAATGTTTAGAACCACGCCACATATATTTTATAGGATTGCCCTTTTAAGCACAGAGATGCATCCTGTCTCGATTGAAGATGGCTGATGAACTCATTCATATATTGGCTAGAAAATGAAAGTTCAGTTCTATAGAAATTCTGAATCGAGTGGTATTATGTTTCTCAGAGAATAAATCTGAAATGCCATGCAAACAATTTTCATACGTAAAGTTGTTTATCACCCAAACATCGACAGAGACATAAGTTTCTAAAGCAATGATATCATGCTTGGCATTAGGTGAGATGGAACACAGATGAACCACGACCTAAAGAGCACAGACCTGCCCCTCTTTTAGGTAGGGGACAAGTGTCTACCCAGTTGTCACGTTTGCATCTCCTGTTGAAATATTTTTGATCCATAAATTGATGGTTGAGTTACAAGTCTATTGAAGGTTCTCAAATGCAATTCAATAACTTCATCTTCCATTTTTTTGTCTAGGAAAGGAGCTCTAAAGTCAAAAAGGATGTTTCCATGAGATTTAACTGATACTGTTCTATTTAAATGATATATTTCCAACAGCTTTCCAGAAGACAAAGTCCCCTAGGCTGATCTCAATTTTTCTTTACGTACACTTTATAAAAACTGGTGTCTCACTTGATACTTGCCCCTTTCTACTGTGCGTTGTGTATAGTACTGAGTATATCCTATGATAAAAATGAGGTCACCTTTTAAATTTTCCCGCCCCAAAGCCATGACTCCATAAGAGACTATGCAAATTTGCAACAATATCTTTTGAAAAAATTTGGGGTAGTTATCACTACGAAATCTTGTAAGTCAGCCGCTAGTACTTTTTAGAGATAAACGAACTTCTAACATGGATAAAGAAAGTTCATTAATTTGCATCGCATGCTCCAATTTTCACATTGCTCAACAGAAAGTATGCACAGATATGTCAATGTATACGATTTCAATGCTGGCGTAACAGAGCTCGATGTAAAACAAGCAGTGCCTGTTGAAAACTCAGGTTCCAAAAGACAGTCGTAGGTATGAAGCTTTCTGGAAAATGCTTGAGGATTGTGGTGTAAAATCTTGTTCTTACTTCAGAGTGAAGTATGGAAGCCTCTCGACAAAATTGGAAGGAGCGCTAAACTGTCGGACAGTTTCTAAATTGTAGCCCGTCTTGGCACCCAGATATATAGATAGCTAGCCCCCGTAATGGGAAGTGTAAAACACACGCCTCAAAGTCTTGTCTGACATGTCAAGGTTAAAGATTTCTTACGCTGAGAACATTTTGTATGGCAGTAGTATCTGTCCAACACATCTAAAGACCTCCCCACAGCTACAATGGTACCACTCAAAATTTTAAACTTATGCCGACAAATTGCTACCAATATTGTCTGCTCCAGAGCTCAGGGCCTTTGATGCCCATTTTCAACCTGTTCATAAGGCAGTGCACATTGCTTTGGAGCACTTACCATCATCCGAAAATCACATCAAAGAACTCTTAATCACCAATCATGACAGATAGCTCATGCTAGCCCAAATAGCAATGATAGAGTAAGTATTTGTGGATGCACATCAAAAGCAGCAGATGGAAATGAGAAGAAAATGCGCTTCAGTTGTACAGATATGTGTAAATGTACTAATTGTGTAAACACTGGAGATGATGTGGGATGCTGTACAATAACAATAAATTCGATTCCTGCAGCATTAATGACTGCGAATGAATAATCCACCAACAAATTTCCTTCATGAACTACTATTACATAATTGTATAGCCAATAATAAGATATAAATACTAGACTTTGCTACTTATCAACCACAATGGGGGAATAAAAATGCAGTAGAGTTGCTATGAAACACTTTGTTCGAGATTGAGCTTCTGTGCGGAAGCCTGCATCTTCTATCACTGTTACTTTTACAGTCTCACAAACTCATAAAATCCCAAACAACTTATATTAAATATAAAAGCTCATCTAAATTCACTGCAAAAGCTGATGCACATTAGTAATAGCAATAGAAAAGTTTAAATATCCAAAGTACATGTTTCCAGGGGGGTTTCAAAAATGCGAAAATGCATTCAACTCTCTTACAGAATTCCAATTGCAAGCTTTCAAGGTAAATTTAGAGCCCTTTTATAATCATTTATGCTTTACTTATATTGTAATAGCTCATTTGTTGCCGTTTTATGCGAAAATATCCGTAATAATTTAGGACGTTACCCCCTGTATAATGGAACTTTGAGCCATTGTAGCTCCGTCGTCTTTCACTTTAAAGATATGGTGCTTTTGTACTATTTATATAGCTTTTGATGTTCTATTGATTTGTTTATAGTTTGTTTACACATTTTGGAAAACATTTTTTGTGACCAGCAAATTTGATGATGTCATAGCACGTGACAGTGAAAGGTACCATCTGGGCACCCTAGATTTTTGTGAACCTTTCACCATGCTAGAGTCTTCAAAGCAATAAGTTTTCTTGTAACAAGCCCCATTGAGCCAAAGGCATTTTCATGCCATAGTGGAATGCAGTAGTAGTTTGTTATACCATGTAAAAGCTTGAGTCCTTGTTGTGCTCTTCAGGTCTTTAGCCAAGTCGCGATCGAGAGCACATGGATGTACATCAGCACGACATTTTTAGTGCTTTTGTAAAAATAGGGGATTCGTTGAAAAGAAACAGTTCAACCCTCTCTTGTATAGAAAATACTACAGTATATCATCCTCCCAGTCATCTATGGTTATTGATATTCATTCATTTAAGGTGACTATTACGGCAGCCGTAAGTTGTCAATCAAAAGTTTCCAAGCCTTTCTGTCTTTAGACGTCCTTTTCAAACTACCATAGTCTGTGATGTTGAACCAATCTTTTATGTCGTCTCTCCATTTTCTTCTTTGAGTTCCTCGTAATCTTATGCCATCTACCCTTCCTTCCAAGATTGTGAGTGCATCACTCCCACGTGACCTTCTACAGATATGCATCCTTTCTCTTTGTAACAAAGCTGAGCAAATGCATTTTTTCATCCCCATCCTTTCTAGTACCTCCTTATTACTAATCCTGTCTTTCCAACTAATCTTAAGAACTCTACGATATATCCAGCATTGATATTATAAACATATAAATACCACAATACGCTTCCCCCTTATCAGTATAGGGATACCAGCTGGTTGTAGAGCAGTGTACAAGATCAATTGAAAAAGCTTCTTAAAGTAAAATGACTTTTAACATAAAACCAATGTGACTTCAAGAAATTTTATTCCTCGATTATTTCTCTAGTAAATATTACTGAATATTGGCGTCTAATTACTGATAACCTGTAGCTTTATATGACGATACTTCTAGATTTGAAGAAAATTATTGATAATGTGAATCACAAAATATTGATAGATGAAATGCGACATCAAAAGAAAAGAAATTGAATGGTTTAGATAATATCTATGTGGTAGAAGCATCAAGGATTGAAGAAGATATTTGCGCATTCCTCAAGGATCATGCTTAGGTCTCCATCTCTCCAGTGTATGCCCTGACGATTTCGAGAGATGCTTGGAATTCTCTTAAGCAAACATATATGCTGAAGATACACATACAACAATTGCATCTAATGATATAACAGAGCTCAAAAGCATGAAAAGGGAGCTATTGAATAGCAGTAATTGGTTGGGGTTAAAGGCACTAAGTACTAACCCAAAATAACAGAAATTTATCGTTATTCACCACCAACGTAGAATAAATGAAGTCACCGACCTCCTCTCGATCACACTTGATGATAGTGAAATAAAGCATACGAGGAAAATCGAAACCTTGATGGTTATAGTAGATGAAGGGTTAAAACTGAGGAATCAATTTAAATAACTTATGGGAAAGCTAGCAGGAGGCGTGGTATCTTTGAAAAAACTTAGGGATGTTCTTCCTCTATCCAAAATATGCAATGTTTTTTGTGCTCTATTTTAGAGTAACTTGCGCTACGGAAATATAGTATAGAGAAGCCTATCATCAGCTGAACTACAAATGTTGCAACGTTTGCAAAGTAGAGCATATCAATAATCAAAAGTGGAAGATATGAGATCGGTAGTCTACAAGACGGCTAAGTATTGAAAATAGGGGCGTAAATTTCAGGGGAGGGGTAGGGGTGTGATAGCCCCAACAGATAAAAGGCCAATTAGCAGGGCAATTGCATCCCTTTGCAGGACAGTGATGATATCAAGGAAACGTGTCGCATATTAACTCTAGCGCACATTCCGACTTGGATTATCTTTGCCTTGGCTAACTGGCGTGAGATTCTGTTTCTAGCGTTGGGCTACAGGCATACGACACCAAAATGATTGGTCCAGGTGGCATACTCACATTTCATTTCCAGGTAAGAGGGTCACCTTTCCTTAAGAGCACAATGATCAATGATGACAGTAACATTCTCAGATGTCCCAAAAGGGCGTTTCCCGAGTATGGATGAATTTTTTCAGGCCAAAATCCACTTCTGCAAAGTTAAACCATCTGATACTCCCCCTTTCCAATGAAGATATGGTAGTTACGTCCCTGATTGACAACGCTAGTCACTTTGATTGGTCTCTTTTGGATTTTTTGCATTCATTTAATGAAGGTCTAACATTTTTTGTCATTTCGTTATTCCCTTGTGTTTGTAGCAACAAAGATTGGAGATAATGATAAAATCGTTAATCATTATGATCGTTAATAGTCTGTTTGTACTACAGAACTTTACCAAAGCACGAAAAAGCGGCAACATACTTAAAAGCTTTTTCGTCCGACACTCATCAGAGTATGCAAACGTTGGATAATGACCTAAAGATTAACCGAAATATATATCCAGACGCTGATAATGTGATAGGATGCGTCTAATTGGCCCCAGGTGTGACCAATTAGGACTTATTAACAGTGTTTACTTGAAGAGTTCCAATGAGAAAACAAACTCGTTTTGTTTACACAAGACTGGGTTTTGAGTCTTGATGTAAACAGATTCCAAAACACTTAAATGAAAAGGCGATCTTGCTTGACCAATGATCCGAAACTTGGCGTTTGTATATGTTTTGGCGCACTCTGGATTTGCAATAAGGTGTTGTCCTATGGCCGACTCACAATTAATTTTAGAATTGTTCTTTTTACTTATACGAGGTAGCTGTTCTCTTAGGTATTACTTTGCTTCCTGATGCTCATAGGGACATGCTGTTTAATTCTGTCTGCTAGTCTCTGCGTAGTACGCCTTACGTACCGAGCTTCACATCGGCACGAAAATTCATAAACAACACAACTTTTTTGAGTGGTAGGAACGCAATCTTTTTTAGCAGATGGCAGGATAACTCTAGTGTTATAAACCACACGGGGCTTCACAGCATAGTAACAAGATGTAATGGCTTTACTAATTTGATTTTCAAAATTTGATGAAACATTACCAATCCAAGGCAATTTTGGGTATACCGGGCACTTCTTTGGACCAATTGGTTTTTCTGTTGCAAAGTTGGCTAATTTTTGGTTGATGCAAGAAAGTAGAACATTTGCTGGATATCCGTTTTCGATATGCAGTTGATTTATTTCGTTGAGCTCTTGGCCTAATTTAGTTTTAGAGCAAGTCATAAGTGCCCTGTGAACTAAAGTTTCAATAAGGCTAATCTTTCTTGTCTTTGGGTTAAATGAATTCCAACAGATGTATTGACCAGTAAACGTTGGTTTCCTGTAAACTCTGGTTTCCTGTAAACTCTGGTAAGGAATCTAGTGCCCTCTGTCTCTACCAAAACATCTAGAAAATTTAAGGAGTTTTTTTGCTCCTTCTCTATTGTGAATTTTAGAGCTGGATTTAGCAAGTTCACTCTTTCTTGAAAATGGTCAAAGTCCAGCTCGGAACTCTTTTGGATCATAAGATTCTCAACATGCCCTGAAATCCTATGAAATATCTTTCAGCTTAAATCATCTTTATGAGAGTACAATGCTAGAAATGATAAAGATCGTCACATTCCAAAAACAAAATTTGAATGATTCGTCAAAGAATCTCGATATGTTGTTATTATGGCCTGGAATGATATATACCGATTAACATAAGAGAACTATCATCACCATGTCTATTTAAGAGACATCTCAAAATACATTTGATGAGCAATGAAAATTGATTTATGCTTCCTCAAAGAACGACTGTAAGATTAGCCATTTTATTTCTTTGTTACTCTAACAGCTAATTGTATGCATTAAAGTTTCTATATGTAAGTATTGCTAAGAGGATATCGTTCTAAAAGAATATTTATATTTTCTATCAGGGGGTGATACCGGATTGTCCGTAAAAGCTGGCATAGCAGTCATTGCATCTCAGTGATCCAGGGAATTTTGTTGTTGCCTGTCGGAAAGTTCCCATTTCTACATCCCTCACACTTATTATTCGAAACTCCACTAAATAATACTGCTCATGGTCCCATCATCATTTAAGCCTAAATTATTGAATTACTATTTCCGTCCAACACATGCTAGCATGTAAAAGGGACGTTAAACCGAATATAATGATGATGATGAACTAAACAAGAAGTATGATCATTCACCACGTGGAATTATTGCCTTCTGTTGGATATTGCTTGTTAGGCAACTTTCAAGATGTACATTTTGAAAGGAAATACCACCAACGAGTGTAATAGCGTCATCAAGAAGTAGACCACCTGATGCAATTTGCGAGGTTGGCGCTTGTATAGAAAATCCTTTGAAATGCCTCTGCATGGGCAAGCACGAGAATGAATTCAAATCGTCGTCTGGTGATGAGCGCTTAGGGACTCTATTATACTGCTAGTAAATTTTACGTCATCATAACCAGTTGTGTCATTTCTTGCAACATTGCCATGAAGAGTAGATTAGGTATATTAGGGAGTGTTTATTGGAAACTTTTCCTTCATGTGCACGCGAAAATATGTTGCTTTCGGGCCCAGAGTTAGAAAAGCTCTGAAATGCACCCATGGGGTGAATATTGAATCATTCTCATTGCCCCATGAGCCAAAAACTACATTGTGTGTTAATAAATAGACGTAATATAAACAACATTAGGTATGCAGTTGACACTGTTTTGATTACTAAAGCGGAAAACATCTTCAATGTATTCCTAATAAAATTACAGAAAAAGCCAGTCCCTGGCGTTGTCATTAAATGCAAAGAAAACATATACGATGAAACTGTCAAAGAATGAGTGTCCATCAATTTGTAAGCTTGCAACAAATGGAATAGGCATCAAACAAGTTGAAAAATTCAATTTATCTAATGGCAAATGTGATTGTGAAAGAAAGAGAAGAATTGCGTTAAGTAAAGCGGCATTGAACAAAAAGAAATTTATTTTAATACATTCCAATATAACCATGTAAACAAAACAGAGAATTTTGAAATACTACATCTGGTCTGTTCTTTTATATGGAGGTGAAACATGAAGCATCTGGTCTGATATCCAAAAGCGATTGGAGGCAACCAAAACCTGGCTCATATGAAGAATACTGAAGATTTCAATGATTAGCAAAATATTTTTCAATTCATTTCGTTTTCTTTTTATTTCAATTGTGGAGGGTGTCGATTGAGCGAGTATTGACAATCGATGGTGTTTAAGGGCATGTGATGAGAAGAGATAGCATAGAAGATCTACTGCTAGCTGGAAAGTGAAGGAAAAAAGAGCTAGAGGGAGAAAGAGGATAACCTATCTGGATAATGTTAAATGTTGGACCAACACTACAAATGGAAATGACCTTATTCAAGATTGTCAAGACAGAGAGGATTGGAAGCGCGCAATCGTCGACACCCTGGGGCATGGAAGACATAAAGAAGACTGAAACTACTAAGGGTGTGAACAAGCGCAAGAAATGCAAAAAAATCTTCTAAAGAGCCATTATGACTTAAACTACTAATAGGGAGGTTTTTCAAAGTTTTGAGATCGCTAGTAGAAATGACAACCCCTGTACTTCCTGGTCCACCAAAGTCTCTTCCCTCTAAAAGACAGGTTCTCTCATAATTCCTACCAGTCCTCTGTTACTTTACTTCTGTTTTGACTGTCTATTTTCTCCCCGTTTTATGACTGTATATGTCCTGTCACATACTTTTCATGTTCCCTGAGTCTAGATCTATACCTGTTTGGTAATCATTCATTTTTCTATTGTTGTATATTATGTGGTTGTCATTTTGTATTTTTGGACTCTCAGCGCTTGAGAAAGATTTAGGAGTGACAATATATGTTTGTTACTCTGGGTTACGTTGAGGATCCATGTGAGGAGGGTCAGTGGTAATTCCCGTCTTTGAATGCTGTTAGAGTAAAAGTATGAGGCACAAGCAATAATTAATGTTAATCTTGGTAATTATCGAGTTCTATGTCAATGAGTAATCACAGTTCGCCATTCACTTAGGAACCGCGTCATACTTTATCGTTGGATGCACCCATCTTGGGATAAATCAACTTTCGTCATTCGGCTCTACTTTTGTTGTAGATACATAACCCTTCTCGAGTAAGAACTACAGAACAAGCAAGGTAATTAGGTACTCGTGATGTAACGATTAGGTTTTTTGTGGTGGCCGGTGATCTTTCAGAGCCACAAGCTTTCCATCTTTTCTTGTAGTGTCGATGACTTTTGATCCGCGGAAGATATAAAAGATGCTCCTTCTGGATTTGTGAATTGCAGCCTTCTGAACATATTTGCAAAACATTTTTTTAATATTCGAAAAAAGGAGTTATCAGTTTTTTCGCAAAGAAAGTACACTTTTACCACCAAAACATGCTTTTCGGTGCTTGTCCAACGAATTCTCGCAGCATTATTGGCAGGAATCCTTCAATGGTGACTCCTTTGCAAGCCAATCAAGATTGGACGCCTATGCTACCTACACCACAGGAAAATGTGGGCGTGTTTACAACTAAAGCCTCCCTTGTTGAAATTTTTAGAAATCACCACTGTTCTAGACCAGTTCATTTCTGAAAACGACAAGCCCAAGCAATCCATAGGCTTTGACAGTATTAATCAGAGTTGAACAACAACCAGAGCAGGAGCTGGAATCCGACCGAGAGGTTGCTTATTTTGGCTGGACCCAGAGCAGGAACCGGTTGTAATTTCATAAAAATCCGGACTAGAAGCCGAAGCTGGTGTTATCTATGATATGGTTGTGTTAGTCAGGCGTGTTGTGGAAGGAGTTAGCTCAGGGAGGCTCAGCTCCAATCTTAAAATTATCAGAGTTTTTGGGGGAATCAGCCCCCTTTATCAAGCATACACTAAGCAGAATAAGTTCTTCAATATGCATTTTCTGAAGGATAAGAGAGGATGAATACGCTCCTATTAACAGAAGTTGAATGCTAAAATCATAAATAGGGTTTTTCTGCTTTGAATACCTTCAAATGCACAGCAGCGACAAGTGAATCATTTTTGTGCATTCAGAAATGGGTGTGGTCAAGGGAGTGGTTCATGCATTTCCTACAGCACAGCCCCCCTTGTTACAACTTTAAGACCGTAGCACTGGTTTTAGTGTTAAGTTGAAGTTTGCTGGCGTTAGGAAAAGTTGGTGCAGTTCGATTAAACAGGAGTTAAGTGGGGGTTGGAGTTTAAAATTTGCACTACAGCAGCAGGAGAAGCAGGATCAGAAGTCAATTTCTTGTGAACAGGATTGGATTCGGAGTGACAGAGTTTAGACCCCAATCAACTCTGGCGAATATATCTATAAGCCCAACTTCACTAGCAATGCCATAAAATGAAACTGTCTTGCTAACGTCTTCAACACAACATTTGATATGACTGCTGCAAAGGTGATGCTAATCTTCATCGGCTATATCTAGACAAAATATACTAATGCAAGCTAAAAATGGCTACTCATTCTGTATGTTCATTAGAAACTCTGTTGATGAAGCCCGCACTCTACCTGATGCTTTAACTGGTCTTAGAATACCGAGCAAAACACCTTTGGACAAGAACTTCTCTCTCATCTTGGAGCAAAACAATGCACTTTGGCTTACGATTAGTGTTAGAATAGGCAAAAGCTTACCAGGATATTAACAGATGTGAATAGGTTACCATCAGAAGTAAAAGTGCTTCAACTTTTGAGATCTTCCAAAACTTTACATAATTAAGTTATTTCTATCCTATAAATAGCATTTCACTAGTCTATTGTTTAATTGTTTTGCAATATAAGGGGGTTATTTTTAGTTGTTATCTCCTTTTAGCTTTTTTCACTTATGTATATCGGAATAGATTGACTTTGTTCTTAGTTGCACGGTACATTGTAAAACAGATGCTTTCTTTGAATTGTGCCCGAGGTAAAGAATTTTGAAGTAAAAAAGTTTCAAAATTGACCTTATATCCTTTTATGCTAATCTACGCTTGTCTATATATCCTCTTGACTTGTTAATTAATTAGAGAGTTAATCGAACATTACATCATCCACAGTCTTACATCAGGCTTATATCAATCAATCATTAATTACATGAATCATTAATTTAGTTTCTATTATGTTTCAGTAGTGTTTTAAAAGCATCAATGTACTGTATTGTATTGCTTTTTATTATATTATTATTCATTGTACTACATTGCAATGTATTGTATTATATTGTGTTGCATTACATTGTACTATATTACATTACATTGTATTGTATTGTATTGTGTCATATTGTATTATGTTGTATTGCACAATACTACTTTATATTACATTATATTGCATTGTATTGTATTACATTGTATTGCATTGCGTTATATTGTATTATATTGTATTGCATAACATTATATTATATTGCATCATATTGTATAGTAATATATTGTATTGCACTGTATTGCATTGCATGGTATTGTATTGCATTGCAGTTTATTATATTATATTGTAAATGAATGATCCCTTGAAAAACAGCATTTACTGAAGGTTTGCCCCCTGTAAATATGTCAAATGAAACAAAATACCAAGTAATAAATCTACAGACCAAAGGGAAAGCGTGGAATACATAAAATGCTAGCAATACAGTACTTGTCTCCTATTGTAAATCATCTGTAAAATAAATTTCCTCATTGTTTAAACATCATCTATTTTTGCAAACTCTCCCACGTGATTCTGCCACATTCCCACAAATACATCCTCCTTATTGTCAAGGGTCAAGCAAATGAATGATTCGTAAATCCTTGCATGCATTGCCAAGGACTCTCCATTCAAACAACATGATGGCTCTGTTGTAATTGGACTGGATGCTCTATATGAATCATGCATGTATGATCTGTAGGGATAACAGTGCGTTGAAAATAGCTGGCCATTTAGTCCTCTGTAACTTGGGCTGTGTGGATTTCATACATGACTACCATTCACCATTTACCCTGCTGCCACTGTGCATATTTAGTCTCTATGGGCTCTTTGCAAATCTTCCTTTTCAAAATTCTTTTGAATATCATACAGAATGACCAATCAAAATTAAAGTGATACATGGAGATACAAGAACCATACGACCTAAGCAATTGAGGTGCTAGGAATTGCCATCATCTGCAACGAGTTAGCTATCTCATAAAGCCTACAGCGTTGCAAGCAAGATAAAGGATTCCAGCAAAGAGATTCACGTGTATCCTAGTGAATATTGAATAAACCCAACTAAGTGATTGGATTCTGCTCAGAGACAATCATAAATAACTATATGTTTTGCTACTTTTACATTATGTCTTCCACCCTATTAACTTTTACCAACAAAGAGGTATTGTTGTTATACCTATAAAAGTAATATCCAAGAAATTCCCTTGCTTAGTAGATTCCAATATGTTGGGTAATTTATTGAACTATAATGACATTAAAAATCTATTTTTTACACAGAGTAAATATAAGCCCAGATGCTTATTTTTAGATCAAACAGAAAACAAGCACTTACAGAATTTGTTTAGCTGCAAGTAAATAATTGAAGTGGCCACGTTCGATAGCATGCAAACAAAATATCTCTTTATCGCTCTCCTAATGTCGTCAATTGGGTCGAATATTGAAGTAGCGTCGCCTATTCTTATTCAATCTGCAGCAAATTTATCTTCTCAGTCTCAAATCAATCCCCCACTTTCATCAAATATCACCTCTTTATCTAATCAAAATCAGGAATTGCGTGGTAACTAAATAAATTTGATAGATAATTTTATAGGGTGATGAATTTTTGCAGCTTATCTTTGAATTTTGCTATAAATAAGCGAGAACATCGAAAGGATAGACGAGATGCAAAAGACTATAGTAACTGAGGTAGCAAGAATGGAGTCTTGGATAACTTCTCTGCTCTTAATTGGTATGAACTTACTATATGGCCTGTAAATGTAGCTAACTAGAATGACAGCCATACTTTTAAGCTTATCGTCATTTTTGTGATACTGGCTTCTTGCGTAGTGATGTTTGCAGCTGCTTTACTGACAATAGCAGTGAGCTACAACCAGAGGTCCTCGATTTTCCTACTCAGTCATCGTCCATGATGAGACTCTGATAGTTACTTTTGTGTATTGGGACTTATGTTCCTTCTATTTTCAAGTAGGAGAGGTAGTTAATAAAATATTCCTTATATTATTACATATGCTAGATATGTCCTCGAGTTGCAGCCTACTTCTTGTGGATGAGCCCTATCTCTGTAAATGTAGCTTCCGCAATCTACATTTTGAGGACAAAAATTATATGTATGATGTTTGAAATGATCTTGAAAGGAACAAAAGGTAATCGTTCGTGCAATATCTCAAAGGCCTCTTAGCATTGATCAACCATATCGCATTGCTTTGGGTGATCAGATTCTGCCAAGCACTTCGCATCCCTTTGAAGCATTTTCAATGTATTAGTGATAACTTGATGCTATTGAAAACATCGTTTATTTAGTTACTAGAGGTACCACTTAGCCATTGCTCGCATGTCAAATTTCTATATTAGCTAATCTAAACTACATGAAACTCCATTTGAATAGTAATAGAATAATCTGTTTCTAATTCTACCACGCCCAATTTTCTATATCAAAAGCTACCAGTTTTACTTTGCAGATGCAGAGTATGCTATGCCTCTTTGGATAATAAATTTTACTTGTTAGTTCCCTTATTATGTCTTTTAGTTATCTAAAACCTTAGCTGATAATGCAGTAAGCTAAAATTTGATGGAAACATATCAAAATCAAATCATAACTGAGGCTGCTGTCGGTCTTCTTATTACTAACATTCTGTCTATTAGCAGGTTACGTCAGTTTGTTTGCTGATGCACAACAAAGATCAGGTGGCTATTTGAGAGATTACTCTCCGAATTGCAAAAGGATGATGAGAAGCTATCCAATCTGCGATGATTACGTAATGAAATATGTTTGTCTCAAAAGTTGCACATACAGCAAGGAGTGTAAGTTCTTTGATTGCACAAAGTATCCTCATACTACTCCCTTTGGTTTTAATAGTCAATAACTGACTGGCTCATTTGAATCGGGAATCATATTACAGAGCGTGGTTCTCCCAGTCATATACGATAAAAGAGTGTATATTCCTTGATTTCAACTCAGCATGCTCATATTCAGGGATGTGCCAAAGTAAAGGAAGGGGTACGGGGGGCTGTCACACCACCCCCCACCTCTGCTGAAATCTTCGGTAATTATATAGCATGTGGGTAATCGATCATAGTTTATCGGTAATTATGGGATATTTTCATAGCCTGTTGATAATTTTTGTTGCTACACCCCACTCAAAGGTCTTTCGGTACCCCACTGTTCATGTTCCTCCGTTGATTTTAATAGTGAATAATTGATTAGCGCATTTGAATCAGAAATCACATTACAGAGCGTGGTTATTCTAGTCATATGCGATCAAATTTCAAGCTATTTATAAGCGTTAGAAGAATTAATGCAGCTTATAGTGAATTTGTATATGCTCCTGACACCCAATCAGGCGTACTGAGTTTGATACCGCTATAATGGATATTCATAGGAAGACATTATGTCTTATCGAACAATTAAAAAACTGCACAAGTGTGTAATGGGAGACAAGTAACACAGGAGAATACAATTTCACATTATAGATGTATTCTAGCTTGACAGTAGATGAAAAATAATAGTCATGGATTATGACGGACAAAAAAACATGTGAATTACGTTCTTGTAAAGAATACTCCACAGATATGTTAGGACGTCCAAGAGTGTGAAACTTTTGCCTCAAATTTAATTACTTATTTTAGAATGAGTCATTCAATTAATTGTTGACCATATAATTTCTTACTTTTCAATTTAGTTCCTCTCTCGTGTGGGCTACGACACGTCACATCCTCGGATGAGCAATCTGAAAATGTCATTGAAGAAACAAACAGAGATAATCTATTAAACGAGGACGAACTGCTAAGAAAGAGAATAGTAGGGGGTACAGACAGTCAGGAAGGAGCTTGGCCATGGCATGTGGCCCTATTGTTCAAAAAGAGGCAGTATTGCGCAGGAGCACTAGTTACTCCAGGATGGGTTGTGACAGCAGCACACTGCTTCGGTGAGTAATACTTCTTTGTTAAAATTATAAACGTATGCTATTACTACCCCAAAAATATCAGCTTTATGTTTAATGTTTGCATAAGAAATATTAGTTTCTAGCATATATGGTGCATATGGAAACCATCGTTAACGATTGAATAGCAAAAAAGTACAGAAACATGTAGATATATATTGCAGACCACAGAGTGCTGGACAGAGGTAGCAGGACAAAAACTGCAGACCATAGAAAGCAGACCATCGAGCATAGGCCATATACTAACCGCACACACACCATGCTCACAAACGAAAACACGTACATACATACGCACATGCACCCACACACGCCCATAATCAAGCACCTACACGCGTACCAACCAGGGCCGGCTCCAGGAAATTTTTGTAGGGGGGTGTAGGCTACAATGTACCGAGTAGAGTCCCGCATTTCAAACAAAAATTTTCAAAAAATTTACCGACCGAAAATTAGACTTTACCGACTGAACGGCCTGGATCAATCGCTGGGGGGTGTCACACCCCCACACCCCCCCCATGGAACCGGCCCTGGTACCAACGCAAAAATGAGTCTACACACGTGCACTCATACTTACGCACGGATGCATTAACCCAACCAAACACGCACGCACACACAGACACACGAACACTAACATGTAAAAAAACACTATCATGCACAAAAACATACTCAGAAAGGCAACCGAACGAACACAGAATTCAAGGATATGTAAATATGCCAGTTTTAATAAATTGGATTCATTTCCTACATTTCATTCGCTCTGCTATTACTTGTCTACTTTTCTTGGGTGTGTCAAAAGAGATATTTCTTGAACAATTGTAGGAAAAAGCACTTCAACTGTTACCAGCGATTGGACAGTTACATTGGGAGAATATAGACTCGGATCAAAGGATGCATTTGAGCAAACTAGAGGTGTAAGAAAGATAATCATACATCCTCGCAACTTCCGTTATTGGGACTATGGCCATCTTGATATTCCTGATGATTATGATATAGGTATGTTGGAGCAATCTAACTTTTTGCAATAGTGTAGAATCTACGTCTGATATTATAAAGAGGACAGGTCTATGCCTTTTGTTTAAAGAAATGACAATAATCAAAGCTGCTATTCTAACTGCAATGTGCTTTTACTTCTCTTTTCTAAAGCGTTATTTTTAGTTCTTTCCAAGTACATTGCCCCATGTTCAAGCAATTCAATAGTTCAAATATTGTGTTTGATTTGCAGATCAGGGACGTTTGACTTTTAGAAGGGCTTTGGCCTATCATTTTTCAGTAACTATGCAAAAGTGCCCCTTTCAAGCCCACACGTGCCCCATTCAAAACGCAAAAATGCCCTTTTCGCACAATTTTTGTGCCCAAGTTCTCAACGTGAGATGAACAAAATGTGACAAAAGATGCATTAATTATGGTTCAAAGGAAGCAATAATGTACTACATACAATCTAGATATTGCTTTTTCGTAAGCTTTGGCTTGCAGTCATTGGACAGCAAGAAGGCTAGGCCAATATTTCCAATGGCGTGCAGACATAGCTTTGGCCCACAGACAAGTTTTTTTTCTACGTCGTCAAAAGTCGATGAAAACATGTTAGGGGTTGCATTCTTCCTCCTCAGCATAAAGAAATGAGAAAAAAAATTTATATCTTATTTTACAGAAGGGCTTTTCCGACATTCTAGAGAGTGTGATCTCCAAAACCTTTTCTAAGAGCAAGCCCCCAGACTTTCCAAGTTTTCTCCTATCACCTACTTTACCACTTTCCAACTATTAAACGTATATGTTAGATTGTCCAGCACATGCTATAAATGACATACCACTCGGCTTGTATGAAGATTACGCCCCCAAAAAAGTATTGAAAGTGTCCACCACCATTCCAAACGTATGAGCCGTACACGAAATATACATAGGTTGATTTATAGACGTGACCATTTACTTATAAGCGTGGTCATGTGTCCCCTACTGTCTGGGTGCTTCCTATGTCCCTGGTGTGGATCCTCTAAAGCTTGAAGGACACTATGGTCCGCAGCTTTATGATCTTTCTTTGCCTATTCATTAGCTAGTGCATAGAAACCAGTGGCGTGCTGGACGGCGGGTTGAGGGGCACGTACTACTCCTAATAATGACGTTTTAGGTGCGCT
>OLMO02000252.1:9294401-9343755 GCA_900291935.2 Cassiopea xamachana
AATAGGATGTGAAAATATATTTTCTGTTTTGGCTTTTACTTTGTGGTCAAATGTCTAGTGATCCCAAATCATGCTATTTAAGGTCACTTTGAAGACATGTGATACTGCATAACTGGGAGGTGCCAATAGGGGGGGTTGAGCGTAGGGGGCATTGCCCCCAATATTCTCAAATTTGTAAGAAAGTTAGTCAAATGTCTGTCATGCTGCAGGAGAGTTGGCCGCAGTATTTTCTGTGAGCGTTTTTGTTTTTAGTAACAATAGTTGGTCAATTGATCAGAACGCCTCCCCCCAACTGAAGGTACCTCGGCACATCAATGCTGACCGTCAATATCAAAATTAACTCTCTGATGAGGTAAAATTTCTAACTTCGTCCAATAACTTCTGAAACCGCGATTTCCACCTTTTTATCAAGCAAGAATCCATAGAAATACATCACTAAACCAAAATTTTATAGGATTCTAGATTTGAAGTCTAAGTTTTCTTTTGCGGTCGTGCAAATGAAATATAGCTCTAAATCGTCACAAAATCTATCAATTTTTATCCAATTTTTGCTTACTTGGTTAACATTTTTTCTGTTATCGCCGGCTATCAATGTAGAGACTGTCATCAATATGTAAAGGAAACTTTTAGCTTTGAAAAAAGTGGTGAATCATTGCTAGGAACTTTTAGGAAAAGCACATTATAGCAGCTGGAAGTTCAACACCCAACATCATGTTTGGTCATTCAATTATTCAACAGCCTGCGTCCAACCAGGCTTGTATCTGCAAGGGGAACACGGAGGGGCAGTGCTTGCCCAGCAGAAAAATTTGCGAGCCTCCCCCCTAACAGAATTATGGAAATGGAGATTTAAATAATCAAGAATGAGTTTTGGCCCCTCAATGTGATGACAAGGACAGGCTTTGCCCCTCCTGGAATTTCCTCTCGTGCTTACATAAAAGCTATTCAAACATTCTTGAAATTTTATATCACCTCAACAGAATTTATGATAAAGAAAAATAGTTTTATCAGTTCAAAAGGAAACCAACAAGATGTTCTTTCTCTTGTCAATTATTTTAAAATGAGTATTTTTGATTTGAAAACAAGAGTCTTTGTTGAACAAGTAGGTTCTGTGTAGAAATAGAAGTCTTTTTGATGCAAAAACAAGCTCCTTAAATAAACGTGATTTATTATTCTGTCAGGAAGAGTTAGGAATGCTGAAGGGGGAAAGGCAGTTTGAGTTATAACAGACTAAGATTTTTCTAAACGGAAGAAAGTTCGCTCACAAACATAGCCAACATTAATATCATCCATAGCAAGTTGATTGCCCAAATGGCTGCAATCGACATTTTGTACTTCACGAAAGTAATCTGCAATGGCTTCTAAAGGCTAGATATTTGTTTTTTTGTGCAACCTGCAAACTACTTCTATTGGTCTCAAATTCAAAGCAAGTTTGTCGAATATCGTTCATTCATAATGACAGTAGTGAAAAAAGATATCTAAATCCACAGTTCCACCTTTTCAAAATGGAACGCACTCTGGACATGTAGAGTTTTGACGGCAGACGTGATTAGCATCAATTTTGCAAGGTTTGGTATAGGTAGCCTATGGTTCTGCTGACATATTTACCAACCTTACTCTTGTAGTAGTCAAATCTGCCATCCAAAGGTCAACTATTGACTCCTAAGGGGCATTTGCAGTCGTAGGATATCTAGCTTTTCATGCTGAAAAATGTTCTGGCTTTTCAATCTTTAGTTCCTATTTCCCCCGACCTAGCCAATGGAGCCTAGTGTGTGGCGAATTTTGGTGATTCTCCTAGCAAATATTTTTCATTCTCTTCTGCCCATTACTGTCTCTTTCAATTTATGCAATGACATCTCAGTTATTTCGTTCTGTAAATCGAACCACCTTGTGCTTTACCTGTCTCGTCTTCTTGTCTCCTCCAGACAACTTTTTCAAGTCCATAATCTCGTATTGCAGGCCTAAAGAAGGCGAGAGCTCACTTGATCATGCCTTCTAAGGGAATTCCTTGCTATATTTCATTTGATATAAACTTATTTTTTCTTCTTGCTGTCCAGGGTATTCTCAGCACCATCATATGAATAAGGAATATGCTACTCTGCAAGAATATACTCATGTTTTTGCCTTTAAAACGAAGATTTACATTTAACATGATAGTGCTTCATCTTATGTCATTGACAGTCTTACGTTAGACCTTCTTCTTTACCCTTAAATTTGTCATATTGTATCCACAGGAATCACTTCTGGAGGAAGACTCTACGTTTGTTGAATTTTTCAACTCGTTCTTGGCACTACCAGTAAGTACAATTTTTTTGTCGTTAAAAATTCTAAGAAAATAAATGCATTTGAATAAATACAAGTAAATGCATATCATGATGGAGATTCTGTAGTTTGGAACAGAAATGCGCTTGTTTTGATACAGATTGCTTCCTGGTGTCAGGGCTTGAACTCCCATCTGCTCTAAGTGGCTTGAGATTCATTCAATGATTAGTAGATAGGCACACCCAAGATCTTGTTGACCTCGCTGATATGGCGAGTTCTTATCTGGATTGCACGAATGATCAATGCATCATCTAAGTTCAGCTGCAATTTAAATTGAAGAGAAATTATCTTCATCAAACCATAGTTTTTTACTTCAAAAACGATATCATACATTCTAATGAAAAGGTGGCTTCGTCATATGGCGACGCTGAAGCTGTTTATTTAGTATCCCTAATGATAAAGAAATTTTCCCTAGATTTGGAAGTACTTGAATTGCTCTATTCACATGCAACTTTCGAAAAAATCACCAAGCTAGGCACCTTTGCTGTTCACATCAATATCCATCCTAACTAATCATAGCCTGATTATAGTGCCACCAGCTCAGTACGACGTCTATAGATAAGCGCCATGTCTATCATTGCATTCTCCGCGAAATTCGAATACGATGTGCATTCATAAATCAAAGCTCTTCTTTTTTATTAATCTTCCTCATTTATTGTTATCTTTGTTATTTTTCTTTGTTATCATTCATCGTTGTTAACTACCAAATATTACCGGCCTCTTCAAGTTTTATAACAAGCTGTAAAAGTTAAGATCCCATCTAATTTCTTACGGAGGTAAGACACTTATTAGAGAAGATTCGTGTCTAGGGACATCAGCAGATGAAATTGAGTCTCCAGCTGGGTTTTTTTTGAAAAACTTCGATGCTGGGTGGAAGAATAGAATCCTGGTTGCAGATGGGGTTGTACAGCCTGCTGTTGGTGAAAAGTTTTTGATTAATGCTACTATCTGTCATATTTCCATTTTAAACTGTGTTTCACCTTTTATTACATGCTAAAGTATGCTGATACTGACTTTCTTACATGCTTTGGTGGTCGCATAATAGTTTTATAGCTGCACATTTTCACTCAAACTGCACAAATTTTTTCCAGGATTGTACATTTTGTGCATAATTGCATGTTAGAATGAATGTGGCTAGCTCATTTCTTCATCGTTTTTCACTCCCTGCTTTTCACTCGAGTCCCTAGTCGCTGCTAGTTTGACATTACGTGCGCATTAAGCCATGGGGTGAAGCAAACGGGCAATGTAGCCACTATATTACTTCTTCATCAGTATTGTGTTGCATATATTGTCAGCTGTTTCTTGAATTTAGTAAATTCATTAAAAATTCCCATTCATTTGTTAACTAGACAATGGTATATTGTTTTGTAAGACGGTGATTTATTGGAAAATCCTTCTACATCCTTACATATGTGCTTACGCTGGTATTTTCTTGAGATTACCGATTCCGTTCATGGTATTGATTCACAGCATCGAGCTCCAGCGATATGACTTGTATGCTGCCGTCATATTATGCATTTGCCAAGTCCTTTCAGACACAAATAGGAAATTTTCTCCGTAAAGAATGGCATGTTGAGTTCTACGCCAACTAGAACTACTAGAGGAATTATTTCTCACATTTTTGTTTACTTGATTTGTGCACGAAAAGAGCACCGGTTATAGAATGGATTTTGAACTACTTCATTCTAGCTTTAACTTTGCCATTCCAAAACATCCATTTCCTACTCTAGGATGAGCGCATCTATATTCAAAGTGAGGACTATTGTGTTCTGAACCTCTCTATTCCTTTTTCTATCTCATTTTTCACATCATCTCTTAATACATGAACTGTAACTTCCTGCAGATGTTTCCAATACGCCTTCATTACAATCCGGATACGGGCTGCTTTGAAGAATTTAAGCAAAAGCTAGCTGATGATGTAATGGATGACATTGCAAGACGGGCTACATCATCAAAGAGATTCCCTAATGCCAAAAGTGCAGTGGAAACAAAGGGATTCAAAATTGGATATTATGTTAAGGTTGTTGTTGTTATCTCTCCCTATTATTGGTAGCAGCATCATCCTTATATATTTTGTCTAGTATTCTTTACTGTCTGGGTGAAATAGAGACTGCATAAAGTATAACATAATATGGTTTAATATAATATAATATAATATAATATAATATAATATAATATAATATAATATAATATAATATAATATAATATAATATAATATAATATAATATAATATAATATAATATAATATAATATAATATAGTGTGAACTGTATTGCTCTTATTGGTATGAATTCCAAATATTCAAGCTGATTATATATTTTGTCATTAAAAAGGATAGTATAATTTTGATTTGTTTTTACAGCTGCTTTATGAAGCATATAATGTGTTAGGTATTATATCAAACATCCTCTGTTTTTATTCACGACTTTTTAGATAATAACGCCTATTTTACTTCATATCATAAAGTTGTGATAGAGCTCATAAACGAGAAAGGTAATGCTTTATTCATTCTAGTTTCTGGAAAAAGAAGAAGGAATTGATTGGATAAAGAAGAATAGATTGCCCCTGTTTTTGAGAAGCGAAATTTGCGCGGAATATAAGCTCGCTCGATCACTTTCTAATGCTCAGGTGAGTATCCGCGTTTATGTCCGGATGAAATTGGCGCATGAGCGTCTGTTTGCACGTGCGTCCTTGTCTGCAAGAGCTACTATTGCTCATAATTATTTGGAATTACACGTGCGGTCCTAGGTTTGTGGATCCGAAGGACAGAGTGTCTTATTGCTGAGGCATGCCAAATGTCTCATTTAGGATAAAGCTTGATTAAGTGTTGCAGCTGCGACGACGAAGTTCTTATTTGGCATCTACGATTGCACGGTTGATCGTGATGTTGATACGTGCAATTTTTTGCTCGTACTGGGTGATTTTGCACATATGTGGACACGCGCACGTGCAGTTGTATGTATCTCCAGGCATGGCCTCCTTTTTTCACACAGTTTGCATCAAGTATTTTTCTTCACTTCATGTAGAAAGTACACTAGGGATTAGTGACGTATTTAGAGGACTGAAGTGATTGAAGGACTTCATTTTGTGCCTCAAATTTTACACGGTGCCTTTGTGGTTTACAGTTTACTTTGCTCTTCTTTCCGCATTTTGTGCTTAAATTTACCCACGATACTCCTTTCCTAATAACACCAGCAACAGGATTTTTTGATCTTTGAGACTGATGTACTGTAAAGAAAACATCCTACTTGAGGATTTTGTAGTCCAGTGATACACTAGATAGCCAATCGTGTATGATTACAATCTTATCATTTTCATTCACGATATTAGATAACAAGTCTGTTATAATTAAACTTCTTTCCTTTACATGCACGCCACTAGTTAGCAAATCGTGCTTGACTGCGCTCCTATCTTTTTCAGACACGATATTTGATGAACATATTGATTGACTCAAGCAACTTAAATAGAACTGCTTTTGATGAAACCGCTGCCCCTAAGTATCGTACGAATAGGAACAGAGGAGGTTTGCCTGGACTCGCTGAATTTCAGCAGCAAATGTTTACGGAGAAAGAAGGCTCTTCTGAGAGCAATTCAGTTTTTGGGGTACGCATCTGTTTATTCTATATCCAAGTAATGCATTCTAATGTTTGTAGGATATCTATAGCATGGATGCCACAGCAGAGGGGCTTAAACGTAGCTCCACCCACATCAATTAATAAGGAGAGTCTTGACTCTTCAAATTGACGCTTGAAATTTAATTTCGTCTGTCATCTTATTGCATAGCATAGCTCCTTGAAAGGAAAAAGCCTTCATTCCTGATTCTGACCTACCCTTAGGCAAGACGACATTCTTTGTGCTTGAATTGTGATTCTTCAACTAGCACTTTATTCAGAGCCATCATTTCTTCACGGCCTGGTACTTGGCTCTCCAAACCCCCCCCACGCCCATTTGGCTGTTCCTTACACATCTTCCCGAGCCGCTTATAGTTGTAAAATTAGTCAAAGTATTTCTTTCGTTTCTTGTTCTGTCTTCAGGGTTTTCACTCCTGCTGGAAAAGCTGGATTTGCTGGAAAAGCTGGAAAATGGGCCTTTTTCGGAATTTGGCTGGAAAAGCTGGAAAACCATAGGCTTTTCTCCTGCTTTGGCTGGAAAAGCTAGAAAACCATAGGTTTTTCACCCGCTTTGACTGGAAAAGCTGGAATTTTGATTCTGGACCTAATAGTAGTTAACGTCATTATTAGATCTTATTGAAAAACAGGATTAAAAAAGAAAAGATTATTCATTATCATGTGGGATAGGCCTTTTTCGCCAAATCGACTCAGGATTGAAAGTTTTCCCTATGTTTTTCCAGGGTGTTTGGTAGGTCCTTACCTTCCGGGGGTGGTTTACCTGGAGATATTGAATGTATATAGGAAATTCAAATTTATTGGAAATTTTAAACTCATTCCATACTTTGTGTCAATAGCTGGACCGAATTTTCGATGGCTGGAATTTCACATCAACATTCATGTTATGGCTGGAAAACATGTTTTTTCTGCCCAAAAGGCGGAAAAGGTCACTTTTTTTGAAACTTTAGCTGGAATTTCAACTTTGACTCAGTGGACACCTTGCTCTTATCTTTTTATACTTTTTGTTACAGGCAATTTTCACTCGCGTATCCAATATTGTAATAACATATTGTTTTATTACTTTGTCTACTCTAATGCTCAAAAGATCTATTATCTGCATTTCTATTACAGTTCCTATCATCCTTATAGCAGTGTTTCCTAACTTGGGAGGAATTCCCCTCTTGGTGGGATTTTAACCTTTTAAGGGGGGAGTGGAAGCTACTATCGTCGATGATAAAAATACTGGATAGAATATCCCTATTGTTTCGGTAATAAATTGACATTTAATCATTCTAGCTTATGTTGATCCAAACATGCATGATGTTAGTTTAATTTGGTGAGAGGGAATCGCTATCATTGTATTTAGTCAAGGAGGGGCAGTAAAAAAAGGGCTGGGGACCCCCCTTTATAGTGAAACTTCAAAATCAATTTCTTTTTAAAGGATTCTTCCTCTGTGAACGTATCAGATGCTTCAGACAGTGAAATTCCGGAATTCTCAGAAATAGACTATGAGATACAGTCATCTGAGTACGGAGAAGGTATTGAGGCGTACACGTCACGGTACTTAAGAAGAAACCGAAGAACATTGGTTAGAGATGTGCAGCTTGATATGGATAGCCCAAATGATGATGAAGCTACCCATTCCATGGACTGTGAAGATGACAAAGCTGCAGAGGAAGGGGCTCCAAGTAAAGAAAATTGTACCGACCTGAAGCGTGAAATTTCACCTGAAGTGACCGCCCAGGACGAGTTCAATGGAGAAGATCCAGAATCTAATGGGAAGATTGGCGATTTAGTAGATTCGCGAAAAGAGGATTTTGATGATTTTGGGACAAAGAAATACGTGGATGATTACAATGTGTTGACAGTTGTGGAAAGTCTCAAAGATAAGTATAAAGCTGCACAAGAGCTACCTAGTACTGAATATGAAAATGAAATTAAATTAATTGAAGAGGAGGATAGGAAGAGTATTTTGGAAACTGGATGTGGTAAACTGCAGACATTGAGGGAAGTTTCTATGGAAGAAGAGGTACTGGACTCTCACTTTGAAAAAATTCCGTTGCCTTACATACAAATGCCTGTTAGTGAAGAATTGGATATCAATAACAATGAAGTCAAGGATCATAAACCTACAGCAGGTAAAATCATTTTATATAGCTATGCCTCTATCAAATAATTTGTGATCACATTTATTAATAACTTGAATGTGTGATTTAGAATGTAAATGTTTAACTAGATCCTGTAGATTTTTTTTCAATCGTAGTTGATGTCCTCAGTATGTTCTGTTAATAGTTTTGTGTGTTACTGCATCAAATACTTTGACCTGATAATCAGGAGATAGAATAGAAGGACGCTATTTTGCTCTCTCTCGAGTTGCGTTTTCACGTTGCACCTTTGGAGAAGTCTTAAGACCTATTCACAGAAGCTGAAGACAAAGAAGAGTTTTTTTTATGATCAAACTTTGGATATATTGAAATATTTCTCTTCATTTGATGGCTTATTAGTGAAAAAGTTCAAATAGTTCGAAGTAGTTTAAAAAACTTTGAAGTATTTATGAAATATGGCGCAGGGTTAAATTATTTGTTTGTACTTAAGAGTACCTTATTCATAGATTTCCCTAGAGTGATAGTTAGAGTCGAGTATCAGTTCACGCTAGACATCCTGAAATTTCTGGAAATGAACTTTTTAGCAATTTGAATTATTGCAAGATGATGAATTAATTTCTTGGCACATTCCTGTACTTTTTTTTATTTTTTCCTCTATTATATTCTTTCTGTTCATTTTTTACCAAATAGTATGCTTTTTACTATATTTGTCTTCATGTGTGAAGCTGTCATTTGTGTGTTAATTTTGTCGAATGAATTATTTCACTAACACATCAACATTAACTTTATTTATTAACTGAATGTTGATGTGTTAGTGTTAACAGTTTTTAATACACCCTTTATTGCTGGAGTTATCCATGTGTTTTCGTGTAATAAGGCATCAAGCTATCACAGGCTTCATTTGCCTCTCATTTCTGGGAAAGAGAAAGCACTAGAACTATAGGTGTCATGTAAAGTCGGGCTCATGACCTTGTGTCTTTTCCCGCCTATGGTGAGACAGTAGTATGTATAGGTTGTCTGTGCCTTGATGCACCTGTTGCTAGGAACAAAAAGGGGCGAACCTGATTATCTCCAGTATGGGAGCCCCATGCTTGTTTTGATCCTCGTGGTACCCAATATCAGAAATATTCTTAAGCCAGACAAGCGGCACCGCAAATTCTAGCAGAATACGGAATGTCAACAATATCAGCATTGCATATCTTCTTTGTTATAGATGTTGATGCAGATAGTATCAAAGAAGTCATGGAGGTAATGGAGGAGAAAGAGGAACAAGATAACAAAGAGAACTTGACGGTTGAAGAAAATCTGCGCTCTGGAGTTCCACGCAGGGTCTCGTTTGAATCAAGAGCAGATAATGAAGTTGAAGATCATTCAAAATCAGTTGAAATAGTGAATAGCAAGTTCCTGCAAAAGCGCCACTCTGTACCGCACAACAACGCATTGGCACTATATGACTTTCAGGCACCCCAAACAGATGACGAAAGCACACAGTCATCTTATTACAGAAGGAAATCAATGCCGACACCAGAGGCGAGACCAGCTCGTAAGAGGCAGTCGAGAGGATCAATAGGCCCTGCTGCATTGCAAGAATTGACGAAGCTTTTGTCGTTGAAAATGAAAACCGCGAACCCACGTGAAGAACTGTTATCGTTTTGTGAAGAGACAGGTATAGTTTCGAGATCAATTCTTGGCTTTATTTGCTCTATGTCTCACTTCATGTAATCAAGGAATCTGTATTTCTTTTTGTGGAATTATATATTTATGATAAATTAAATTAAGAACAACGTTTTGCATTATTTTCAGAAGTTGCATACTGTATCGCATCAGATTTTATCGAATCCATTTGAATCAACCTCATTTAAAAACTTTCTTCATGTGGAGTTTGTTTTGCTGCTTTGTTTTAGTATTCATCATATACACAACTATAGTTTGTTGACAATATTAAGTGTAATGTATTCGTCAATCGCGACGACAAGGATCAACTAGACATCCTGCGATCAAGGCTGAGCTCTGTGGGTACACAGGTGGCTGATCAGGCCGATCCATGCCCGGAATATCTGTTGGCAGCGGGGACATGGAATGGTGGCAGCTGATGGTGATCGGTTGGCACTTTCCTTCCGGACCTGTGTGTGTTGCGCGGCTGCTGCAATGCTTGGCACCTTTGTGGACAGCTGACCTCTGCTTTCCTCTGCCCTGCGCTGTCTGCTTCCATGTGTCAGGGTATCTGCTCCCATCTGTCTGTTCCCATGTGTAAAGTAATTTAGCATACGAAGACAAACATATTTAATTGCTATCAATCCTAGGGCCTGACAAGACAAGAAGGGCTGCCCCCTACTCGAGATAGATACTTTTCTTTGAGATCTCGGCAGTAATAAGAAACATATGCAGATTTGATATTGCGATTACATATATGCAGGTCAGCCCTTGGGAATTGGAGATTGTAGGTCAATTGTAATAGTTGAGGTGAGATTCTCTTTCATTGTACAGACTTCGATGAAACCAGGCCTGGCCAGTGTCATTACTTTCATTCAACATACTCATATTCCAATCATTTGCAAACGCTTTGTTAGAGGTCTCCATCCTTTCCAGTACTAGCCATTTAAGTAAATATTAAATTTTTTAAGAGACCTGTGAATTGTATAGAGGTAGATTTCTGTATGTGAAATTTCTTTACAGAAGCGGACGATGACAGTGATTCCAATCAGTCATTCACAGAGCATAGAAGGCCAATTAACATTGCATCAAAGATTGGAATGGATGCATTTAAGTTGTTTCTTATTGATACACCCGGTGAAAAGCTGTTTTTACTATGGATTGAGATTGAAAAGCTGAAATCATGTGAAAGCAGCGAAGAAAGACAAAAGTTAGCATCTTCTTCCTTTTTACGGTGATCTTCTTTATTCGTTTTCACTCCAGATTATATCACACCCTGCACGCAAGCAACTCTATATCTTTCTCGATTAGCTCTTATTTTTATTTATTTCATTTATTCATTTTTATATATTATCGATCCTCTTTATTTGTTTCCAAGTCTTAATATTTCCATTCTTCACCTTTAGGAATGCTATTTCGCTTAGTATTTGCTTTTGCTCAGCAATGGTTTTCCTTTGTCATTAGTGTTTGCTTCATATCTCTACTGAAGTTGCATTCTGAGCTACTAGCTTTTTGTAAACTATTGTATGCTGAAACTTAGGGCCCAAATACAGTACTAACTTAAGGCGGGTTTCCACTCAAATGAATGAACCGATTCGGCCGATTAGATCCACTCGACCGAGTGGGTTGATAGTTTTCACTTAAACCAGGGGTGTCCAAACTTTTTGCGACGGGGGCCAGATTTTCTATTGTAAAAGTGGTGGGGGCCAACCTTTTTTACGTATAGCAACGATAATTTAAGAAAATTTTTGGAAGCCACTTTGTGTTTCACATTTGCTTTTTTTGTTTCAATTTCAACATCTTAAGAATGTTTTTGGTACATTTGAAACAAGCGTATCACATGCACTTGAATATTCACTTAAGCTTTTTTCTTAAACAGAAGTAATTGTGCTCTTACGTGAGAATTCTGGTGGAAAACCACTGACCATGAATTCTAGCGCGTTGGGGGTNGTTGTCTGTGCCTTGATGCACCTGTTGCTAGGAACAAAAAGGGGACAAACCTGATTATCTCCAGTATGGGAGCCCTATGCTTGTTTTGATCCTCGTGGTACCCAATATCAGAAATATTCTTAAGTTAGACAAGTGGCACCGAAAATTCTAGCAGAATACGGAATGTCGACAATATCAGCATTGCATATCTTCTTTGTTGTAGATGTTGATGCAGATAGTATCAAAGAAGTCATGGAGGTAATGGAGGAGAAAGAGGAACAAGATAACAAAGAGAACTTGACGGTTGAAGAAAATCTGCGCTCTGGAGTTCCACGCAGGGTCTCGTTTGAATCAAGAGCAGATAATGAAGTTGAAGATCATTCAAAATCAGTTGAAATAGTGAATAGCAAGTTCCTGCAAAAGCGCCACTCTGTACCGCACAACAACACATTGGCACTATATGATTTTCAGGCACCCCAAACAGATGACGAAAGCACACAGTCATCTTACTACAGAAGGAGATCAATGCCGACACCAGAGGCGAGACCAGTTCGTAAGAGGCAGTCGAGAGGATCAATAGGCCCTGCTGCATTGCAAGAATTGACGAAGCTTTTGTCGTTGAAAATGAAAACCGCGAACCCACGTGAAGAACTGTTATCGTTTTGCGAAGAGACAGGTATAGTTTGGAGATCAATTCTTGTCTTTATTTGCTCTATGTCTCACTTCATGTAATCAAGGAATCTGTATTTCTTTTTGTGGAATTAAATATTTATGATAAATTAAATTAAGAACAACGTTTTGCATTATTTTCAGAAGTTGCATACTGTATCGCATCAGATGTTATCGAATCCATTTGAATCAACCTCATTTAAAAACTTTCTTCATGTGGAGTTTATTTTGATTCTTTTTGTTAGTATTCATCATATACACAACTATAGTTTGTTGACAATATTAAGTGTAATGTGTTCGCCAGTCGCGGCGACAAGGATCAACTAGACATCCTGCGATTAAGGCTGAGCTCTGTGAGTACGCAGGTGGCTGATCAGGCCAATCCGTGCGTGCCCGGATTATCTTTTGGCAGTGGAGACATGAAATGGTGGCAGCTGATGGTGATGGTTGGCACTTTCCTTCCGGGCCTGTCTTTGTTGGCCGGCTGCTGTGATCCTGCTGCTCTCACAGGACTTGGCACCTTTGTGGATAGCTGACCGCTGCTTTCCTCTGTCCTGCGCTGTCTGCTTCCATGTGTCAGGGTATCTGCTCCCATCTGTCTGTTCCCATGTGTAAAGTAATTTAGCATACGAAGACAAACGTATTTAATTGCTATCAATCCTAGGGCCTGATGACACAAGAAGGGCTACCACCCTACCTGAGATAGATACTTTTCCTTGAGATCTCGGCAGTAGTAAGCAACATATTCAGATTTGATATTGTGATTGCATAGATACAGGTCAGCCCTTGGGAATTTGAGATAGTAGGTCAATTGTATTAGTTGAGGTGAGATTCTCTTTCATTGTACAGACTTCGATGAAACCAGGCCTGGCCAGTGTCATTACTTTCACTCAACATACTCATATTCCAATCATTTGCAAACGCTTTGTTAGAGGGCTCCATCCTTTCCAGTACTAGCCATTTAAGTAAATATTAAATTTTTTAAGAGACCTGTGAATTGTATAGAGGTAGATTTCTGTATGTGAAATTTCTTTACAGAAGCGGACGATGACAGTGATTCCAATCAGTCATTCACAGAGCATAGAAGGCCAATTGACATTGCATCAAAAATTGGAATGGACGCATTTAAGTTGTTTCTTATTGATACACCCGGTGAAAAGCTGTTTTTACTATGGATTGAGATTGAAAAACTGAAATCATGTGAAAGCAGCGAAGAAAGACAAAAGTTAGCATCTTCTTCCTTTTTACGGTGATCTTCTTTATTCGTTTTCACTCCAGATTATATCACACCCTGCACGCAAGCAACTCTATATCTTTCTCGATTAGCTCTTTTTTTTTATTTATTTCATTTATTCATTTTCAATTCTGTCATGAATAACCTGAGTGTGGGTGAGGAATTTGTACAGAGGCAGAACAGAAAAGAAGGAGAACTACATTTCATTAGTCCAAGAATTGAAACCTATTTACTGAACTCTTTTTTGCCAAACATTTAGGGGTCAATCATTTAAAACCCTGGATACCGAGGCAGGATACAGTTAGGGAGGATATGATCACTTTTCAAAGGACAATTGGGAGTACGAAGCTTCCTGGAGAATCTTGAGAGGTATGGATTGCTCTAAAGGAAGTTCTAGAGCAAACTTTTTATGTGGATGAAAGTAAAATAGCAATGAAGAAAGCAATGTTAAAATGCTTACGGTAAATTTACATGGAAACTTAGTTCTGTAGATAGAAATATCGGCTCGAATTTCGGTATGAAATTTTCTACATATTTTTGAAAATTGTCCCTGTATCCAGAGTTATAAATGACTGGCCCCGGGAAATGTGAAAGTCTGTTAGGACTGAGAGGCCCCAGAATCACAAAATCATGCGAAAAGAGAAACCATTTCACCTGCAGAACGCTTTGCCATTAGTTTTAATAGACTTTCACACTCTATCATATCTTGTAGCAGGGGATGATGCAGACAAATATTTGCCTAAGCAATGACTTCAAAAGCGTTGTTCTTCATTCGATTACTATTTAAGCTCCTGCTTGAAGGATGCCACAAACATCGTTAGCTTCGTACATCTACCACAAAGGCCTCTTAGAATGCTGCACGATGTAGTTTACATCGGGATTTACAAGTCAGTACTTCCTCATGGCTACTCGCCATTTCCGAAGCCTTTCTTTTCGAGTTGATACATTGCCTGCTGTTCGAATTTAAATATTGTCTGCTTGCTATTGTGACGATATTGCCATCTTGCATGTGATTGGTCAGGGGATTATAGGTCGATGCAAACGATGAAAAAGTTCAAACCATTTGAACTTCTCACTTAGCAGATTCGGTCGAGGGCAGCCGAAGGGGAATCCACATTTGAACCTACTACGCATGCACTAACACTGGCCGCCTCGGTCGAATTTTTGCATTCGTTTAAGTGGAAACCTATATTAAAACGGCAGCAAGACATTCCAAGACTCTACTTAACACTGAAAATACTTGTTACCAGCTTGCTTTTACCAGGGTAGCGGTTCCAAGATTAACTGTAATCGCCAATTTACAGTCTTCAATGTTAATTTGATATTTTGACATGACCCTCATTGCTTCTCCGTCTATTGCATGATTTCAATCAAGAATCTATTGTGTATATGCCAAAGCAAACTACTTTCATCTGTGATGACAGAATTTTCCAAACTGAGCACCTCCAAGAGATGCTCATTTCGAGCGAGCAGCTCCTTTCATGTAAAGTTAAGCACTTTTCTTGCATTTTTGACCAAATACACTATGCATCAAGGTGCGAATTCGTTTAACTGTGAGAACGTCGGTAGGCGTTCAAGTTTAATCCTGTTGTGTATTTGGGCCCATAAGTTCACTATGTGTGGCTGTTATAGAGAAGTATGTGACTGAATACAATAATTTGAAAGAGTTGAATCATTGCAAACCTCCGTCCTACAACTGAAAAATACGATTTGGCTCATAGAAACATTCAGTGATTTCCAAGTAATTAGAGACGCTCAGAGTAAATAAACTATTGAGAGACTCTCACCTGGGAAGAATTTCTTTTCTCATTGAAGCCCTTTTTACGTTGCTACTGATCAATTTGGATACTGATCAAAAAGTGATCCGTAGCAATGTAAACAATGCCTAAAAGTGCTAACTGTATGTAGACTGGATCACTATTTTTCAGTTTGCTAAAGGGATCAAAATTGATGCGGAGAACTGTACCCGTTTTGCTACGGATAGCTAGAAGTAGTGTAAACGGAAGGCCAACCCGCACCACTTGTGGTACAGATCGATAAGTGATCCGTAGCAATGTAAATGAGGCCGGATTCAAGGTTTTTACTATTTATTTTCAGCTACACTATTCTCTGCAGAAAGGCAATGAGTAGGTCACTTATTTTAAATATGATTCTACTCAGTAAGGCATTTTTACCTTAGGATGCTGTATTGTAGTGTTTGACTTTTATCATTTCACTCTTACTTTCTCTTCCATCTTTATCAACCAGTATACTTTCTTTAGCATGGTTCAAGGTATACGCAAGCGTTTCTTTCGAAGTGGGGCTGTACATGAACTGAAAATAGAGACTGTTCGCCAATGGAGCATTTCAAACACGGCTGACTTATGCTACGATACTCTCGTAGAGATTCAAGATAAAGTACAAGCACCATTAGAACAATATTGGTATGCTGTTTTTCTATTTTCATACAGGGTGTCTACTCCGGCTGGAAAGCTTGAAAGCCATGTTTTTCTCCTGCTTTTGCTGGAAAAGCTGGCATGTTTTTTGACCTAATAATTGTAGTTAACGACATTATTAGATGAAAAGCGATCCTATTGAGAAACAGAATTAAATAAGAAAAGATTGTTCAATATCATGTGGGCAGGACTTTTTCACCAAGTTGACCCAGGATTGGCAGATAGCCTTATGATTTGTCATGGTGGTTGGTAGATCCTTACCGTCCAGTGGTGGTTTACGGAAAGAAATGGAAATGTATAGGAAACTCCAATTTATTGGTAATTTTAAGGTCATTCAATGCTTTGTGAAACTAGTGGTATTACATTTTCAATGGCTGGCATTTCATATCAAAATTCATGGTGTGGATGTGTTTTTTCTGCCCAAAAGGCTGGGGAAATGTTACTGTGGCTGGAATTTCAACTTGAACTCAGTGGACACCCTGAAATATTTTCTATGTATTGTCATGTGTATAATAGACTTGTAAGTTAAGGAGCATAAATATTTTTGTTTGAAACATGAGATAAATTAATACACCTTTTCATTTGGGACCTAGTTCTTGATAGTTAAAAGCACCCATTTTTGAATTGCCAAGAACTTTCAGTCAGGAATAAATTACTAGAAACTACTACCCACTGACGTAGATTTATTGCTATGGAAGCTTGATAACGAACATTGAATTAGATAGCAAAGGAGTTCGATGGATAGAAGAAAGTTTGCAAGATTGTTTATCAGAAAATAAGCGAATTTTAAGTTTTTTATTGATTTGGTATTGTACCTAAGTACTTGCATTCAACTTCCTGGCCAAAGCAGTGGTTCAAGTTATGCTATGGCCTATATGAGGCAGCGTTTACACGGTGCCGACCGAATATTTGGTCGGTCAAATATTTGGCCACTTAGGCGTAACGTTTACAAGGGGCCGGCTAACCGACCTCAAATTAGGTCACTTAGGCGTGCAAATATTCGGCCGCTTAGGAAAGTGACCTTCTTTGGAACTTGGCCGGTCAAGTTTGCGAACGGCCCCGTGTGAACGGCTTTGGCCGGCCGAATATTTACACGGTACCACATAGAGGGTTTCAATATGCGATTAAGAGGCCTTTAGTAAATGACAGATTGTTTTTAATGAGTTTTCGCTCAAAGGAAGTTACTAGTTGTTTGCCATGTTTCGTTTCTCAACATTTAATGGATAAATACAAGCATGAGTGAATGATGTCGTAGACTAATTTGAATTCTGATGTCGGTTTTGAATGTAATAGCAAATGCAGTAGGTATTGCTTCCATGGTTACTATACCATCAAGTAACTTCCATCATACGATGTCCTCAGCCAAAATGAAATTCATTTCACTTTCTTTTTCTTTTGTACGCCAGTTTCTCAAGTTTCCACACTCTTCTGATTGAACGAGAAATAGATTTGGCACAATTCGTACTTTGCGCATTTCATAAACTTGACTGACCGGCCCCGTGTGAACGCAATGCCTAAGCGACCTTTTTTTTGGTCGGCTGTTTAACCGACCTAATATTTGGCCGCTGAAATATTCTGCCGGCCCCGTGTCAACGTAGCCTGAATCACAGATGGAAGGGTGCACGATGGTGTGTTGCACTGAATTAGCATCCGCTTGTACATTTGTATATAAACACCCCAGCACTATTTCGAAGTGTTGTTGAAGCCGTAATATATAAATTATTATCAATTCCCATGCTGTTTTATTCTCACTGTTTCTTACAGGTGCGCAAGGTTCACTTTTCATCAAAAACGTAGCCACAAATGCACAGGAGGCAATTACGTCAACAATGATCATAGTTGCATAGAGAATCGATGCGCAACGCACCAGAGAGAATTAAAGCGAGTCCCACAGAGACCTAATACTTGTTTTCCGAATTTAAGAACAAAGGTAGTTTTGTATGAATTTTATCGGAATTTTGATTAGATGGTCATATTTCTTTTTAAATAGTAGAGTTTTTTGAGGATTGGCTTTTATGGCAATGAGTTCCCTATTTATTTATAGTTTATGGGTTTGTCGAATTCGCTGCAATAGATCCAGGCCCCCATATCTTTTCTGTTACTTGCAAGTTTTTGGAATACTTTGTTACCAGCCATGACCCTTCCATAGGTGTTAATGGCGTGATTAGGCAATGTTTGTTTATATAATTCTTCCCAAAATTTCTTTTGCTAACAGTTTCCTTACTTTCAAGTACCAACCAAACGTTCCCTTCCTGCTTATTAATTGTTCTCCGACCCCCGGATCTTTAGAACCCCTCGTTTTTTGATTTTAAAGAAAATTAAGTTTTTTTACGGGGTCCCAATTTTATTTTTTCTTCCTTCGTGCTATTCACGCTCACGAGTTAAGACAAAATAGTGCTTGTCATGCATTCTAGACCTGAATTCAAAATGTTTGAATGTTTTTGTTTCATGACAACCTTTCTTGTTCTTGCCGTCGCTTTATAATCATTATATGTCGTTTTTCAAATTCCGTCCCGCCAATTATCTGACCACCCTCCCGTTTTTTGAATTCAGAACTTTTTCCGACCCCCCTGTTCATTAGGTTCCCCCCTGTTTATTTGGAATTTGAGAGTATGTTGCTATAAAGGGATTTCTTAGGCTTGCTTGTATCGTAATCATTTTCATCAGAAGCTCACAATCCTTCTAGCAAAGACTGGGTGGACGGCCTGTAGATTCTAGCGGTAAAGAATCCCAAGTCCAACGAGTCCTATATAGCCAGGAAGTGAAAGAAGAAGAAAGTCCTACGAAGGCCAAAATACGAAGTCAATCAGCCCATCCAAGATTGGTCAACAATCCAAACATAAGAGACGTTAACCTCAGCTATAAGCAACTCCAGGTATGACTTTGAATAATGCCATTGTTATTTACTTAACATCCCGCTTCATAGGGGTGCTGTAGACTATTTAGTTTAAGAGAACGGTTTTGATTGTATCGTTCTTTACAGTGCTGGAGCAAGGAAAGCTTGCTGACCTGCCTCTTCTCTCCTGTAATCACCGTTGGCAGGTTTTAGCTAATGTACCAAATCCAGATAGAACCTGCTTCTATTTCCAAGCAACTTGACTGTGTATATCATGGCGGGGGTCTTGTCTTGGGTACATCTAGGAGGTTGGTAATGTGTACTTCAATCCATCACCGAAGCTCTAATTTTCCAAAACAATACGTCACTACAATTTACCGTTCGAAGCTAGTGGATTCATTGCAAGAGAGATGGAAAATAGGGCCAAAGGAATTCCTCATTTTCAAGCAGGTTCTATAAAAACTTATGATGTTTTATAAATACATCTTGGTATCATTAACCACTGCACATCTTGGAGAAGGGAATTACTTGCTATTTTACAGTGCTATAATTAATTTAAAAGCTTTTTATGCTTTCATCATGCTATCACCACTTAAGTATAATATGTAGTTCTGTGTTTATAACTAGATAATAACAACAGTGGATGAAGGTTGTGGATTCAAAGCGCTACCATATTGCAGATACAAGCACGATGCCTCGAATTCTGATGAGAAAGCTAACGTCAGACTTTATATTCAGCCCCTGCCACCAAGTGATTGTAGAGCAACTACCGTCGTAAGGTATTGTATAGTTTGAACACATATTGTAGTATTAACGCTAGTAATCGTAAGCAGTATATTTGTTCTAGGATGGCTGCGTTGAACTTTGGTAGGCTCAGATAGTTAAATTCAGTATTCGGCCGATTCATTGATCATTTTACCTAGTATGAGCTGTTTAGCCTAAAGCTGCAGGAACCGGATTGTTAATGAGGTGATTGTAATGTTCATTGTTTGATTTGTACCATGCCAGGGTAGACGTTTGATTAGCTCATGTATCGTTGCCAAGGGTGAAACTAGGGTGCTCCCATAGTGGGAAGCGTGAAACATATTTGCTCCAACAAAAGGGCGTGATTTATCAATGAGAAAAAGGCGTAGTATTCCTACAAATAATTGTATTGATTGTATTTTACCCTAGGAGAAAGGTTAGGTAGCGAGAGCGGACATCTAGTATATAGCCAGACGAATACATGAGCAGGAATAATTTGCCTGACAAGTCCCGAAAAAGTCTTCATTTTTGATTAATGGGGAGTGCTGCACTCTATTTACACCCCAACAGTTTCATGCTTGATCATTGTCTTCACAAATACTTTGATTAATTGGTAAATCAAATATTAACGTTCTTTGTCTAATTTATGATGACATTAGGAGTTAGAAAGAGGTGTCAGATTTAATTGCATTAGGCTCAATTTATAACATTCTACTGGTGGATAAGACCATAACAAGGCTTATACAGGAACTAGATAACCTGTAGAAATGGCTAATGTTGGCAAACGATAGGGAAAGTCTGTAATAGTCAAGGAAGTCTACTTATTAGAAACCCACAAGCTCCATACATGTATTCATTGAACCATTCGAAGTTAGAAAAATGAATTTTTTTCTTCAAATTCAAAATTCATGTGTATAACTGTATACGGTAGTGGTGCACATACTGGCCACGCACAGCGCAACACCGCAAACCATATGAGTGGGGTGAATCAAACCCCGAACCCCTGAAGCTGACTCACTGAGCCCCTGGAGTTTGAATGAACTCTGGTTAAAAACCGCTGCTTTTCCTGATGCAGAGAGCTTCTCGTTTTCGATGCTGAAATTTTATTTTCTTGGATAATTTTTTCATCAAAGCTGACACTTTGAATGATCATTCATGTTTCTTTATGCAAGTGCTAATGTACATTGTCGTTAAAGTGCATGTTTAATATTTTTGAATTTACAAAGCTTACCATATCTTTTTAGATCAAACACAAGCCTTCATGCTGCAGATAGGGACATGGAACAAGGGGAAATTTTTGGTTCCGAACAGGAATTGATAGGCCCTGTTGTTGAATGCTTGCTCCATGAAAAAGACAGCGGCAGTTTCTTCTATCAACATTTGCAAGAGAAAAAAAATCAGGTTTATGCTTCTTGTCTTTAGGAAACAACATTACTATTCGTATTGCACGTATTATATTTGAAAAAAGATTTGCACGAAAATGCAATATCAAATGAGGAATATTTGACGCTAAAGATCATTGCTGTTATAACTTAATTTGAATTTTTCTTGTCATGCAAAATCATATTCTCAGTAAATGAAATTTCAATTTAGTTTGGGTAATTCTCTGCTGTCTTTTGACTACAAAGTTGTATATAGTTGGCTGGTTATCTGGCTTTTTCATGCATTCTCTAACATTAAAGCTCATTAGTTAAGTCTGAATGATATAAAATTGTAATTAACTTCAGTAAAACGGGTGTCAAGATATTAAACAGTAAACTGTGCTATCAAGTAGAAACAAAAATAAGTATATTATTCAAGGAGATATTTCTCTTGTCTTTCAATGGATTTTGATATCATGATTTACCGTTGCAATTTAGAAGCTTTATCAGAATTAGCATTGGAAGTTATATCAGCATCTCTCGTAGCTTGCAATGGACTGCTATAAATTCTGGAAAGCATTGCAAGACTATAGTGAACACTTCTTCTCTGAGAGTTTTAGTCCAAGTGTCATCAAGCAAAAAGCTGGGGTATGATTGTTGTCTTACGTTTTTGGATGCTTTGACTGATCTTTCCATGCTCTGAACTGTTTTGTTTAGAATGAGGTAGTTTCCTTATTGCTCGTAAGGCCTACCCTCCACCTAGTGGAGACTTTGCTGGAAATACAGGTGTAGCAGATTGACTATTTACTTTGAATAGGCAAATGTCTGTTACATTTCAGTATTTCGTTTTTAGAGTGATATTGTGTGAAACGTTTATCCCTGCAGTAACCTGTTTTGTGTAAGATTGTGTTAATGTAGTATTTTTATTCATAGTACAAACATATTGCACCTGTGCATACATTATGGGAACCAATAGCTTTCTGATATGCATGTAGCTTTTATAGACCACTTTCCTCTCTTGTATTCTCTTCTTGTTAGTCACGCTACTTTGATAGTTCCTCTTCATAATTCTACTACAGTGCACCTTGACTTTTAGATTATTGTTATTGGATATGATGGTATTGATTCTAATATTGCTGTTTATTGATAACACTTTCGTTAACTTTCGTAGCTTATGCTATTATAGTTGTGCAATAGAAGTAGCTGAGTTGAATTGAATTGATTACATATTGTTTTATAAGAAAAAGTTTATAAGAAAATGAGGCTTCAAATTTCAAAATCTTAAGAAAATCTTAAGAAAATCACGAGGCTCAATTTCCAAAATTTAATGTTTTTAATGGCCAAAAATCGATATAGTTCGTCGTTATTGCATTGAAATTGTTAAAGATCGAATTCAAATTTAAGTATGCAATATTAATAACGAAAAGGTAAGCCATTTTGGCCAGTTTATTTCAGTAAAAGTTAAGGAAAATTTCAGGCTTAATTTCGGGAAAAGTTAAGAAAATTGAGACTCAGGCAAAATGAAGCTTCTCGTATAAAAAAACGTGTATTCCTTCTCGGCTGTCTCAGATGTTTTAACTCTTTTCACTTTATTGGTGAACAAAACTTCACTCAAGGTTATAGATATGCATTGACTTCGCATTTCAATTAGAATATAGACAAGCTCAAAGAAAGGTTAGCTAATAAGGGTTAAATAAACCTCAGTAAACGTATGCACGAATTTTCTCTTTTTTGCCTAACTGTGCCAGCATTTCGTTGTTTCTAGTAGGTTTTCGCAGTATTTGGTTCAAATGGAAGGATAAAAATCCTGTCTTGTTATATTTTTTTGCTTTAACTGTGGAACTCAATGCCATCTAGTATTTTCCCCGAGTCTTACAACTTATTTCCGTTCAAATTCAACATCAACAAACTTGATCTTGTCTCCCTATCACTTAACTATTCTACCTTTTCCTTTGTGAAGGTTTTGTTATAGGCCCTAATGCTTTCCCTGACATTACCTACTAAAAAATATATTTATGTTTTGCTAATCAGGCCAATTTGAAAGTAGTGAATTGTTGCAAAATTCGTTATATTTGCTGCTAGGAAGTCTCACTATCTTTGGCAGATTCTGTAAATAAATCAAAGATATAGCTCGTTCTTCATTGTTATAAGAATGGAGCACACATTTTTCATATGTATACATCATATTTGCATTACAATCTCAGTAAAGATATTATAAGCTAATATGTATAATATCTTTTTATAGTTCATCTTCACCACGTACATTGTAAGTGGCAGCAAGAGCAATATAAATTGTTGCTCATCGATTCAAGCCGAAATACACCGTACGTTAGACCCACCATATGAGGATCTTTTTGACAAAGCTGAGCTACATGCAATCAAGATTTTATCCTCGGAATATGATAAACTATTTTCAGAAGAAAATGAGAAATATGAAGAGGTAATTAGATGGTGACTTTTTCTACATCTACTGAAAATAATTGAAACTTAGATAAATGTATTTTGTTAACTGATTTCGTAATTCTTTAGAGATTAAGTAAAAAGATGCTTTGTATATTCCAAATATTTATTATGGTTTTGTTTAGATAAAAAAGAATGAGAAGATAAAATACTTAGATGTGAGGTCAACGCTAAAGAAGCCAAAGAACCGTCTTAACGATAATGTACGCATTGAATTCACTATATCAAGTTTGCAATTACCGTAAATGACCGAATAGCCGCTCAGGGCGCTTATTCAAAAGCTTGCCTTCGATCGGAGGGGGTTAGTCAAATATGGACGGTTGTTCGGCAGGTTCACTTATTGAATATTGTTCGGTACGGGTAACAAGAACAGAAATCTTTGACTATTCAATACTCTTTTTGTTTCACTTATACTAGACCAAAAAGCAATACTATGCAGTTACACTGTCAACTTTATCATCATCAGCGTCTCTCGAAAAATATTTCAAATCGAGAAAATAAATATTTTCATATTGATTTGACCTTTGAAGAATCCAAAATTGTTAGATGGCTACTCTTTAAATAATATCCATAATGACCAGCATTATTATTTGAAATGAGATCCCCCTCATGCTAAAGGGGGGGCGCTTATTCGACAGAGGTGCATCAGTGTTGCTTTTTTCCCGGGGAACTTATTCTGGTGGGGGGTGGGGTTATTCAACACTGTGCGGTTTTTTCGGTCATTTGCATTAATGTCTTAGATCTTTGTTTTGGTTAATATTTTGATGCAGATATATATGTGTGGATATATTCTTACATTTACTGGATCTATTTGTTAATACTTCTATATCAGGTTGCCTGATGATTCTCTATATGAAACTTTCTTGTAAGTTGCAGTGTGTCTTTGAGTTTCATAGTCTTCCTGTGTCATGTTTCTTTCAATGATTGCTATTTGAATCTCTTAGATTTTTCAGAAAGTTAGCATATCTATCTTCTCATTTACTAGATGGGAAGTGAAGATGCTGAAGAAGAGGAAGAAGATCATCGGGAGAAGATTTCAGTGGAAGAAGTGAATCTTCCATTGCCGCCTGCAGCAGATGGTGTTACTTTTGAATCTTTCGTTCGCAGTAAAAGTGACCTTGAAAGCTTCAAGCAGTTTTTAGAGCGTACGAATAATAAAGGTATTCCCCTTGAAATGTTGAATTTAATCACACAATTTCTTCGAAGTAATGAGTTTTTCACCACATATAGGTAGACAGTTAACTGCAAGGTGATCAGATAATAAATCTGCGTTGAAAATTATAGACTCTTAATGACAGTGCAATGATCATTCATGGTGAGCACGAGAAGACTATTAATTTTATATCGTTGATCTATTCTTGTCAGCGAGACTTATTACCTGGTATCTTTGCTTTGCAATATGGAAAATGCATAAATTGTTTCCTTTTTGTCTTGCTTTTCCTAATGAGGAGAAACCTTTCCAAAGTGCTAAGTTTTGAGACATGTCTTTATTTTTATTGATTGTTGTTCTAGTCGCACCCACTTATTTGCATCGTCGGGCAAATTGAATCTCACTGGTGTTCAATATCTCCACTTAAATGCCCTCCCCTGATAATTATGTCTTTGATTCAATATGCTTACGCATTAGCTTAAGTTGAATAAAGAGTCATTTTTGTCTGTATTGAGAGCTTCACCTTTTTCCGAATAAATTTAGGCCTAAAAGATTTATTGGCCTGGACAGAAATGGAAAATTTCCGTCGCAGTACTCGTCGTAATGATCAACGAAATATTCATGCAAAATCAGTTCGAATAAACTGGTTGAACAATGATTACTTCTTTGGCTCAAGTAGTCCTGCAACGAAGGAGGCACAAGCAGAGGTAAATTGTTTATATTGTGCTTTATCTCAAATAACAAAACTCTGCTGCAGTGCTATGACAATTACTTGAACCGTTAGCATTATTGCACTGTTCATGCCATTTGTCATAAGTCAAATACAGTAGATACCCGTATAAAAGAACCAGTGTTTATAAGAGTTTTCAGGCTGAAATTTCATCTTTTTAATCCCTTATATATGAACCCCAAAGAGGCTGAAATGGGGAATGGTTCTTATATCATGGGTTTCATTCTATTCAGTTTAAGAATTCAAAAATAGAAACTGTCATAGGCTGTTTGTGTATTGATTAATTATTTAAATTATTAATTATTTAAAAGAAGCAAAGCCACACATGGTTAGCAATACATTCCAACATCACAAGAATGCTAAAGACTTTTTCAGAATTCCTCAGTCATGCAGCAGATTACTGAAGTGTACACAGGACCATTTGAGAAAGACTGGTAATTAAGAATCTTGCAGGCTGGAATAGAGAACGCCAAGCAATTACTTAAGAACCTATCCAAGCTCCTCAGGAAAAACCTAGGCTCTTTTATGTTGGTTTCTACTGTACCCGTATAAAGATCGTCTAAATGAGATGCTTTTGAGTTGCAAGAAAACACAGGTTTCGAATGACAGTTGTTACCATTATACACTCTTTCAATGTATTTATTTTTCATGACATCCAAAAATCCTTCGTTTCTTTTCTGGATTCAATATTATTTTAACTACTGTATACTACTGATATTTCGGATCGATCAGAAAAAAACCGGATTAAGCGGGAATCCAGATAAATGGGAGGTTCAATTTTTGAAACATAGAATAAAGTATGAGTTGAAGTAATGCAATTAAGGCCCCATTCGCACTATACCGGATTCATCACATATCGGATTACTTCCTATGTCAGATAGACCTTCCATTCACACTATACCGGATGAATCTGACATGGTCTGTATGGCTTTTGCGAAGTGAAATCACTCCGCTGTGAAAGTGGTATGTATCAGATTACTTTTGATATCGGATCACTTCTGACCTAGTGTGAATGCATGAATCTAATACATCGTCTCTCGGGAAGCTCTCTCTGAGCTGGGGTCAGCTTTGTTTTTGAGTGTCAATCAATTTTCAAGCAGTGACAGTTGTCATGAAAAGTTCCTCTAAGCAAAATGCTTAGTGACGTGAATGAAGCGGAGCGGAGTAGTGTAAACAACGCCTAAAACTGATTCCGATATAGTATGAACATGCAAAATTTTGATATGGTATTCGGTCAAGAATGTGGTAGAAGATGAATCGGATATGGTATGAATGGGGCCTAAAGCTTGAGAATAATCATATTGAGGCATTTGTTATGACTTCCAGTAATATTTTCATAGTAAATTCGTCAACTGATACAAATTTAATCGAAACAATTGAATTGTGACAGTAGTTTAACTATTTTTGACAAACATTGAACGCAGAACGACTGCCATCTAGTGAAATAGTTAAGTAAATACCCACTAATTGCTTGCCTCATGTCTCCTTCCTCTCAGAAGATTTACGTGAGATTGATTTAATATATTGACAATTTTGAGTATTTTGGAAATCAATGTTTTGACGGAAAATGCGGATAAAGCGAAGTCGTCTCTGAATAAAATCCGGAATGAGCAGCATAGTTTAGTACTCTCCATTTTGGACTAGAAGGGAGCTGGTATTAATTTAGGGGGTTGTAAAAAGGTCTAAATCTAAATAGCCGGGGAGATCGCAATAAACCGAGGGGGGCTGGTAAAATGTTCGAGAAATACAGCTCCTTACATAGCTACTTGCCAACATGCTAAGTGTCCCTATCATGCTCTCTCAATGCCGCCATCATTGATACGACTTTCAGCTACGTTGTCAGTGCTTTTGGCAACAATTTCTCTCTTTTTATGTGCTCATGTAGCAACGCAAATTCTAAGTCTGGGTTGAACGATGCCATCTTAGATCAAAATTAATAAGCGGAGGGTTACAATAAGAATGTCATGATGTACATGTTTTCAAAAAAAATTTAGTTAGAGGGAGGTCTATTCCAGACTGGAGAGTACGCATAATTTTGGGAGTATAGAAACAGTCTGGGTTATCCAAAAATCCGGATTATCTGATACTTATACTGTATATTTGTACTGTAATTCGAAGTCGAAATCTGATCTCTAATCTATTTTCTTCCCTGTAGGTGCGAAGATTAATAGATGGGTCTGAGATTCCTGAGCGACCACCTTCCCCAGTTATCCTCGAAGCTCAGAAATATGTAAGGGCTAGGATAGAGAGGCGATGGTTTCTCATGTTCAAAGAAACTCATAGCTACCAAAGCAAGCTCAAGGAAAGCAATATAAATGAGATGGTTGAGGATATGATTATGAAAAGAAGGCTGCAGAGGAGTGAAGCGGCTTGGAAGGTTCACACAATTTTTTTCCTATGACAAGATAGATTACTTTTCCTAAATTTGTTCTTTTAGCAATTTCTTCATGCTATAAATAAATGTAGCTTAAACTGCGAAAGAATTTATCTTGTGTTGGACAAAGGTAGAATGGGAGATTAGAGAGAAAGTAAGCTTTGCAGGTCAAAGTTCTAGAATAGGAAGCCATCAAGGTGAAAAGTCAAGAGTAGAAAGTTATAAAGGTCAAAAGTCAAAGCTAGGAGGTTATGTAGGTCAGAAATCAACAGTATGAAGCTACATAGGTCAAATGTCAAGAGTAAGAAGTTGTTTAGGTCAATAGTCAACAGTATGAAGTTATATAGATCAAAGGAGGAAGTTAGAGGGAAGCTAATTTATCTAAGCGAATGCTATAGTATAGGATGCAGTTTTGTATGTGAAAGCTATAGAGGTATAGAGGTGAGAAGTATAGAGATTCTAGTCTGAGCATTTGCTAGATATAACAGCATTTGTCTCTGGAGTAGTTTTGAGGCTGCAACCTCTTTATGTTTGAGACTTTCATAATTGAAATGCATTGGCCGCACTCAGAATTCACTATGTTTTGATTTTAGGTTCTGACACTTCGGCAGTATTTCAAATGCTGCAAAAGCTGTTTCCTATTTGTGACTGCAATTTGGCATGCTTTTTATAGTGCATGCGCCACACGGGTGTCACGGATTGCACATAATTTTTAGAGTCGAATCCCTGTGGTAAACAGGGGAACACTATTTAAGCTTCTGCAACGTTGGTCAATGATTATAATAAAGTTTAAGTGTGGCGGATCTATACCAACTTAGTAAGTTCGTTTACTTTTAGCTTAAGTTATTATTTAGCTGGTCCCTTTTTTCGATTTAGATTTTAAACAGTCGCTGGGTGTCAGGCTCAAGGGATGTCATTGCCTTCAGGCAACTACTGATGGATCCTCTGAAATGCGATCACTTCCGCAAGTTCTTGTCACTGAAAGGAGAGCTGATGGAACACAACTACAATTTTTGGATTGAAGTGCAAAAGTATAAGGTAATACCCTGTAATCAAATATAAATTAATCTTTAGTACTGTGGTAGCTGTTTAGTTCCCTGATTTTAAAATAAATTTTTACTTCAAATTTGCTACAACAATGGCCAAATATTCTTCTTTCTTCTTCCCTTTTGCTTGAATGTACACAATAAAATACTTTGTCACAAAGGTCCATTAGAATTTTAAAAACCAGTTATTTCTCCCAAAGTCATCTCTAGCCTTCAAAGCATGCTTCGATTGCTAAAAATTTTGGGAATTGCACAACTCACATTTCTTCCAGACAGAAAAGCTCATGCTGGCATTGGAGCATTAGATTACATCCTTCAGTCATTTTTGCATGAAGTGTCAGTCATTTATATCTCTAGGCATTGACGTGAGAACTGTTTCAAAGGAAATTGAGGGTATGAAGCCTTCTTCATAGCCTATGAGAGGTCATGATTTGCTCTAGGGGAAAATTCTAGTTATTAGGCAGATGAAAATCTTTCAAGTAAATGACATCCTTTTAGGTAGATCATAATATTTCAAGTAGATGAACATCCTTCAGGTCGAACAACATCTTTCAGGCAGATGAACGTCCTAAGTTAGTGCTTTTCAACCGGGGTTCTGTGGAGCCCTAGAAGTAAGCAAGTACATTCCAGAGGTTCCGTCGGAAGTTCTAAAAATGCTATGACCAACAGTAGTTTCTAGTTCCCCTTTGCAGCTAGTCACTGGAATGTTTCCTTGGGGTTCCGCTCCAGCAAAAATTTTGAAAATTACTATCCTAAGACTTATTAAAGAATTGAATCTAGAAAATGCGCAATGACAGGTTGAAAAGCACACCTACGGTAGATACCCGTTATGATAAACAACCACGCTCGGTTTCCTTATCGTTGTATTGCTATTTTTGTGTCTTATTTTACATACTATTTCCTAGGAATTATGTCACTGTCAGGCAGATATGTCTCTACTCAAAGTCAAGGTTCAAGCAATAATAAATGTTTTTATCAAGTCATCCGTACCACCTGAATTGCAAATTGACGTACCCATCGAAATAGCAGAGAGACTTTCCGAAAGAGCCTCAAGCCGTGTGCTTCATGATGGGGCCTACCTTTTTCGGGAAGCACAGGTGAGTTACCGAACTATTCTTACTGTGTACGTTTCGCTACCTTAGCATTTTTACTACAGCATGAAAAAGCAGCAACATTCTTTTGTCTTACTTAAAAGCTTTTTTCGTCCGACACTCATCAGAGTATGCAACTTCGTGTAGTGACGGAAACGTTAACGAGGTATATAGCCAGATGCGGTTACACGTGATAAGATGCGTCTAGTTGGCCCCAAGAGTGACCAATTAGGACCTATTCGCCATTGTTTACTTGAAGAATCCTAGTGTGAAAATGAACTCTTTTTGTCTACACAAGTCTGGGTTTTGAGTCTTGATGTAAACAGATTCCAAAACACTTAAATGAAAGACGATTTTTCTTGCCCAATAATCCGAAAATTATCGTCTGTATATGTTTTGCCGCATTCTAGATTTGTAATAAGGTGTTGTCCTATAGCCGACTCATAACTGATTTTAGAACTGTTGTTTTTAAACATACAAGGTGGCTGTCCTCTTATGGTATTAATTTTCTCCCTGATTTTTCATGGTATGATTTTTCGTTTTTCTATGGTAAGATAGAACTATACGTTGTACAAAATATGTGCCCATTGGTTGCCAATACATGTTTTTAATTTTCAATATCTCCATAGTTTTGCTTTCTTACTTTTTACAAGCAAACCTGTGACATGGAAATCTTTCTTCTTTCCTTTGTTGAACACATTTGTTGTTAGAAAATCTCTAGCTTATTGATAAAACATGAGCAAAACTGCTTTGTATGCATATTAACAACAGTATGTGGCGGGTTTTTCGTATTTGTTTTTCTATAACGTAACTATTAAGTGTTAACAGGTAATTAATTTTTTGGAAGACGATTATTGCATATACCGGAGACTCTACTTATGAGGGCCCGGATAATGTCGGTTAATGGGATAGACTTTTGATTAAGCAGTGTTCACGATTTTTGTGTATTTCCTTTTGCTTGTTTTTATTATTGTAACCAGACTTTAAATTTACGGGATCGTTAGCTTGAGTTTGTTGCGATCATAGATGGATAGATGAAGGATGTTGAAAATTTATAAGAGTGATTTTTCTGTGAAGTATCTAAACATTCCTAAAAGAACTAGCGATTTAAAGGCCTTTTATTAGGTCTAAATAGTATGGAAATCTTTTTAAAGAAATATAGTCTCTTTCAACTTTTGATTCATTGGAAAGCAAACTATAAGCCAAGCTTGCGATAAAATTGAGAATTAATTTAGATGTTTATTTTTGTGTATCTTGGCTATATTGTCTGACTTTTGCTTAAGTAACCTATAATTTATACTGTGGTATTGTCATTTAGATATTCCGTAAAATGTGCCTAATTTTTTTCTTTGCGGATAATATTTTTGTAAATAAAGCCGACATTCGATCTGAGTGGCTGCTATATATAGATCTTCAATAATGAAGTGAAATGAAATTTGCAAAGGTGTCATCGTTTTTATGAGAAGCCAGAGAGTGGTTTAGAGCAAGTACGTCATTATAAGTTTGTGCTGAAAGAGAATAATGTGGTATGCCACGTAGCTCCTATGCTATTTCACAGTATCTTACTTTAAAACAATTTTCTGAGCAGCGTCAATGCAGTGATATGCCACGTATAAGAACCTGGGTTTTCAATTTGATTCTTATGCAAATGGTACTTTGTGCTGCAATTGTTCTTAAAATAAACTCTTATATTTTCATACCAATGTCACCATTCCTCTATATATAGTTTGAACCTCATCTCATAATAAATTCTTAATTCTTTGTTTTTAACATTATGCTATGCCTATTGATAATAAAGTACAGAAGTATGACGTCACAAAAATTCTGGTTTTTAGAATATTTTAATTTTGGCTCTGGATTCTGAAAAAGCACTTTAAAATAACCATGCACGACTAATTTCAGCGTGATCCGACGATTAGTGACCAAGATAAATGGCATTGAATGCTGATTTAGTTCCTTTCAAACCATCGTGTTGTGATCCTGGTTCTAGAAGTTATGGACCTGATCGAAAATATAGTTCTTTGCATGGCAAGGCTTCTGTCATCAAATGACCATATTTTATACAATTTCGACACATTCACCTAAAACTTTCAACACATGCCTATTTTACGGTGCTATTTCATTGCACATGGTCAAAATAAATATACTCTCTAAAGTATATTTTTATGACATCATCACTTCGTTACCCAATTCAGTGTTTGAGGAGCATGCATCTGATATAAAAATTAACTTAAAAACACCTTTGCAGCAACCATATTGGTAAGAACGTAGCTCAACACTTTAGCTTCATGGTTCTTTTGTATTATGAAATAAAATAAAATAAAATGAAATTTGAATGAAAGGAGACCTTGAACTGAAACTTTAGCCAAGCAAGTTCTTAGAACTGTAGTTCTTACGATTTATAGTTACAACGGTTTACGCCCATGATTATCATTTTCAATTATTGCCGAATACGCTTGATTGATCCCAAATTCTTATCGCTACCATATCCGTATTTCTATGCTTTCATTACAGACTACCGTTTTCAGAATCATGTTCAATCACTGGAAAGAGTTCTTGACTTTTCACGCTTCAATCGAAGAATCAAAAGTGGGCCAGCATCTAGAGGAATTGCAGAAGAAGCATAAGGCGGAAGTCAGGGCAAAAAGAATGATTGCAGATCGACGAAGACTTGCAAAAGTGGCGTTTGAGAAAAGAAAGAAAGAAAAAGAAGAAAGGGAGAGATTCAGGGAAAGACCAAGACACGATATTGCCAGGTCTGTTATTTTAATCACTGAATTAATTCCCTTCACACCAGGCACAGCCGTCCGACTTATATGACATCAGACTTTAGTATGTTACTACATTTGTAAGAAGCGGACCATACCTAGTATCTTTGCCCGACTTAAGAAATATCCGACTTAAATCCATCAGACTTTCACGAATTTGACTATATTACTGTTATTTATCTGTTTTATTTTTTAAAATTCATTTCTTCGGTTAGAGTTTCGATATTATTTGAAATGCTAGAGAGATACAGAGTCGTTTACTTCAAGTATAAGGTATTTTTATAGACTCATAATTGAGCAAAGAAAGCTAGCAAATGCTAAACTTGTGAATTCAGTAGTCCAATGCTATTCACTTGGCGAATTGCCAATCAAATTTCGAAGTTGTCAATCAAATTTCAATGTTGTCAATCAAATTTAATGTTGTCAATTAAATTTCAGTGTTTTCAATCAAATTTCAATCGCCATCGCTGCAACTATAGAAATTTTTTTCCTGTATGAAGTGCACTGGGATATGAAGTCCCTTGTGATTTAGCATTCTTCCACCAAGTCACAATTTCATTTTTTCACCGAGTCACAATTTCACAATTTCAACGTATGCTTTTTAATCTTAGAAGTGTAGATTTAATTTTTTCTGACTGAAACTGTCGCATAAACTTTTGAAAGATATGGCTACGCAGAAAATCAAAATTTCCCTTCAGCTTTTTCCATTTATATATAGACACACTATTCTTTCATTACTAAATTTTCTTGTACCGCTTTCCCGAGTGAGAACTAAACTGAGTCTCCTTGCCTTTACACTAGAACCATTAGAAGCGTGCCATTTGGCATTGCTATTCATAGTCTTTTGGGTCCGTTGCTGAAATAACTACTTTTGCATTAGTTTTATTAGACAAATTTCATTATACTATGGAAAATTATTCCTTCCATTTATGAGCTTCTGGAGCATTTGAAAACTGTGCCATTATTTCCGTGTGGCTGTGACCATAAAATATATAGAACTGTCTTAGGTGGAGTGGTCTAATTTTCTCCTGTTAAAAGACATATGTATTCACTGTTGATACACCTTCTAGTAGTTGCTCCATTTGCTACAATAAAGCCGTTTTGCCGAAAAGCGTTGTTTGACTTAAGATTAGAATAGCTTTTTTCTTTACCTATTCATTTTCACAACATATATTTCTATTTTCTGAAGCAAAATCAGGTATCATGGTAATAATTGTTTCTGCTACAGGAAAAGCGTTATCGTGTTGTTTCTGTATACATCGATCAGCCGATGGTCCAGATCGATACCGCAATGCAAAGACAGCAGACAGTTAAAGATTCTTCAACTGATTTGCAGCTTTTTCATTTCATTTTTGAGGTTCATTTTTTACATTTTTTGGGAGGGTTACCCTTCCAAATTGTGTAAAAATGAAAATTAGAATGAAATGAAAAAACTGCATATCAGTTAAAGAATCTTCAACTGTGTGCTGTCCGTAGTGATCTTGTTTCTTTTCTGTCTCTGTCCTGCATCCATGTCATTTTTTTTCTCTATCCATGCTGCTTGAGTGTAATTAGATCCTTTTGCTTATGTATACAGCAATATGGGACATGAAAAGACAATTTCCTTAATAAGTGATGACGAAGAAACTGCCTACCAAACGAAAACATTCTCCTATTCAAAATTTACAATCGAGCAGCAGTTGCATAAACTGGAACAGCGTATGCGTGATGAAGGATATACGCTCGAAGAATTTACAGAAGGAGACTTTACGCATAGTCATTTCAATACTAACAGCGAAAAAAAGTTGTATAGAAGGATGCAAGGTAAAATGATTTATGTTAATATATTTCATTGTCTCCAATCCCTTATTTCTGTAGCTGTGGATGGGTTTCAACAGTTGTTTCAACGGTACATGAAAAGAGAAAATGATTCTAACCTCATTTGATATTCGATCGAATTACATCCTCGAAAATTATAAGCAGGGGGCCTGGAATAGAGGTGTCTTAGGTGAACTTTTTTCAAAATATTAACAAGCAAGGGGTACGTTTGTTCGATACTCAAGAGTTAAAGGTTTCTTAGGTTAGTGTCATTTGAATTTTGATTAATTGCTGTAAGTCAGATAACTTTTGTTTAGGGAAGCATTTTAGCCTGATTTTATGTTTGCTTAAATACTTACTAGCAATGAACTACAATAAGATTCCACAGGGAGCATGGAATTACAGAGAAACCCTGTGCCCATTGCCATAAACATAGCAAACGCAATAATAAAATTCATGCTCGGAGACACGTGCGATCACACGTGCGTATATCCACACACGTGCAAAATCCCCAGCATGAGCGAAAATTCACCCGTGCCAACGTCATTATCAACCGTGCAATAGCTTATGTCAATAAGAACTTCATTGTCGCAACTGCAACACTGGTGACTGCCACCACTGACTTTCACAACTCTGCTTTATTCCATTTTCCCTAAATGAGATAGTTGACATGCTTCAGCAACAAGAAACTCTGCATTTCGGATACACAAAGCTTGGATCGCACGTGCAATTCCAAATACTTAAGAGCAATCGCTGGTGCCGACAAATGCGCACGTGCAAGTGGATGCTCGTACATAAGTTATTTCCGGGCAAGGACTTACAATGCATGGTTGGTTATAAAACAAACGGATTGTTCACCCAGCACACAATGCTTCTAACAGTGAATGATAACACCTTAATCTATACTGCATTTCTTTTTTGAAATGTAAAGAACGACTGAAAATCTTGAATTTCTCTATTTTGCACAACACCAAGTTTTATTAAGCCACCCAGCGCAAAGTGTGGCAAATATGGAAGCAGCACAATCGCTCTTTGATAGCTATTAAATGCAGGCCTCAGAAGTTGTCACGATCTTAACAATTCAAATAGTGATCATGCAATGCAATAGCCTAAAGCATTGTCTTCAATGCACTGCCTCGTTCAATTGAAGGAACTTGAGTTTAAAATATGCTTGTAGAAAAGTATTCCTATTGCAGAGAAGTTTTGAACATTCATAGAAGGGACTGATTTGTATTCAGACACGGAGAAAAGTGTATGCGTCAACCATGGGAAGAGCTGAAGATTTATATCTTTATGTAGATAGTAGCGTATATGTATATATATAAATATATATATAAATATATATATAAATATATATATATATATATATATATATATATATATATATATATATATATATATATATATATATATATATATATATATATATATATATATATATATATATATATATATATATAGTTCTTTACTTGGCTCTAAGATTTCACTAAGTAGTTGTGTCTTTCTCTTTCAGGAATAGATGATCTGAAAAGCTTATCAGGTATACCTTGAATTTGCTCTTTTGCCCTTCCATCATTGTACAACTGTGAAAGTAGTGCAAGAACTCCTGGTGTGCTGCATAAGCTCACCCAGAGCGAACCCGGGTTAGTTTAACCAGAGCAAACCCTGTTGCGTTTACACAACAAATGTTTTTCGCTTCTTACCAGACTAACTGTTACTATCTTGAGCCTTTTTACTTGAGAAAATAAACAGATATAGCCATAGTTTTGGCCATCTTCTCGTAGATTAGCATTTTTTGAGCAGATATCTAACAGCTGTTGGATCTTTTCGTCAGCCCAAATTCTTATCAGGAGTAGAACTGCCTCATCAGCCCAAATTGAACTTCTTTCAACAGCTTCCGTACTCAACTTAGAAAAGTATTTTTCGATTTCCAATAGAATTATTGGTCCACAAGCACAATCAGTGAAAAACTGTTGAATTAAAGTGGCGCACTAAGCCACAATTTAGAAACACACATGTGCGAATAGTAAAACTGCCCTAGGCTCGACCCTGGTTTGCGTATACATTATGTTTAAAGCAACTAACCCGGGGCGAACTCGGAGCCAACCAACCTCTGTTGCAGGTTCAGTTTGAAGTGGGTTGAACCCGGGTTAGTTGTGCTTACACTACAAAAATCTAGCCCAGATTAAACGAACCCGGGTTCGCCCCGGCTTAGTTTTTGTAGTGGATACAGGGCTATAAAGTATAGTATTGAGCCTCCTTGTCGGTTTTAATAGAAGGAAAACATTGTTTTAGCTTTAGTGTAAATGTTGGTATACAATTTCGTAAATTCTTGGATTCCTGGATTCATAAATCCACTCTTATAGTATGTTGTTTCATATTGTACCTCTATGGAGATAGTTGAGGAATAATAGAAGCGAAGTGGCACTATTATGATGTTTGCTTTATGTGTATATCTGTTTTGCCTTAGCACCGCCTTAGTCTTAGGCCCTTTTGCTAGAGGAAACGTGTTATGGATAGGTCTCATTGATAAACACCGATTGGGCTGCACCGAATAGCATGAAGTCTAAGAAAAATTGAATTTTCTAAGAGGCTGTGGTTTAGTCCAGTACATCAAAATGTAATGTTTTTACAAGTGGAACTATTTGCAAAAGACTTCCGGCTAAAAGCTGAAATTTTAGTTCCCTTCTCCTTTATCAGGTATTTTCCGTTTTTATAGACACTCTCTCTGTATCTTCTCTGACTTTCACCTATTTTGTCAAAGAAATTGTTAAATCATGTGCATGTATATGTACAATGAAAGCGTGTATAGAAGTGTCTTGTTTTAGAATTATCACTATGGTAATAATAATAGTAACAATAATAAAATATAATAATATTTGATTTATTTACAGTAGGTTGATATCGAATAGCTAAAAAGCTAAATTATTCCTACTCTAAAGCATAAAGGAAAAACATAGAGTATATACCATTACAAAATTATGTTCGTAAAAATTTCACATTTTCTCGAAAACAGTAAAAAGCAATTAAAAAAGACAGCACTAAATTATGAAACCAACCTGCATTATGTAGAGTTTGCACAGTCTACAGTGGCATTTTTCCAGACCTTTCCAGTGCTTTATAAAGCTTTTGAAGTTATGTATAGTTGTAGAATTATTGACTTCGTTTGGTACTATATGCCACAATGAGGAGCCTAGAAACACAGCACTTTGTATTCCATAAGATACTGTATTGACTCGTGGCCAGCCAAAGCGCGTACGTCCGGATTATTTTGAAATTCTGAAAACCCATTCTAATTCACCAAGCCCTCCTTCAATCCTTTAATACGGACACGTTTTGAGAATGAGCCTTATGTCGCGGTGCAAAAAGCCATAGCGCATTCAGCACCTAAACGATTTTTGCAGCATAATTTGAAATGAATTGCTTTATGTTATAGTCAACTCTGATATTCAATTTAAATAGATGAACAGAGATTATTACATTGCAATAAAGTGTAGCGAATAAAGGGAATTAACTCTTATAATAACAGATTTGCTTCTTCTCTGTAGGGGTAAGCTTTAGGACACACCGAAGGAGAAATGGGAGTATTTGGAAAGTAAACAGGAAAGGTTTGCATATATGAATATTAAAATCCTGGTCCATTGTCTTAGATTGTAGTTATTTATAGATATTATCAAGTGCTGTATGTGAGGAGATGTTAGAAATGAGGTATTGCCAATGAGATATAAGAAAGTCTTATATCTCATTGGGTATTGCTAGCATTGGAAAAATAACCAATTGAATAGAATTGACTTCGTGTTAAAGTGAGTATTGATTACGATTACCTTTTAAGCTATTTGCCATCAGGCCTTGAATTGGCTACCCTCAAATCCTTAATCCTCAATACCTTACATCCCCGGATCGGCGTAAAAAGTTGTTCCTGTAGTTGATTCTTTGTACTGGTAGCCAATGACTTTGATACTACAAGTAATGTGATTTTCATGATAGATATGAAATTTTACATTTATTTATGACTGAATTTTACTCATTCAAGTATTTAAGTTACTGCCATGAAATTTGCATCAAGCAGTCGAAAATTGCTGTATTCATTGTCCACTTTCATCGGTACTACAAAAGAAACGAACTATCATTGATAAAAGCTATGAAATATCAAGATTCAGACAAGCAACAATTTAACCATATCAAAGATTGATATGGTAATCTTTGCTACTGCTTTAATTTTCATGAACCCAGCATAGAACCGCATTTCGTAGATGTGATTCACTTGGCTTCTTTCCTTAAGTACTTTTTTAAACACGGTATGTATATATATACATATTTAAATATAGATGCATATATATATATATATATATATATATATATATATATATATATATATATATATATATATATATATATATATATATATATATATATATATATATATATATATATATATATATATATATATATATATATATATATATATATATATATATATATATATATATATATATACCATTTCTTACCTGTTACACTATGATGTAACGAACTACGCTGCCATTCACACTCTCCACATTTCACAAGACTTAGTAGTTACATGGAAAGGGAGAAAGAATTGGCCATGGTAGGTTGTAGGTGAGTAACTAAGAAGGCCTTCGTTAGCAAATTAAGTTTCCTTTCAACGACATAGCTTCGAAGCTTTGATGTAAATTCAATTGCTTGGTAACGACTCATACCGTAAAATCCCGAATATAAGCCCTGGAGGAGTTTGTAACTCCTGAAGTTTGTAACCCCGAATATAAGCTTATAGGAGTTTGTAAACATTTTTTGGTGGGATTAAGTATACAAAGAGGCTCTATATATGATCTATCCATTTTCATATCTTAAGCATAACCCTAACCCTAGGAAGGATATTTGGGTTAGTTTACGGTGGGCCTATATTCAGGGGCCTTTTATTCGGGATTTAGCCGTACTTTGTTTAAGTTAAATTAATAGTTAGAAACTGTCTTACAATTGAGAGCAAGAGGTGATGGAAGTATATCGCTTTGTAGGAAGATTTTCGTTAGTATTAGATAGCAGATGACACGCAAAGGTTTTCTTATTGAAATGACATCACCATTTCTTACTTGCTAGGATGAATTTTGTTCAATGTTTTTGGCAAATTTACATCATTTTCTATATCCACCACTCTATTGTCTTCTGCACTGTATTTTTACAACGGCGGTCGAAATTTCAAATTTGGTCAGAATAAGGCCAAAAATCTTAATTATCTCGACTAAAGTACAAAATATTAAATAATGTCAAAAAACAAAAGGCAGTGCTATGCACGTATGTTTACATTATAGTTTTGGGCCAGGCACGCTTGTTTTTACATAAAAGTAAAGTAAAAGTAGTCCCGTATACTTTCGTACGTAAGGGAGTGCATGTTAGAGAGGGCACTTATCCTGAGCCATCGGCATGTGAGGTAGGGCAACCAGTTCCTTTCCTCGCCGCCTTTGTCTCCCCAGTGTTGCCACCAGGTACCCATTCGCTGCTGAGTGAATAGTGAGCGAGTATTCAGTCCGCACGGGAAGCATGCGCTCTAACCACTATACCACCTCGCCCACAATTTGCTTTTACATGACTGCTAATCACTTTTCAACTGTCTTTATTATGTGACCTGACTTGTTATCAACTCATGCTACTGGAATTTGGTACAACTTATGGAAAAAATATTCTCCAGCAAATTTGCTATTTTCAAGGCTGTCACAGGGAATCAGAAGCTTGTCTTTGGGAATGTGCAATTCTAAAACTATTTCTGAAATTATGCAAGTGAATAATGGTTAAGAGATCCTACGCTCAGGAATGAGTGTTAACACAAACCCTTCAGGAAAGGTTTGACTCGGGGAAATGCAAAGGTCAAAATTAGGTCAAAAATTCAAACTTCTAGATCAAAGATCTTGAAGAAATAAAGTCAAAATCTGACCGCCCTAATTATTGCTTTCCATAGAGCCTATTGCTGAATTTCTTGAAAATAACCTGGACGACCACATCGAAGAGAGGTTGGGAAGCAGCTATGGACCGTCTAATAGAAGAATGAGTGCTTTTGATGGAATTTCAAGGGCAGAAACATTGATATCAAGAAAAGATAATAGTTCTAGGAAGCATAAGAACAGCGAAAAATCAAAAGGAAAAAAGGAGCAAGGAGCAAAGAATGTTGTAGACCATCGAAAAAGTCTAATGCCCGGACCGCAGAGAACCGGATCTGTTCTTACAGTAAAGTCCTTACAGGAATTTGACAAGTCACTACAAGGTATTTTAATGATACAAATTTTAACAGGTTCGCATACTAGTTGGGATCAGTAGAGCTTTTAGATTGTTTGATGCACTATCATATTCGTAGTTAGTCCTGAGATAACACCACAATCCTAATAACAAGTCATTTCTAGGAAATTCTAGAAGTAGCTCTTGTATCACATGAGCTTCCACTTTTCTGGTACTTCCTGCTGTCCATAATTTGCTATGGCCATAGGAGTAATAGACCACTTGAACAATTCGCGTGGGAAAGGATTGGTTTGAGGTTTGGGAGTGAAGATTTCTTGGCTTTCATTCGCATTGATGTTCTATATTGGTTCAGATGTCTTAATGTTTTTGTGGAAGACGATTGATCCTTATCTTCCATTCAGCTAATGGCATTTTTACTCTTATTACGTCTCTGTGAATGAAGTCCAAGCTTTTTGACCCTAAACCTGTACCCAGTATTTGGCCGCTTGAATTGTTGAAATGATCAGTTCCAACTATGTGTTTACTCTGGCATGATTCAACTTTTTAATTTTTTTAATTCAAATCTTCGAGTATAGATGGACCTATAGGTACAGTTTCAGGAAATGAATTCGTGTTTACCTTTTTTGTCTGCTGTATAAATACATTGAATGAATTATTTGAAAAAGTCATTCAGTTCTTGTCATGCTGCACATTTTCGCTTCTAGGCAAGCCTCTCGCTTCACCACTGCCACTTATACGTATAACGGATAAAGCAGAGAAGAGCGACTGTGGTTCTACGAAGGTGAAATCAAGACATCCAAAGTTATTGTCAAAGGAACCACGTAGGCCATCTGCGGCACGCCCTTTATCAAGTAGAAAAGGTTTACTTAGTACCAAGAGCCATTTAGATAAAATCATTGTCACCTGACTTTTTTCTGTTGCAGAATTAATAATCAGGGTTCGTAAAAACTACTCTAAGCAAATTTCCAAAACGTTTTTCAAAACTTCCCTAAAGCCAAATTACCAAACTTCCAAAGCCATGAATCACATTTACTGTCGCATTTTGAAACCCCATAAAAATAGAAAAAATTATGTTCTCAATACCATATTTTATGATTTTTGATAGATTACATATGCTGTTATAAATGGTAAACTGAGCAAATATAGCATATTCGGTGTTTAATACGACACTAAGTTATATCAATATAAGGATATTGTAGAACTTTTCCAAACAAAAGTCCAAAACCTTTCCATAGCTATTTGAGAAATATCTCTTTTCCAAAACTTTCCAGGTCTTGGAAAATAGCATTATCAGTTTTCTTAACTTTCCAAAACTTTCCGAAACCCTTGCGAGCCCTGATTAGTTTAAAGAAAAATCATATATTTGTTAATTTATTGTATAATCAGGACGATCGAGAAGGGGATGGTGGAGAGAGGCATCGCATCACGCAGTGTAATTGTTATCATTAGACCTTGCCTCTTATCTGCAAATCCTATGATTTTTCAGGACTTTTTGCATTTTGTGGGCAGATATTACAGATTTTCTGGGATGGTTTAGCGTATGAAAACTTCAACGTGATGCTACATAACTGTGTTCCCAACTTTTCTCTTGCTGTTCCGCATTTGATACTATGCAATGTAAGAGATTCCCCCTCACAGAAATAAACTAAAATTATGCATGTATGAGGTGGCCTTGGCTGTCATCGTTAGACATCAGTTTCAAATCCAAAAAAGTAGTATTTTCTTGAGCATTTTGCTGATCGATGGTGGTAGCCTCCTACTCCTTCGCCAAGAGGTAGATTTTCTCCTAGGGAATTCCTCTCCCCAGGTTGGGAAGCGTGGCCATACGATTTTTTGATAATTCGTACCATGCTCTTCGGCAAGGTTTTATTGGCAAATTTTCATTGTACACTCCCCCAAAACTATCGTTTTTACGAAAGAATCGTTGGCTACAGCGGGCATGGATCTAGCCAAAAATCTGACTTAGTTTAAAGGGTGTGGTCAAGATTTTAGGGCGTAGTCCGAAGCATATAAAGGAAGGGGGCAGATTCCCTCCCAATTATCGTGCTGAAGCCACTATTGGGTATTTGGTTCCCCTTACACTATGTTTAACTCTACAGCACTAAGTACACGTTATGAAAGATGAGATCCCTTTTTACATTTGCCCCCCTCTCTAGGATTTCTTAGAAAAGGTAATGATGTAAACTAGGTATACCACATGGACGTAGAAACCGGGAATACATGCAGTGGTTGCCGAGGCTAGTGTTCTTACTTTTTACAAAATTGTATCTATAGTGCTCCTTTTCAGCTTATATAGTTACTATTTTTTGCCTGTTAGGATACCCCCTGAAGATGCGTGTCCCTAATTTTGTGAAAGCTCCCTACGTCCTTGGCATGCCAACAGCAACACACTGCTTTGTAAATCACTGCACCATTTCAAGCCTCGTCGTTCGCAAACCGATACCTCCCGGAGATGCTCCCTACCTTATTTGCGATAAATCGTATTTAAAAATTGCACGTCTTAGGAAGAAGTTTGTCATTTTCGTATTTTTACAGTGATTGTTCTTCTAACAGCCGTTTTGCATTTGAATGAACTGAACTAAGATTAATTGACTTGCTAGAAACTTTTGATCTTCTCACTCCAACAGGAGCTCCTCAAAGCTACGCTTCCGGCCTGTGAATTTATTCCAGTAATTATCGATTACATTTTCAACAGCAGTCAGAATCAATTTTGATTCCCCGTTCATCTTCAGCATACATTAACTCTGGTTTTGATTGGGTAAGTTTGACTGACTACAGCTCCCACCAGAACTGCTGCTGTTTGGAACGAAATACGACTAACCGCTGCAAGACTGATCCTCAATACCGCTGTCATAAAAGGCAGGCTTCCGTCTAAGCTTTGTAGAAAGCGGACAAGGAAAGAACTATGCATTTGCTCAGATTGTTGAATAATTAGTGCGTGGAGAAATGTGCTTTACATAGTATTTTGAACCAAGGCTATACAACACCAGACATAGTTATTCATGCACGGATAATCATCGAAATCTGACTTTTACACAAACATACTTTGCTATAGTCTGGATTCCCGAACGTGAATAATTTAGTTGGCTGATTTTGGTTCAAACTTCGAAGTCAAATAGGAGTAAAATTTATTTCAATAGATATGGCTCCATGGTTGGTGTGATTAATTTTATAGCGCTTCATATTTGTGTTTCATGCTAGTGTGAAAATCAATCATGTTGTAATCTACGAACACATTTTTAGCGAAGTTTGTTAAAGCATCCATTGCTCTCATCTGAAGTCGCTTCAAGTTAGTTATTAAGTTACACATATTCACACAAAAGTTACTTGGTAATCATAGCAGACAAGGGTGGAGCATTCAAAATACACTGATTCTGTACATGATAGTAAACTTTTCTAGTAAATACTTCTAAATGGGTAATCCAAAACAATGCTAGAGTGTATATGGTTCGAGAAGAACGTCACCAGGGTGCAACTGAGAAAAATGACACGCACGCGGCTTTGTGAGAGTGTACGTTCCATCATAGTTAGAATATTCTAAAATGATGATAATGCAGCAGCTCATTGTTTTCATCTTTTCATCACGTCATCTTTGAGTATAGTACAAATCACAAAGTTCTTCTTTACAATAGTTTTCATAGCTATAATGAATTCAATGCAGAAGCCATTAGAATTTTCAATATTTTACAGGAGGAATGGGATGTGTTGGCGAATGTGTCAGACTCAATTCTATTGTCCCATAAGTGCGAGACGTCTTCTGTAGTTCTTGTGTCCGATAAATACTCTTTTATGTTACAATTTGCAATAGTGATAAAACTTTACTTAGAGCGATATTTATGAGTTTTTAATAACATAGAAAGACAAAGAACTTTGTATTCACAGTAAAGAATCTGCTACAAAGTCTAATTCTTGCAGTTATTTCTAAGTATTATGTAGAGCAGTTCTTTACGATTTTTAGTTGATAGGAATGTGTATAGCTCCAATTGAATAATTAGTGTAGGACATTATACATTAAAAAGTTATATATTATTAAAAGTTTTATCAGTTAAGAATGTATATTTAGATAATTTTAATTTCCAGTAGTTAGTTTGCATACCAGTTGACTTTTTAGTACATTTAGTTTTTGACTCAGTCACTGATACTGCTGATATAATCTTTGAAGAAGAGGTACTAAATTGTTTGGTTCTTGTTTCTTTCTGTTCTAGTTTCCATTGCTAAGCTATATAGTAGTTATGTAAGATATTAACTTCATTAACATATTTGAGATAGAAATTACTTGCCAGGGAACATGGTAAATTTACAAATAGCTATGAAAATCAGAGCCCAGAAATGATCCAAGCCTTCCTCTGGGTGCCAGTTCTCGACATCAAACCTTCCTTATTTTGGAATGAGCAAACTTGTTCTGAATCTATGTAATGCTTACTGAGTGAGAAATAGAAGCTGGTTGCCTATCATAGCAATAGAAACATTCTATGAACTTTCTCTCCTTTATAATGGAAAACAAGGTCTAAATTTGCACTGAATAAGTAAACTAAAACCAATGAAATGAATTTGTGCTAACACACTATTCAAAGGTGACGTAAAGCCTCGAAGGCATCATATATGTTGATTTAAAACCATAGTACTCTACAAAGTTTCCTCTTCATTCTTGAAATGATGACAGACTCCTGTCTGTTTTCTTTGGTAATGAAGTGCCAGTTTGACCTTCCAGTGAAAGTGAGAGTTTCTTTTTGAATTTCAGAGCATTGCCGCATAAAATAGTCTAATTTCTTTCGGCCTTCTACACTCTTCTACTTTACATTTCTTTGACTGTCTATTATGCTTAGATTTGCATACTTTTGGGGCAATATTTTCTACACTCTTCTACACAATTGACGCAAACAACACGACCTTTTATTTCCATCTTTTCCCCAAGAATTAGAATCATTTACTTGTTTCGTCTCGTAATTCAAACTTTAAGGTGCGGCGTTCATTACAAACTGAAAAATGAAGTTTTGCGCAGTTTTCTTTTCCTAATTAAGCGTAACAATGACTGTGTAGAAAATATTTTAAAGGAAATGATGGTTAAAGTTCAAAACATATGTGCTTACAGTATATTAAATGTCAAAGAATATCAATATCACTGTCTCAGTCAGAGTCCTTGCTCATGATACGGACTTTTCAACGCGGCGTTCATTACATAGTGGCGTTCTTTAGATGGTGGCGTTAATTAGATGTCGACGTTCTTTACAAGGTTTGGCCAGAGGTGTGGCGTTCTTAAGATTGCGGCGTTCAATGGAGGCAGTACAGAATTTAATCTAAGGTTGTGTTCACACTGCTCCGCGTACGAACTTTTCCGTTTTTGTAGACATCTGTCAACCGTTCACACTGCTCTGTTTCTGTACAAAAGTCCAGATAAAAGTATCCGCTTTTGTGGGCTGACACTGCTCACAGCAACAGAAGAAAAGATATCCGTCTCGGTGGTTTTAATCCGTTAACAATGCTGTGGTCGAGACAAATATCTGTTTTTGTGCGTTCACACTATCTACAGCTTTCGAGAAACACCTCCGTTTTTTCAACCTCTGTTTCTGTGCGTTCTTTTGCTGAGTAGTGTGAATGGATTTCTGCGTTTGCATTGATTGCTGAATTGCCTGATCGCATGAACCAATGCAAATGTATAAAAATAGATTAGAAGAACAAGTTAGCAAGAAGGTGCTACTGCAATCTTTTAAGTAGCAGAAAACAGTTGAAAATATACTTGAGGTAATAAGCATTGCCAGTTAGTAGAGTAGCTTAGTAGTTCTAAGTTTGAGATAGAATTAGCAAACCTTTACAAGGTTTATACGATTTGGAAAAAAAGAATAACATAAGAAGTTATGTAGCTCAGTTTCATAGTAATGGAATCCAAAACTGTTACGCGGCCGTAATGAATTCTTTAGAGTGAGGCTTAGGCCTATTTACGTACTTTACTGCAAAATCTCGTCTATATTTTGCAAAGCATGTAAGACGTTGATGTGCTTTGGTATTCTTTGAATTTTCCATTATTTAATCATCCAATATTCGTCAAACTTCAACATAAAATTACTTGATGGCCAAGGAAATAAGTTTTATTTGACTTTTCCTGACTTACATCATGTGAAAATAGAATATCGCAAGGAGGTTGTTTGAAAGAAGTGTAAATGCCAATCGTATGTACTTTTAAGATTTCGGGAATCGCAGCTTTGCAATAAGTTGATTATGAAGACGACGAGAATAAGAGACATGTTTTCAGTGTTCAATTCAAAATAAATCCTGGCAATTCCATTATGTTCCAACATAAACAGCCAAATCATGCTGCTTAATTGTTGTGAATTAAACAGTAGCTTGAATTCACCAGGTATTAAAGCAACCTAAACACGGACGTTTCGACTCTGGTTAGAGTCATCATATCAATAATCAAAATAATTGGGACGGGGCCATTTATAAGATGTCCCCAACAAAAAGAAAATGTGGAGTAAACTTTTCTGTGTTCAGATGCCATTCGAGGGTGTATTCCCTCCCATAGCGTCATATCTATCAAGTAGACTGGAAGCCATCACACAAACATATAGATTTCATATATTATTAAAAGTAGACTATATATTATTAGGTTTTTAAGCTTTTCCTTTATTTTGCAAATATTAACTTGCATGTCCACGTCAGCCAACTTGCGGCTGCCATATCACAAACTTGTGTTATAAAATAAATTATTTTCCAGAGCTTCTAATTATGATCAAGTTCGAGAAAATTCGAATAAAGACAACTACACTTTTGATTATAATAAACAACTATACTTTTACTATATTTGTTATTGTGACAGGCGACATGTCCGAACCAGTTCAGCTGTCTTTTGTTTGCATGTCCGCCCCTTCTCATCTTTCACCTTTCCATTTGATGTACCTGTTTTGTATAAGCAGGAAATTCTTAAGCATTGGTACTAGCCGGCACGCCGGACAAAATAAATTATGCATGTAAGTGTGAATGTATGTATATCTGTAGTGAGCAGGGATCCTAATAAACAAGGGGTAAGAAAATTCTTTAATCGGAGGATTTGAATAAGTGAGGCATTGGAAGCATTGGCTAACTATGCAACAATCAGAACACAAAAGTCCCAGATATTTCACTGCAAGCAATTACCTTTCGGAACTTTGCCGCATATACCTCCTCCAGTGGGCATACAATAAGTTGGGTGAATCTCTAACTTCGCCTAAATATTTAATTCGTAGTAAGCTTTCAATAATTCTATGACTTAGTTTCTTATCAAGAACTTGTCTAGGCCTTGGAAATGTGTTCTTGAAGATGACAGTAAGTTTCCACCAAAGATTGGCTTTTCAGTGACGTCACTTGAGTGGCACGCTTTTGTTGTAAAGCCTTTCATATGTTGTTGGAGATGTGTATTACTATGTTTGGATAACTTAGAATCAACCGAATGAGTTTCCACTAAAATAACGTTACAGGGAAATTTTCGTAAGCTTAATACTCAAGCAGTTGTGACACCACTATGTACTCAAATCTCTCCAAGATCACTTCTACAGAGTTCATAAAAACTGCTTTAAAAACAATTCCAGAGCTTTTCCAAAACTTTTTGAAAGCCAAATTACCAAATTTCCAAAAACCATGAACACATTCGCATTGCCATTCTGAAACCCCATAAAATTAGAAAAATGCTAATTTCAATGCTATATTTTATGATTTTCTTGGTGCATTATGTTTTATGTTATATATTTTAAAATGAACAAATATAACATAAGAGGTCCTTCATACAACATTACGTTTTGTCTATTTTATGCTTTGTAGGATTTTCCCAAACAAAAATCCAATACTTTTCCATAGTCAATTTGAACAACCTCTTGTCAAAACTTTCGAGGTCCTGGAAAATAGCATTCTTAATTTCCATAACATTCCAAAACCCATACGAATGCTGTTTCCCATTCGTTGAAATTCAATTCGATACGATGAACCAGTTTCGATGAATAAATATTAGGGTTCAGGTGAGGGAACTCTAGCAAGATGTTGAAAAAGGAGATGGATGGCGCCGCCCCTGAACTCAAGGGTCTCCTCACATCACGAAAATCTTCATTTTAAGACTTCTTTGAATTTTGAGTTGACTCATCAACCTTTGTAGTTAATTCAAAAATAGCTTTTTGGTTCTATAAACTTCATAGTGAAAAGTTGGCTTCATCTTTGAAATCAGCAATATCAGCTACATATTTGTACTTACTTTAACACTATGACCATGTAGTCAAAAATTTAATGAAAAACGAAGTTAACAGCAATGGAGGGAACTTGTAGAGCAAGGGATGGACTCAAGGAGAAGTGTAGCACTGTTGAATAAGTACTGGTTCTCAATCCAATCTTGAATCAGGATGCCACAGATATATGACATCGCTTAAGGGAGTGAGGGAGGTGTACACCCAGCTATACTTCTAAATATGAAGAATTGTAACACTATTGCATTAGAATTGGATCCTAATCCACGCTGAAATCAGAATGCCGCATATATGTGTACAGAAATGCTGATTTTCCTGTATGCCATGATATTTAAACAAATCAGCCAATGCTGCAATGCTAATGCTGTAATGCTAATACTGCAATGCTAATGCTACAATGCTAATGCTGTAATGCTAATGCTACAATGCTAATGCTACAATGCTAATGCTGCAATGCTAATGCTGTAATGCTAATGCTGTAATGGTAATGCTGTAATGCTGTAATGCTAATGCTACAATGCTAATGCTACAATGCTAATGCTGCAATGCTAATGCTGTAATGCTAATGCTGTAATGGTAATGCTGTAATGCTG
>OLMO02000252.1:9361767-9409999 GCA_900291935.2 Cassiopea xamachana
TTTCAGCCATTCTCGCCTCAATTTGTTGATCGGTAGGTGAACCACCACCTAAATAAAGGTTTTTCCTCAATTCTTTGCTATTTAATTGAACAAAGTTCGTCACAATGTGGAACAGTCTAGAATCATTGTGCTGTGGTAAAAAACTAGTGGTTGCACCTATTCCCTGTGGATGCGAGGAGTGATAAAAAACGACTGCAGAGAGAGTCAAAATTAGTGCTAAAAAGCTCAGAGTGTAAAAGGCCCATTTCATGTGACGTACACTTTCCATTTTGTCCTTTCTGAAATACAACTCCAGGTAGACTTATTTAGCTTGTTCACAAGAAAACCTCAAAGAAACCAATTCAACCATTTCTTTTAATGTCCCACCAAATATCTAGCAATTGTTTGAAATCATCTAGGTGCTCGTTGATCGTGATGACATGTTCGCAAGGTCAACTAATTAAAGGAAACCACTGTTGTTTAAACAATCTTCGATGAGAACCAGAGGCCTATTGACATTACGTGCGATCGAGGCTGAAGTTACATAAGGTGTCTCATATTGCAGTTGTTGTTCTGCAGAGAATTTTGAACCTGAATGTTTTCTACTGTACCTAGTAGTAGCAGATGCTAAGGGGGCAAGAGGGCGATCTGCTCCCAAGTGCTGTTAATTCCACATGTTTCCAACAAAAGCAGTTGACGAATGGACAAATATAAGGTTTTTTTAACAAACGCCCTGGCTGAGCATTATTTCCCATTCTAAATTTCTTTCTTATGAAAAACCCGTGTACACTAGTTTTAAAAAGGAACTTCACCACATGTGGCGCCAGGAGAAGACTAGGGGGCTATAGTCCCATATTGAAACATGGCAATCCCCCCATCAAAAGGTGGAAAACAATTTTTCGGAGATTTTTGGCATTTATAGAAACTGAAAATCTTACTTCAGCCCCTCATCGGAAGAGTTAGCATTCCGTCGGAAATTTTCTGGTGCTACCCCTGAACTACTTTATAAAGAATCTACATGTAGACAACCCAAATATTGAAAGAACTTATAATATTAATTGAAAAAACCCCAAAATCTTTTCAATTTGAAAGGTTTTCATAACTGCAAGTTATAAAGCATAATGAAGCCAGTTCCATTCATTCACAGCAAAAGCTCATATAGGTATATCTACAGAACTTCCTTCCTGCCTTAGTTGCGCTTTTAGTCTTGCTTTCTAGCCACATTTAGAGGTAAACTTCAAACTTTGATTTTTCCTTGTGTCTGTACCACTTTCACAGCACTTTGTCGGCAGTGAACTATGTCTTGAGCTATGTTCCTTTCAAAAGCGTTTACTTAACAAATACTCAGCTACTTCTAAGATACTCGCCAAATTCTCATGTTTGATTGTTGGGATGGGGAGGAGAGAAGTTAAGATGCTGAGATATACGTTTTTTTTTTATAAGAAAAAAGTTTATAAGAAAATGAGGCTCAAATCGTCAAAATCTTAAGAAAATCTTAAGAAAATCACGAGGCTCAATTTCCAAAATTAAGTCCAAAAAGCGGTATTTCGTCGTTATTGCATTCAAAATGTTAAAGATGGAATTCAAATTCAAGTATACAATATTATTAACGAAAGTGTATACTGTAATACTGGTAATTTTAGATGCAGAAATTGTATATTATATTTGTAAGTTAGGAACTAACGTAGGACGTAAAGACTAGATTTCAGGTGACTTGTGAAAGCACTTGAATCTATTTTCGCGTAGGCACCGTCGTTTGGTTGTAGGATTGGACTCTCAGTACTTACGAAATACTGGAGAGGGCCAGATCGCTACGTATTTTGTATTTTGGTATTTTGTATTGTGCGCTACAGGCGAAGGCTCCCTGGTAAGTAGAGCCCACAGAATCAGGTTATGTTCCCAGGCAGTGTATTACGTAAATGGAATTAGCGTCCGTATAGATAACTTCCGCATCTAATGAATGGTAGAGCAAGAAAGTAAATATAGGCGTGTATTTGTTATGAGTAAAAGCTTCCTAGGGAAACCTTCCGAAAGTAGAGTATATAAGAGGTATAGAGATGTAGATAAAGGAACAAGAGAGTGAGGTTCGATGGCAGGGACTCTAAGTCGCCTCGCCGAACCAAGTAACGCGTTACGAAAGAAAGAACATTTGGCAGATTATTGGATTTATCTCTGCGTTGATTCTCATTTTCGCATATAAGCTTGGCATAGACTTTATACCGTTTTACAATACCATTCTAGCCAGTTTATTTCAGTGAAAGTTAAGAAACATTTAAGAAAATCTAAGGCTCAATTTCGGGAAATGTTAAGAAAATTGAGGCTCAGGTAAAATAATGATTTTGTTATAAAAAAGCGTGTATGCAAACATACTCGAATCAGAAACTCATTGTAAGAAGTTATGGTCCTGCCTCGCTTTCGATTTATTTGTCATTTTTATTCTAATCATTTTTTGTTGTGAGCAAAGGTTAGTGGCTGGAGGCTGAGGTTATTTCTATTTCTTTGTTGTTTATTGGTTTTAAATTGTTGATTGAGTTGATTTGAAGTAGTCGGTGTATGAGAGTTGAAACAAGAAGTACCTTTGATAGCGTATGGATGGAATTGTGCATTACCTACTTGAAGATAATGAAGAACAATGAGATGACAATAAAGACGAAGAAGACGACGACTCAAGACCAAGTAAAATTGAACAGTTTTTCCTTCTTGCTTGGACAATCGGACCCTTTGGGCTATTAGTCGATTTTTATACTATTTTATTGAAATTAATACAGTCCTCTTGAGCGAGAAAAACAACGATATTTCTAACACTCATTCAGTTGGTCCAACAATAAGAATCAACGATAAACAGAAGAGACACTTTTTTGTATAAGAATATAGAACACAATCGAGGATCTGAATCTGTGAAATTTAGGAATGGAGTAATTTCAGAAAAATGCAAGGCCTTATCACTGTTCACTTACATACCTTTTTGAATGATGCAAATTGTTCCTTCCCGGCGTTATAATGGTCGGCGTAACTTGGCGTGATCTGAATGTTTGGAACTGCGTCAAAAATACCATCATTTGCGTGGCAAACTTTCTGACATCAAATGGTCATATTTCATTGCATCTTCAAGCATTCCGACTAAAGCTGCACAAACAGGCCTTTTTATTGTGCTCCTTCAATTCATGTGGTCAAAATAAATACATTCTAGAACTGTATTTTTGTGACGTCATCATTTTCATATTCTATTCCCACCAGGCTGCATTCCATGTAGGTATTCCCGAATATGCCCGGTGTAAGCTATGAAAAATACATTGGCGCATGACAGAAAGTCTCCAGCAACTCGGCACATCGGTCACAGAAAATCACTTGGATAGTTGAATTTTTGAATGTATTGGCGTATTGTTGACAGAGTAGAGGCGTGGCACACCGCTGGATCACGATTTGACATTAGCATAAATGGCCAGGTGTTTCCTTCGCAAAGAAAGTACAAAATTTACCTCTAAAACACGTTTCTCTAGCATTGTTGGCAGGAATCCTTTGATGGTGGTTCCTTTGTTAGCCAATCACATTTTGACGCCTATGCTGATTAGTGTGAGGCCCTCTACGGAGGCCTACCAAAAATAGAGACAAAAATCAAGAAGCAGAGGAGAAGAGAAGACAGAGAGAGTGAAAAGGACGTTTAATAACTGAGAGCAATTCTTTCGTTTTGTTTTGCTCGTTAGTGTAAATTTTTAGCTTATCATATTAGATTTGGCTCAAGACCAGAAAGACTAGTTGGATTGTATTACTTCTGTTTTCGGATTACTGGGCTTTGCTGTACAGGCATAGCATTAGATGTGACCAGGAGTTTTCCACCTGACACTCTTCCATCTCAAGTGCCTTGACTAACATGGTACTGCTCTTTCTGTGCAATCGATACTGGCGAAACACATCTGGCAATATTGTCAATAAAGCATCATGATATTGAGATTTAGCTGAGAATTTCATCTGCTAACTTCTCAAATGGCATTCTTAAACTAGTATCATCAAAAGCTGATCTTCTAACAGATACAGTAGCTACTTTATCTTCCTCTTCTATGTGAAGGAACATGTTACTAAATCATGTGTACTTGGCTCAGTTTTCTTCCAAATGCAATAATATCGCTTTTCGACAGGTAAATCTCCTTCCTTTGCTTTGGTGCTTAATAGCCCATTTCTTGTATCTGTTATGACATAATTGTGTTTTTCTTTTAAGGTGCTGTTTCTTTCATCAAATTTGACTTCGTAAATTGTTGTTCATACAAAATATTACCCATTGATGATGTACATGTACCTTTTGATGTCTTAATACACGCTACTAGCAAAATTATGCTTGTGGGATTCATCGCATTTTTTATGCTCCAAGCAATGACTAAATAGCCTTCCCTAATCTAGATGCCTATTGCAAAGCGTCTCTTTTGTCACAAAATGGCTCTAGCATTACTCTTCCAAGAGCACCACAAATTCTCTTTGATATCGTAAAACTCTCAGCCAGTATATAGAGCTATCACATCCAGAAAGTTAGTTATACATGTATAGCAGGTGATGGTATTGCTGATATTATAGGTAGAATTATTTTTCTTCAATTTATATATTGAGGGCATACCAGCCTTGTTAGAACTTGCATATTCATTCTTCTTCAGTTTTCAAGCTCATGGTCATCACGAATGACCGTTGAAGTAATTCTTTTTCAAAACCCTTGAGATAGTTTAACTTTTTAATACTCTTTGATACTTTCTTTAGAACACTTTTTCTATCTCTTTGGAAATTTACTTTAAAATCATTGCTTTTAACCACAGTGATTGTAAGTCAATTTGCTGATGGAAATGCTAGTTGCATACTAAGTCATTCCTGCAGTGCTCTCTGCTTAAAATAGAGCCAGTGGTGGCGTTTAAGAAAAGTCAAGGGAACAATGGTTCTTAAATTTCCGACTATTTTAGAGATGGCCAATAATGTCCTAGTACAAGTTTTTATAAAAGAAAATTGACGCCTAGGCAAAAGAGTGGATATATCTTAATATTTTTATAAAATATGTTGCATTAAGCCTTAATTCAAGTAATTTTGCCAAGAAGTTGCCGAATTTATGGTACCTGGCGGGCACAGTTTTCCGAGAAATCGAACGACTTTGTAAAGGCAGTGCATCTTAACTCTTACGATTTTGACATGCCTATCGTAGCAATATAATTTAAAAATAAGTACGACGACAAAAAGAGACATCATGTAGTTTTCCTTCTCTACATCGAATCTAAAGAAGGGAAACTAAATGGTGTTGCTTTTTGTCGTCGTACTTATTTTAAAATTTATACAGAAGCTGCGCTTCCCATCATCTACTTAAATAGCAATATAATTTTAGTGCAACTGTAGTGTAGTGGTCTCTACCTCTGACCGTCAGTCAGTTGTATCGAGCTTGAAGCCACACTGACGCATCTTTTAAAACAGTGTTTTAACTTTTGCTCTGCACTATGGTAATGCTATTCGAGTAACGTTGGTTTTTGCAGCTGACGAGAACTAAAAGGGCGCTCATAGACATTAAATTTCCAATTTTAAGTCCCATTTATCATTGCTAGATGCGCAGGACCTATAGCTACTAAGGATAGCAGAGTCGTTATGCAGAGGTTGCCGTTCTGCAGTGTACTAAACATTCGCTTTAAATTATATTTATGAAGAACAGCTTGGTAATGAGTATGACACTGGAAGGTCACCGCCAATCAACATAAAGTTCCTGGCATGATCTTCTTTGCCCAAAAGCCACTCTTGATATGTGGCAACATATATCTAACTTGACGTCCTAACTTTGTTCATCATTACCAACTGGCGCTAGAGTTTCACCAAGACCAGATTATCAGACGTAATGCAATTTCGATTATTTATTCCAAGCATTTAACAGCTTAAGCTAATTCTTGTACAAGAACATGATATCTTATATTATACTATCAATACGCTTACAATCTACTATATCTAGCCTCTACTTTACCATAACTTCAACCCAACTCTAACTTCGTATTTCTCGCTTCACTCGTTTTTCGTTTCCAATACATACTTTGAATTGTTCAAAATCCATCATTAATTGGTAATTGAACTAATGCTGTAAATACATCACTAAAAGTCAAGTAAATAATAGATTAAATTAATGGAAATAAGGAACAAAAGAAGTGAAAAAGAGCAGCCAAAACTGAATGAATTATTTTAATGTTATATCCATTATTAACATTGGACTGTCTAAACAACGTATCCAATTCCTCTTTAAGTTTTAGGGCAATTTGGAGTCACGGACACACAATTTGGACAAAGTTTATTCTCTATCTTCAGTTTCTGGAAAGCCCACAACAAAAGGCCAGTTGGGATTATAGTAGTAGTCAATCAATATTTATTAGATAAGGCAGTATTCTCAAGTTCCAAGAAGGGGGTCCTAACAAACAGGCGGTTGAAAAAATTTTAAAATTTAATAAATGGGGGGTGAAAGAAAACGGGGATGTCAAAATTTAAGAAATGGCTTTAAGTGATTATAAAGTGATAGAAAGAACAAAAACAGGTTGTCATATAGCATAGAATTAAAATATACCCCGAGGCACTCTATTTTGCCTTGAAAATTGGGCTTGAATAGTACTAACAATGAAATGGAATGAAATCAGGTGTTGGAAAACAATGTAATTGCCTTCAAATTAATGAACAGGGGATCCTAATAGGGAAATTAATAAGCGGGGTGGGCGTTTATTTGGCACATGAGAGTATGCAAAAGGGGAAAATTCTGTTTAGTGGCTTGCAGTTGAATAGACAAAGCGCCTTGCAGAATCTGTTAATGGACGTAAACTTGGTCTACTTGGTGTGGAATCATCTATTTGCATAACTCTAAAGAATTTTTGTGTCCTTTCACCTTTGATCTAATTTTGTTATATTATTAGAACGATTACAATATTTAACAATGTATTATAACACTTAAACAGGAACTACTTACTAATAATAATACAGGACGGTTGGATAACACTTGAGAAAGTATATAAGTACTCTATGCTACCTAATAGAAGGAAGAGGGTATGATAGGGTGTTTAATAAAGAGGGTGTATAGATAGGACTTCCATGTTTAATAGATAGTATGAGGACCCAAAAATTTCAAAATTATAGCAATTAGTTATTAATATTGTATAAGAATAATAAAGCTTGTTTGATTTCCTTACTTATTAATATTGATTTGCGTTCACAAAGTCGAAGTATTTTATTTACTTATCCCTTTTAAGACATTCAAATATTTAGGTTAGTAAAATGTGAAGTATCGATATTTTTGAAAATTATTTAGTTAGGAGAGGTGCTTAATAAATGGAAATGGGTGATTGAATTTTCAAAAACCTGCGGTTGGGAGACCCTACTATTAGGTTTCAAAGAGTACCAGGCGTAAGTGCTGATTTCAGCGTAGTCCGATAGCAGTTGAATTTGCAGGGTTTTCTCTCGATGGCCACTTGCTGCTCTCTATATAGCAGCCACATCCACCAAAATGAAGTTCAGTTGGCATAAAGAACTCAGCTGGCATAGTCGATGAAGGATTAGGAAGTATGGCTGACTCACGCCATTTTATATCAAATTTTGTATCATCACAAGAATGAATGACTGTATCACTTGGTGGACTTGCTGAATAGAACGCAAAGTAATGGTGTGGAATGCCGTCACAGTTTCGAAAAGTCAAGTTAACTCCATTTGAAATCAGGCCTTCGGTTTGATTTTGATGTGAGTATTTCTTTGGGAGAAACCCAAGAAATAGGTAGTCGGAAACGGCATGATTTCTTGGCGTTGTATAGTTGACAAAAGCATTCACTTGAACAGACAGGCCCCCAGTATCTATGTACTGCTGGATTATTGTGTATGGCTGGGAATTGTTAGGCTTCTGAAGACGCAGGAGAACATGACTATTATCTGTGAAGATGCTGTCAATGTCTGATTGTTTAATTGTCGATAGTGTATTTTTCGAAATGAAAGTATAGGCACCTCCATTAATATCCATTTCACAATAGACTCGAAAGATTCCACTTGGGAGAATAACTTTATATATGCCACTCTTCTTTCCAGCCACCTTGAGCGACTTGCATGTTGCTAAGGAACAGAAATTCAGAGAAAATGTTTTAGCTATGACTGCCGTTATGTCTTAAGGAAACTTTTGAATATTAAGTAGTAACCCTCAAAGTTTGAGGAATTCGGCGTTTGGCTGTTACTTTCTGAAACTAACAACTATCCTCTAGCCAGTTTTGTTGACAATTGCTACCTACTGTTATCAAATATTCCAACGGTTTATATTTTATGATATACTATATGATTTTTACATTTATGCTCTCCATTGTCAATGTCATTATCAATTTGAAAATTTTTGTCTAATTTTGATTCGAATCATTTGCCTGCAACATTAGGAAGCAAACAACAGATTGCAGGTTTGATAACGTAACAGGTTTCACAAATTACGTCAAAAGAGTAACTCAACCAGTAATGAGGCGGAGCTGGGCGGAGTTAGGTGTGAGAAAACAGAGTTCATAAGTGTGACGTCACGAAAATTATACTTTTAGAATACTCTAATTTTGGCTTTAAATTCTGAAAAAGTACATAGAAATAACTACAATGGGAAAGTTGTAGCTCGATCTCAAAAATAATGACCGAGATGTAGGCAATTGAATGTTGACATAGTTCCTATCAAATCGCTGTATCTTGAGTCGGGTTCTGGAGAACATCTAATAGAACCAGGAGAAAAAGCTGAGGTTTGTATGGCAAGCTTGCTGTCTTCAAATGGTCGTGTTTCGGTCAATTTTGACAATATTCACCTAAACTTGTAAACACATGCCTATTTTGAGGCGCCCTTTCACTCCATGTTTTCAAAACATAAACATTCTAAAAGATATTTTTATGACGTCATCGCTGATGGCATCTATCATTGGCCTAATTAAAGTTTCAATTTCTCTTTTTGTTTTATCCCTGGGTGAGTGGCGTTCTCGATTAATCAATGTACAAAGAACTTTCCACCCGAAGTTCCTTCCATTTATCTAGCCATCATAATTCCCCCCTTTCCCTCTTTTTTGCCTCAATTGCTGAAAATCGAAGCTGTGACTTAGTTCGTCAATCCTGCAACATTGTCACACCTGCAAAGATACTTGTTTTTTACTTTGATTCCAAATAGATCTTTACTCTCGCTATCATGCGAAAGCAGGAGCGTGGCTAGCAGAAGGGATCGTAGGGGTGTAACATGCCCAGACTTCGGTGATCTTGTCAGTAAATTTAGATTCAATAACTTTCGTCGGTATATGGCTGCAAATTTTGCCATGCCATAGTCAAAAAAGTGCTGAAAATGTCCTTTCTTGCATCAACACACCCCAGAAAAATAAAGATATCTTGCTAAAAACGCTTCTGTCAGTAAATTTACAGATCTGTCGCTGAATTCAAATCTGTACAATTTCTGTTCGTAAATCAATGGTTTACACTTCCCAGAAGAGGCCACACGACACAATTGGCTACAAGTAACTGCGCTAGAGATTCTAGAGAACTGACCACCTTCTCTGAATTCTAACTCAAATTCTACCCCGCCCCCTTTCTCTAAAGTAAAAGAAAAGCTATGCCCATTTTCAAAAACAGCAACAGCAATTGAACCGTACCAATGTCGAGTTGCTGAAAATGGTGTGGATGAAGGTAAGAGAACCTTTATTTAATCAACACATATATTTGCAGACAAATTGGATCAGTTCCTCGAAAGCCTACAAAAGGCCAGTTTGGTTTGCAGTGTTCTATTTTTTATCAAAATATAATAGATAAGTGCAAAAAGTAACTGGGGTCCTAATAAAAGGGGTATGGAAAAAATTTGAAATTTAATAATAGAAGGGGAATTGGTCAAAATAAAGGGGGCTCAGAAATTGAGAAATAGCTTTAATTGATTATACTAGGACGGAAAGAGCAAAATAGGTTATCCTAAAGCATAAAAGTAAAGAATATACAGAATCATGTTATTTTATCATGAAAATTGGGTGTAAATATAGTACTAGCAAAGAAAGGAAATGAAATTATGGGTGTGTTAAGAAGTCAATTTCCTTAAAATTAATAGACGGGAGGGGTTCCAAATAAGTTATGGTGGTTGGAAAAATATCGAAAAATAAATAAGTGGGAGGAGGACGTTTATTTGGCACCTGAGAGCACACCAGTGAAGAACTAAAGGGACTTTTATCTTCTTGAAGATGGAAGAAATGTCAGAGTGTCCGGTGTTTGGGATTGAGGTGGATGTCTGCATTCATTTACAGACTAAAATGATTTACTTCAAATTGGTGAGACTTAAGAATGGTTACTCACCCAAGAAAGGGCAAGTGAAGACTCTCCACAATTGATTTAGTATTTACAGACAATGATGTAATAAATAGTCGTTTTAAAAAAGTGATATAGGAGACTTTCTTGCAGCACACCTAACGATCTCTTAGAGCACACTGGTGTGCAACAACATAATTTTTGAGACTCACTAAACTTTTTGTATGAGAAGAAAATCAATTTGCCTGTGTCTCAATTTTCTAAGCTTTTCTAGAAATTGAGCCTAAAATTAAGAAATGTTCTTAACCTTGCTGAATAAAGATATTGGTTACTTTTTTCATCTTTTACACTCGAACTGTAACTCTATCTTTAACATTTTGAATGTAATAATGACGTAATATAGATTTTTGGCCTAAAATAGATTTTCTTAACGTTGGAAATCTAGCCTTGTGATTTTCTCTAGATATTCTTTAGATTATGACTATATGCACCTCATTTTATTTTATACTCTTTTATTATAAAAACTATATGCGTACACTAAGGAGAATATAATTGCTGACTTCAGATTCGAAAAAATGTACAGCACAAACCTATCAAAAAATATGGCATAGATGAAAGTATATACGATGTCTTACCTTGCTCACAGTTTCTTCCAGAGTAGCCTGCATTACAAATGCATGTGTAGGATGCAATATCAGGTATGCATTTTCCACCGTTCTTGCATGGATTGCCATCACATTGGGTAACTTTGTTGCAAAAACAAAAAAGCTATCGATAAATGAGAGTCATTCACAATGCATAGCTGTAATAGCAATAATATGGAAGTATTTACTTTGTAGTTAATGTTCCATGATATACAGTAAGGCTCTGTTTACACTGCTACGGATCACATTCGATACGGATTAAAAACTGATCCGTAGCAGTGTCAACGCTGTTTAAGAGTGCCAATTATATGTAGTCCAAATCATTTTTGATCCTTTTGCTAAAAGTTTTACGGCAAACCATATCAGCTTTGCTACGATTGCAAGGAGTAGTGTAGATGGAGGCCAATTCACATCACTTGTTATGCGGATAAACAAGTGACTCGTAGGAGTGTAAGCGGACCTAAGAATAAATGTCTTTTTTACTGAGTATATAATACATCGAGCAGTGTAATAGTAAATATCTAAACTGAGTTCATAATTAATTGACTAATGAGATGGTGAGTTTCTATACCGTGTACATAAAACAAGTTGACTAATGTGATAGCAAGTATCTATGCTGCATGCTCAGTATAAAAATAAAGTAAAGGTAGTCCCGTATACTTTTGACCGTAGAGAAGTGCTTGTTAGAGAAAACACGTATCCTATGTTACCGGAATATGAGGTAGGATAGCCAGTTCCTTTCCTCTCCGCCCTTATCTCTCCAGTGTTGCCATCAGGCACCCATTCATTGCTGGGTGAAAAGTGAGCGAGCTTTAAATCAATGCCTCGATTCTGACTTCATGGAAAGAATTTATTTACACTGAAAACATGGATGGAGTAAGCAGTACTGAATCCCCCCGTTAGTTGAAGATGATAAATATGTAAAGGCACATTCATTGACTATTATACTCATCTAAACAAAGAGCCTGCTTGCAAAGTCACAGAGGAAAGTAGACGCTTAGACTCAGTGGATGTAGAATTCAAACATACTATGGAGGAGGGGCAATCGCTATCAAGAACATAGAAGCTACATCTTTAGTAATACATTTTGCATTATAATGCTTACCTGGTTTCATCTTCTTCCAAATGCGAAAGTATTGCATATCAGTAGGCAAATCTTCTTCTTTCTCTCTGATGCTGAATTCTCCAGTTCTTATATCTTTGATGACATAATTGCATTCGCATTTTAAAGAGCAGGAGTGAAATGATTCTTGGAAGAGGCTTGCAGTGGTTACATCTCTCATAGCAGCTGAGCCGGACAGTTTTTGTTCTTGAAAGAAATGTCCCTTGGTCGATGTGCATACGCATTTTGCTGCAATGATGCATATTACCAGGAGAAGTACTCCTATAGGATTCATTCCTTCCTTTAAATGCTGAGCAAGATTGCAAGCAATAAGTTGTGTTATTATAAGTTGGTCGCTAGCTTAAGTGGCTTACTGTAAATAGCTCCTGTTGAAACATATGCTTCATATGATGTGCCACACACTATCAGGCATTGTTCTTAAATATGATAGCATGATAAGCAGGTTGCTGTATTATTTGAACTAGGCCCAAAGACAAAATTCATATTCAAATGACATCAGGTGATAATTTCACATTTTCTGGACATCACGTGGGTCACTTTCCTGGTCTGCTACGCTGCAAACCAGTACGTTAATAGAACTAGCTTGTGTAATGCAATTTATTGACAGTTCTGAGGCATTTGTTATGTATTGAATTGAATTTTATGCTACTTTTTGAATGAGCAAAACATTGTATTCCATATTCCAGCAAGTCATGCGACACCTGATGTAAGATGAACTTTGCTCAATCTTTCTTTCAAACTTCCCTGCATGCAGCAAAATATTACATGCTACAAATGTAAACCTCTCTTTAATAAGGAAGTCAGAAAAAAGTTGGTTTGATACGACTTATTGACTAGTACTTCTTTAAATTTCATACTACTTCTAGAGAGAAGAGTCAAATGAGGGGATAAAAGAAATGTACGTCAGGTGGTAATGATAATGATTGTCAATTTCTTCACAGTAAGCTGAAAGAGCAGCTAATTGAAAGAGCTCATTTAGGCCTACTTTACAGAATTTTAAGCAAGTCTAAGATAAATTTCTACATGCAATTAAATACAAAATACTTACGAAAAAAATTATATTCTCTGGTTTAAGCAAAAAATCGTCAATATTATGATGTTTTTCTTTAAGTATATCCAACCTGAACCATATAGTACCTACATAAATGACAACTACATTTTTCTGCAGTCCGGTTTAAATTAATTCGCATGCTAAATAGTAAGCACGACGTAAAGTTCGGACAAGATGACCCAATGTCTTTTCCCACTATATATCGTACAAACCAAGTGCGTTGTATTCAGAAGTTAAACGGCTATTAATAGAGAGACATTCCTTACCTCTTATTTTCTTGACCGATATGAGTGAAAAACTTAATCCATAAGCGATGAAAAATCCTATTGTTAACCCATGAGTGACATAAACTACTTGGCAGATGTCAGTGGACGTTTGGATCCCTAGCTAGAGTCAGTTTCGATATGAAAGGGAAACTAAAGGAATACGGTTTATATCTAAAAATGGAAAACAAAAAGGAATCAGGACACCGAAAACGCAAAGATTGGTCAAAAAGATAGGAAAAGAGGTCATTTAAGGCTGTGGAAGGAATCGTGAAGGACGTACAAGGAAATATCAATGGGAAACATCAGGCTAATCAAGCTCTGAGAAGAAACATCATACTACTGGACGTAAGAAGATATAATGATGCGGAGAGAAAGCAAAGAATAAGAAGAAAAACACGAATCGTGGAGGCGAAAGGCTAGAAAGCAAGGAGATAACACTTAAAGTAACGGAGGGAAAATGTGGACTGCAGAACTACAATATGACTAAGGTAATAGAGGACTATTGGGAATTCAACATGGGCCTGTCTTCATGAATTGCGAGATGTTCATGCATGAGTAGATCAGGTGACATGTCACTAAGACTAATTATCGTAAAGTTATGAAGTGAAGCACTGGAACTAGTATTGTTCATATGCTCTGGAATCACAGAATAACAGGTGTTTTAATTTCCTATCCCCACTTGCTACTACCATGATGCTCCATGCAACAAATCTCAAGATTCCTCGTTGCTGTCCCTTAATAAGTAACATTACAACTAATACACTGAAATTTAGCATGAATTGTTAGGTTCAAGAACGACCTTCCACACTTACAGTCCTCTCGTCAACTGCAAGGCTCATAGGAAGGAGCAGTCACAATCTGCATATGAGAAAGTGAGGAGTTGAACAATCATGTGATGAGATATAATTTTTGGAATATAAAATTAAAGAGACACAATCAATTGCATACTCATATCAGGGCTGGTTTTCCTGTATCTTTGCATTGGCAGTATCTTCACCATTCAGCACCAAATAATAAAGTTGTTCGCGGAAGAAGAGCTGAAAAGGTAATGGAATGTGACACTATATTTGTTACTACTTGTAATGTATAAATCTCTGAGGGATGCAGTAGGTTTGCAATACGAGTAGAATTTTGTATACCTCACATCCATTGTTTTTGATGAACTCGTAGGCCAGAGACCTTTGCAGTATTTGATGGGCTGTGGTTTGCGCAAGAAACAAGATGGGTTCTTTGCAAATGGTGTCAAATAGCAACAAGTGAAATCTGAATACTTAAAATATAGGCTTGTAAAAGAGTAGTCGTTTATTTAACTCCTTTTCTTGAGAAGCTTTCGTTGATAGCTCTATCGAACATTGAAGAGACCTTGTAAAGCTACGAATTTTTCCAATAAGTACACCTATGAAGGCATCCTTAGTGCCCTTTTGAAGAAACCTGTCTCTCATATAAAACAATCCTTTGAGATTTGAGAAATGGAGTCTGATCTCATAGGATAATCTTTATAGATTTCTAGAGAGCTTCTTGCAGCTTTTAGAGTGTTAAGAATATTTTACTATGGTTATGCTCTTTAATCTTATGTGGTCATAATACAATTATAATTACAGTACTGCAGGCAAAGAACCTGCTATAAAGTCTCGCTCAAAGTTCAAGCTATCGATAATAATTATAGCAAGAGCTCAAACAATAGATGACTGTGAATAATTAGATGACGCTCAGTAAAGTAGCCGAGGGAAAATGTAGACTGAAGAACTAGAATAGGACAAAGGGAATGAAGGACTAATGAGCATTGAACTTGGACAGCTCTTCATGAATTGGAAGACTTTCATGAATTATTAGATCAAGTGACATGTCATTAAGGCTATGTTTTGTAAAGTCGCCAAATAAAACACTGTGACCAGTATTGTTCACATGCTCTAGAATAGCAGAATAACAGGTGTTTTATTTTCTGTCCCTTTTGTTAATGCCAAAGTGCTACATCCAACGAATCCTAACACTCCTCGTTGCTTTCCCATAACAAGCAATATTACAGCTACTACAAGGAAATTTAACATGTATTGTTACGTTCAAGGATCGCATACTACCCTTTCCAAATTGTAAGCTTAACTGAGAATCTGGAAGATACTTCTTTAGAAGCTCTTTGGAGGTTTGAATAATGTTAACATAGTTCCAACAATTCTTTAAACCGTCTATCCGTCAAGCATCATTTCTTAGGTTCAAAGATAACATACTACCCTTTGTTTGCTCCAATGTTATCTATAAGCTTCAGTGTTGTCGCTGCAATGCTACCTGTTATGAGACTACGGCAAGGAATCTTAAGATTCGATGCATGGAGCATCTTGTTATTAATAAAAGTGGATTAATCGAAATTGTGCTGAATCGAAATGGTGATCCTAAACAGTATCTGGAGCAGTCATTACGGGAATAAAAAGCTGATCATGCAGGAACTATGTGCACAAACAACTGCAAAACGTGCAAGCTTCTTGGAGAACCTTCATGATATACCCTTTTCATTAAATTAACTCTTTATTCTATATTACTGGGGCTTCTTTCGGAAAGAGCCCCGGAAAGAGCCCTCATTTCTATTCACTGAAAAGCCATTGGCACCTTTTTAAGTGTCAACATAGTTGATTTAAAGATAGAGTCCAAATAGCTTTTTGCCCTATTCTGATGTGCTACAATACTATCAGCTAATGTGCTTACATATGATAGTATCAACACCAAGTTGCTGTATTGACGACGCTAGGCCCAAGGTGATCTAGCTTAAATTTAACACAGGCGATAACGTCACATTTGATGCACATCACGTTACAATTTTCATGGCCTGTTTGACTGAACTGATAAGTTATTGGATATGTTTTCGGGCTAACCCGATTAGTTCAATTCATGATAATCTCTCGGGTATCCAATTCAACATGATGATTTCAGCCGATATGATTTCAGTCAATGACAGAAGGAAGATATGTTACATAATTAAGAAACGTCATTCCCAATAGCATTGGAGATTAAGTACTTCAAAGATTAAATGTTTTCCAAAGAGTTTTGACTGAAGTTGTTAATTTTCTGCTACAAATGGCATTCAATTTCCTCTGTAGCGACGAAAAACTCAAGAACTGAAAAAGCTTTGCCATGTTTGACAAACAGCTATTTGGGGTATGTTGCCAAATAAACTATGTTGCCACTTAACAAGGTACCAGTGGGTCCTAATTGAATAGAAATGAGGGAAATATTGTATTGCAGCACTGGGAAACCCTGCTAAATGGGCCCTATCCTGAAGGCACTCCAAAAAGCTTTGCAAGTTTTCCAGGTTTTTTTGCACATAGTTCCTGTATGATAGGCTTTCTATTCCTGTAATGACGGCTTCAGCTACTGCATTCCTTTGTACCTAATAGCAAATACACTCTGATAGGAAAAACGATGTCATCATTATCATAGGCCAGAAAAATTCATCAAGTTATTCTACTCTACTTTTCATTGTGTCTATTTAAAAACTCAACTTATAGGATGCACACAATTCTGAAAGCACAAGTACAGACAATTTGGAATAGCTATGCCTGGGACTCTGATCATTAAAACAAATTTCCTCCCTTCTAAAAGTGTTCATACGATAGGAAGGTCAAAATCGCATAGTGAAAGTAAACGAACATTCATGTCAAAAAGGCAAGAATTGGTTTTGCATAGTTTGTTTTCAAACCATTGTGAATTGTTACACATGTGCAGGAAAATTGCCAATTTAGCAAAAGAGAAATTTAATATTTCTTAGCTACCATACATTGCACAGAGATTTAATATTTTGCAGAATGACAAGGTCGATTCAGCACAGTTTCTACATATCATGGAAATAACAAATAAATTTTATGAACTTGCTGTTGTGAAATCTGTTGCAACTCCTCCAGTACTCTTGATATCACAAATTCTTTAATTCTTTGGGAGGCTATTTGAGAGCTTAGGGAGCATAACTAAAGTTGGAATTGAAATTTTTAGGGAAAGCAACAGACCCAGGTTTATTTACTAACATTGATCATACCTAAATATGCATGGATTCTAAAGCTTTCTCTATCAATTGAATGTGACTTTTCTCTTTAATAGCAATGATGAGATGTACACTAATTGTGAAAGCAACATACTATTATAGCGCATTGCTTGTAAACTTCTTAGAATAATTTATGCTGCCTATAAAACTTACGATATATCTCAAACTCTATCTCTCTCTCTCAGATTCTGTTTCAGCTAAGACTTTGTAGCCTTTTATATGTTGCGAAGGGATGAATGTGTGGCAGTTTGGAATGTGCGGCAGTGTAAATAGAAGGGGTTGCAAGTGCTTCCATGTTTGCTGTTCTGTGCACAATTCGATAATCGAAAGAACAATTGAATGCGCAGAAAAGGGAGAACTATTTAGAATACACTCTCCTTTCGATTGTGTTTGGTTTACTGGAATTACTTACATTGATCGATTTTTTCTTACCTCCTTGTCGGTCAAGTTTAGCTATTTGCAAGAAGTAAAAATACACTGTTTACCTTATTTCTGTGCGATTTGCCATAGAAAGCCTGAATCAGCATAAAATTGTCTTTACAATGAGTACCTGCATGCCTATGTTTTAAAATGTTGCAGAATTTGAAAATTTTGCCACTTGCTCTGATATGGCCTTCGGGGTAAGGCCTAGTTGGAAGGGCTTCCTAGTATTGCAGCCCAACTTAGTGATCATTTCTACTTAGCGAAGACAATTGGTACCTTTCTAACTGTCAACCACATTAATTTGAAAATAGACTCCAAACAGCGTTTCCCTCTATTATGATGAGCCATATTACTATCAGTTAATTTCCCTAAATATGGCAGCGTTAAAAGCAGGTTAATGTATTGACGATTGGTCTGTTTACATGCTTAGATGTTCTGTTAACTGAACTGGTACGTCATATACCATGTTTATGGGCTGTTCAAAGTAATCTCTCCGGTATCCAATTCAACGTTATCTTCTCAGTCAATTATCCCAGGATAATATCGTACATAATTAAGGGAGGTGATTCCCAATAACATTCGAAAGCAACTATTTCTAAAGTCTGATAGCTAAATTTGTCGATTGTCTGCCAAAACAGCCCGTTCGAACAGGTAACCAATTACCTAAGTCATAACCCCTTGGGAAACATCTGATTCTAAATTTAGTTCAGAAACTGACAAGGCTTTACCTAGTTTGGCCATAGTCACAAGAATACACTAGTCTGGAAGCGAACAATAGCTTATTGTTTTAACTTTTCAATGTCGATTGAGCAACAACAACAACAATCTGCGAGAACATTTCACAGAATTTTGGGTATTAGTTGTACTGTAAAATTTTCTAATGAGGGTTATTGATCAATGCAGGTCATGAGAATCTTTGGGATTTTTCGATGAAAAAGGTTTAAAACAAGATCCAGGACTTTTTTTATCAAACAAGAAACATTGACACTGAGGTAGCGCTATATTGTGGCTGCGTGCTTGCAACCATTGAGTCAATGATGGCCTATATAAACCTACTCGTCATTTTGCACTCGCACCTCAGTCACAGTCTTGCAATCATTCTTTTAGCAGTTTTATCAACGAAACTTTATGACAAACCGCACTGCTTTTGCCTTTTAAAGTAGTGAGTTGCAGATGAAGTGGAAAACTCTGACTGATTGCCTCTGCACATGAAACGCAAATCACCCTGTCTCTTAATATCAGAAGTCATGCTATGCGAAATCTGACTTTCATCCGCAGCAACTTTGTATTGCAATATGGAAAACTGCTCAAATACTTGAAATAGATTATATTTTTCAGATTATCTGCAAAGTATGTAAAGTAGGTTTGATAATTTAGGAGAGGCATGGCTAATCTGTATGGGAGAGTTCAACCTTGCCTCTCGGTCAATTTTTAGCAAAATTAATGCATCAATTTAACCAGAAAATTATTTCTCACATTTCCACTTAGTGAAACATATTTGTTGCAGATAGAGTTATTAAAGACTTTCTGTAGCATATCTCTGTGGAAATTCCAAATTTGGTTAGTGTTGAGCTGCAATACTTGTCAAAGTATCAGTGTACAGATGAGTCCCAAGCATTGACTAGCATTAACTTAGGAGAACTTTGGAAGTTCAACACCATTGAAAGCAAAATTATGTGCATTAGTGTTTGTGTTTCCTTAGAGATGAGTAGAAAGTTGCAACTTTTCTATTTTTCAGCTTAAATCACTTATTCATTAGTGGCAGGTAGCATTATTTTACCACAGCACGAAAAAGCGGCAACATTCTTTTGACATAATTAAAAGCTGTTTTCGTCCGACACTCATCAGAGTATGAAAACGTCGGATAGTGACCTAAAGGTTAACCGAAATATATATCCAGATGCAGTTAATGTGTTAGGATGCGTCTAACTGGCCCCAAGTGTGACCAATTAGGACCTATTAACATAGTTTACTTAAAGAGTCCCAATGAGAAAACAAACTCTTTTTGTCTACACAAGACTGTGTTTTGAGTCTTGATGTAAACAGATTCCAAAACACTTAAATGAAAAGACGATCTTGCGTGCCCAATGTTCCGAAAATTGTCGTCTGTATATGTTTTGTCGCATTCTGGATTTGCAATTAGGTGTTGTCCTATGGTCGACTCACAATTAATTTTAGAATTGTTCTTTTTACATATACGAGGTGGATGTTCTCTTACGGTATTACTTTTCTTCCTGATGCTCATGGGTAAATGCAGTTTTATTTTGTCTGCTAGTCTCTGCTGCTTTTTCGTGCTGTGGTAAAGTTCTGCAGTATCAACAGACTATTAACATTATTTTGCAAAATAATTAAAAGAGAACTACGAAAGAAAACAATAACTGCCAAAGAAGCAATCATTGGGGAAAGGAGGAAAGCAAAAGCGTTCGTTAGAAAGCTAACAAATTACTGGCCTATATAAGAGTTACAAGACTAATTTTTTATTGAAAAACTTTTGTATTCGTCCTTATTCATTGAGTTTCATAACATACAGACGTGATTGAAATTAACATGTCACCTAAGAAATAGTTTGGGGATTGACATAATGAAGCCATATCCAAACAGAACTCTTCTAACTCTAAGCCATCAGATAAATTCTCCCTATCCACTTATTGCACTTCACAACAAAACTATGATATCCTCTCAATGGTGCTGCTCTCTCCTCCACGGAGTGCTCTCTCCTCCACGGGGTGCTCTCTCTCTCTCTCTCTCTCTCTCTCTCTCTCTCTCTCTCTCTCTCTCTCTCTTTCTCTCTCTGATTAGCTTTGTAACTATTGAGAGAGTTCCTCCACCAAATATTTCCCTCCACACAATTTAGTTTATTTTGATGTTCTTGTTAATTATATGATTTTGTGTATTAGTTTCTGTTAGTTCTCACTAAATTGTATGGAGTGAATTTACAATGAAAGAACATGGACTGCAATGGTAAATATAAGGGACAGATTTAAAAGATGGTTATGGGAGGGCATTAGGATTATGGAGATGTTAGTCTCATGCCCTTCAGATGGTAAATGGTAAATGTCCAAAGACATATCTCTAGCATGTTAGGCAAAACAGGTCATTGCAATATGCCTAATGCCCAATTCACATGTTGCCATTTTTTCTTGCAAAGTTTTATCTGGGAATCCAAACCTGATGATAGGCTCTTCCTTTAATATTTTCTTTTATTTCATCATAAATAATAAATCATGATCATTAGCAACTACTGCACCGTTCTTACCCCAATGTTAATGGCTCTAAAGGTGTAAATTTCCTCTCTTTACTTTCACAATTTAAAACACATGGGAAAACATGAGAAATAAAGTTCAATAAAGTCCCCACATGCATTTGCTGCACTGCAAAAGCTATCACAAATCTGGAAGATAGCTTTCTCTGGCATTTCCCTGACAAATATCCCCTTTTCCCTTATATTTCATTGTAAGTATCATCCAATAGAAGAAAAATTATAGGAGTACCCCCAAAAGACCCCCAATTCAAACTACTAAGCAAAGCAAAGAAGAAAAATTACATTAGCAAGTTTGAAACACTTCAATTCTGGTACTCCTTTGACCTTTCCAACATATATATGTCACAGAATTGATTAAAACAAAAGGATAAAAAAGATAAGGTAATTTTTGTGCCATCGTGCATGTCAGTGCGAAAGGTCAGTTTCATTCATTATTCAATAAATATTGAATGCAATTTACAAAACAAAATAAAGTTTTTGCAAGTTTAGGTTTCCCTGACATTGCAAAAAGGACCAACTTTCTTTGACATGTTTATGAGGGAATGGATTTCCATGACATGACAAACACACTGAATTAGTAGCTCCCTGTCTTTCTAGACCTTTGTCTAATAAAGCCACTGAAATAACATTTGTTACAATAAGGTCACTTTTCTATTCAACAAGTTATCAGGATGGAATATTGATCTGAGGAATAAAATACCATGGCACAATGCGTAGTCTATGTAACAATATAATTCACTGCTTCAGAGGGCAGGGGTAAACTCACCACTCAAACCAATTTCAAAGGATGAGATAGGTCTTGAAGATGCACCTAGCGAGATGATATTGATTCTGATCCCCTTGTATACTTTCGATTTACCAGAATTTGTAAGGTACTAAAAATAAAAAACTATCTTTGGCTGTGATTACAACAAGTAGACACTTTTTTCTCTAATTTTCTTTTTCAAGGTTGCACTAATGATCGATATCACTCGGTATTCTGTACTCCGATATGCTCCACAACTATAAACAACATGGCTTAATGCAGGGTTGCCACGCTGTGAAGGCAAAATCTACCTACGGCATATGCGTCTTCTACCTACAGTACTAGCCAAAAGTCCCTGGGACATTTTCAAAACATTATGAAAAACTATAGCTTTCTCAGCTTTTCAACCATCACGCCTTGATGCACCCCCCTTCCCCCTAAAACAATGTTGGTCTGTTCCTGAGACACTTGGCGTTATTGTGCACGAAAGATTTTTCCGTTACCGCATGTACTTATTCCAATAACCAACATTGTTTAGGGGGAGGAGGGGGGTGAATGCTCCGTCCAGATTAAAAATAAACAAAGTGTCCCAGGATTTTTGGCGAGTATGGTACATTCACCCTACAAATTTTCCTTGATTCTTCCTATAATTCTCTACAGTTTAGAGAGCGAAACATTGATTTTCCTTACAATTCCCTACAACAAAATGAATAATGATGACGTCATGATGATTCTATTTTATGAAGATTTAGAATTTGGTCATTGGTATTGAAAGAACACTATAAAATAGGATTTTTTTAAAATTTCTGCTCCTTTAGATTGAGGATTTGATTATGATAAAGCTATTTGATAACAAAATCTCTGCTATCAAAATATTCAATTTTTGCATTCTATTTTTGGCTTTCTTCGTGGCTCTCTTACTACTTTTTCGAACTCTCCTATATCTTTCAAGCTAGGGCACATATAAAAACATATGTATTGAAGCTAAGTCATTTACCCTGAAAATTGCAAGCATAAATGCGTATAAAGCTCAGAGACTGACTTAAGAGGTGATTTCCGGGGTGTAGGTAGTTGAAATGCTGAAGTTTACGGAATGGTACGAAGCAACCAAAGGGTTTTGGGGTTTAGCACTCTCTAAAATGTCGTAAAAAGCTCTTTTGGCAAGTAGGCCAAACTTTGTCTTGATGATTGATCTCTAATCAGAGAAGGGATACACGTATCCATCAGAATCATTTTGTGACTTTCGATATTCGCTACAGCGTCTCTTTTGTATTTATCAGTAGCATCATTGCCAGGTTTTGTAGCTTATGCTTGTACATAAATTGTTCTTTCAGAAGCAGGAGAGATTTTTTCTTGCATTTATAGAGATTTCCCTACTTCATGCGACTGAAAACTGATATGAAAGAAAGTGTATAATACCTATTTTACCAGATACAAGGTCAATTACGGGGTTAAGGCCTCTCCTTCGCTAAGCATTTTACTTGGTGAAATGACTGGGCATTGTACCTCGGCACACTCGATTTCACTTGCTAGTTTTAAAGAAAGTTGCATGTGATGTTGAAATATAGCTAGAGACGCGATGAAATTTAGCTATAAAATTCGTATTTCAGCTGCGCTACACCCTCCCGGTACTTATTGACTTTTTAGGTTGTTTCATCTAATACAGTAGTGTCCAAACTTTTGTACAGAACAATAAGCGACGGGCCAGGTCACACACTATAAGTAGCGGAGCTATACGTTAATCCTGTGCGGATTTCTAGCTCGCCTACTTATATGATGTCAATAACATTGCCTTCAGTGGTAGCACTGATGCTGTACTTTGGACTAATCATTATCAGGCATTTCTTCAATATTTGCAAAATTTGACAATATATACAGACACATATGATATCTTCATATATGATGCAACTGCATTTTCAGAATTTTATGCAGGCCAATAATACATGCATGGTGGGCCACATTTGGCCCATGGGCCGTAGTTTAGACACTCCTGATCTAATAGTTAATAGTAACTATTAACCTTAACTTCTTTGCGTTTCAGCTATCCCGCATTGATTCGAAAGTTTGAAGGCAAAACTAAAATATTCTAGAAATTAGATATGCTATGCTGTCATGAGTAAGCACTTTTGAACTGAAGAGTGTGGACCAGTGATAAAAACAACAAGGTCAGATCAAGTCTATCATGGGAGTTGCATACCAAAGAGAAGGAATTTCTTTGATTTTCATGATTATTGTGCACATTTAAATTTTCTTAACACAGAAGCTTCTTTGGAACTTAAATCTACTTACAAATGACGCATTGATGTTTCACTCCTCTTTTTTGCAGCCATCCCTTCACACTGGATATCCATGTCACTCTCCTCCTACCTCTACTCCTCTTCCCCTCTATCCTTCCTGGCATAGCCAGGTTTTCCAAACCATCTTTTCTTATGATGTGACCAAGGAAATTCAGTTGCCTGACTCTTATATCCCTCATCAGTTTTCTCTTCACTTGAGCTCTGCTGAGTACCTCTTAATTACATACCTTGTCAGTCCATAGAATCTTCATCATCTTTCTAAGGAACCACCTTTCACAACTTTCTAAACGCCTCTTTATGTCATATGTTAATGACCATGCTTCACTAACATACATTAGGACAGGTGTACATAACAATATAGTACCCGAATCTCAAACTACCATTGCCAAGGCAAATTAGTTCTCAATACATTGAATATTGAGTTAAGCTCAAGCCCTACATCAAGGATTGCCTCTTGCTTGAGTTTCCATTTAGGCTTAAGGAGCCTCACTAATGCCATGGAAATGAAGGATTGGAGATAAGCATCCTGAACAAGTTCATTGGTTTCCAACGAAGTAATGACATTTTGCTCTGTTTGCTGACTTTTCCATTTACTTTGTTGTGTACAAATTATGTCAGCTCAAAAGAAAATTGCAGTATACTTCCAGATCTATTGAGGCATGCCAGAAGCACAAGAAGCTTTCAACAACCTAACCCTCCCCAACTTGCTCTAGCTAATCAATAAAATCTATGACACAATTCAGTGATGTGCTTATGAGGGACATGGGGGCATCATGCCCTTAATATTTTCAAAAATGCAAGAAGATTAGTCAAAAGTTGGCCATGCTGCAAGAAAAATGGTCACAGTACTTTCTGTGACCTTTTCTTTTTCTTAGTAACAATAGTTGGTCATATGGTCAAAATGCCCTCACCTCCTCCAATGAAAAATGTCTTGGCACATTTCTGACACAAATAATTATTCTTCCCAACTATTAGTAATCTATGGGGTGTCTTACCTCCATCTTTCTTCAAAAGATTCCTATAAGTTATCGTCTTCCAAATCTAACAATAACAAACATAATCAAATTTTCTTCTCTATTTATCTTTGGTATGGACTATGGGGTTTTCCCCAATAGTATATACTACAAAATTCCAATGACAAGTAGTATTTATATAAAAGGAGCTACTGATTTGCTTAGAAAATAAGGGAGTAATTGGAGCTTCCTTGAATGATAAGCACAAATAAGATGTGATCAGCAAATATAAGATGTTCTACTAAAGATTTTACTGGATTCCTTCTATCAGAATAATTCTAATTAGGAATGAGAATTCACATGGCACATAATATGATAATCAAAGTCGTATTATGAAAGATTATGGTATATCAGAAAAATGTAAGGTTATTTGAATATAAAATTAAAAACTTCTTAGTTTTTGTATGAATTTATCTAAAATCAGGGAATGCAACAGACTTCTATTTTCTAGCTCCTTCAATATGTCTTTGTGCACAGATATTCGATAAAAGCACCCAAAGCCTTCTTGCTCCATCCTATTTCTAACATAGGTTTTAATTCTCTTCAAGCATGAAAAAGACCCTTCTACTGATAAGAAAGATATAGCAATTGTTTCATTTAATAACAGAAGCTTGAAATCTTCTGAAAAACATGATTGCAAGCTGAGATTGTTGATGTAATTTAATAGCTCTTCAGAACTTGCTTTGTGGAAATCAGAATCTCTGTGAAAAAGCAAAAGTTGCTATTCAAGCAAAGACAGTTTAAAAAGAGGACCAGATCTCTTTTCCAATAGCTCCAACTTCTTAGCAGGAACACTATTCTTCCTATTAATGAAACAATGGGGATTGACTAGATCTGGAAAAGCAAAGTCTGTAAGATCATGAAATCGCTCCTGTAACATACCAGAAACATTACCAATAACTTCAAAGAAAAGTCTTCTATAATTGTGCCTCATACCCGACCTTGCTTTTGGCTGGCTCGCCAACTACTTGAACTACTGAAGCAAAACACTCATTATAGGACTTATTTGACTTCAACTCACCAAGGATGTCAAGAAAAATAACTATCTTTCTAATGCCTTAGCTAAGATCTGTTTTCTGTTCTACAAAACCATGTAAAGAATAGATGATTGCTGCAAAATTTTGCTAAAAGGGACAATTAACAAATAAAGACGAAAGCCATTAAGCTGCTGCAATAATCCACTTGATATTGAAAGAGTAACATCTTCCCAAGGTTGTCGATTTTCAAGTATATATTGCACAGCAGTTGACAGAGATTGATACTTTTCAAAAATTACGCCTAATGCAAGTGAACGATTGAACCATTGTGTTTCTCCAGGCTGTGGTATCCCAATGCTATGTTTCCTAAAGAGTTCCTTTCTTTTAGAGCTCAAGCTTGTAAATGAGCTAAAAGTAGAGACATTTGCAAAAAGACTTTCACTGCAGGAATAGATGAAGCTGACTGGCAAAAGACAAGATTCAATCGATGAACAGCACAATGGAAAAAGTAAGCAACAGGGTAGTCATCACGAAGAAGACGTTGAGCCCCAGATATATTGTCAGACATCACTGATGCTCCATCATAGGTTTGCATGATAGTTTATCTTTCAGTGTGTCTCCATATTTCCTCAAAGTTTGCTTCACAGTATTAGAGATGGCTGGAGGTGATCTATCAGAGCTCACATCAAAAAACGTCTGGCAATCTGAGATGAAACCTTACATGTTTTTATAGCCTACTATGGTCCATGTAGAAGAATCTCCAGATTTAAAAAGTAAGCAAAGTCAGCAAAACAGACCTTGCCTTACTTGAATTCCACAAAACCAATCTTTCTTCTCATACCACTGTTGATGAAACGCTCTTCCATGGCTTCGAATGTCAAGCTTCGGTTGGGGTCGATTCTATTGTATAATTAACTGTTGTTTCGCAACACCTCTCGCTAAGAATGATTGGCCGATGTCAAGATTAGCTATCAAGGTATTTCACCATAATACACTTGCAGAGTTAGAGTTTGGTGAAGGGTTAGGGTTTTTGGAAGGGTTAAGGTTTTTGGAAGGGTAAGGGTGTTTGGAAGGTTAGGGCTACAGGAGGGGTTAGGGCTTTTGGTAGGGTTATGGTTAGGGTTAGCGTTAGTTTTCTTTCTTCTCAAAAAATAGTCAAAGTCCTTCCCGCGCCCATTGGCGCATAGGGCGGCGCCTATCTCCGTTTCTATAGCCCTAGGCCGTGCGTCTGCGAATGCAGTGAGGGCTACAGCGGGGGGCTGGTCCACTGGTAGCTCCGCGTGTTTCTTTCGTCTGCCATTATGAAATTGCCCAAATGTGGTAAAACGCGCGTTGTTTTTGAAGGTATTTTGTGTTGCATGTTCATAACCATTTGGTAAATCGTAAATATTTTTTCCACATTCTTAAAGAGCTTGGTGAGTACTTTCTTTTGATGTATAAATTGTTTGGAAAGCGGTTGACGACACATCTTGCCATCCACCGAATGATTTATTAATCAATTTTAATAGAACATCTCTATCTGTGACAATTTCTTGCGCACGCAGCTGAGCTATCACAAATAACGTAAAATATAATTCGTATAGCTTCTCGATTACAGCAAGGTCAGATCACAAATCGCAAGTTATTTCCCAGTGCTTTTGTTCAATTATTAAGTCACGCATTCTGCAAAGTGCAGGATACCACGTGTCAGTGGGTGATGTTCCGAGCTTTGATTGGTTTTTAGCTATAGATTTTTCCAATAAAGCACTCTATATTGCTATGACATCATTTTAGTTATGCAATTTGCAAAAGTGCATAACGTACGTAATTATAATAATAATGACTTGCAAATATTGCTATGGATTGAACGAAACCCTTATTCAGCTCTAACTCCGAGCATTCAGGATCAAATAAAGTCATCAGTAGGGTGAAATTTAAATGGTTTTTTGTTACAAACCCAGAACAACATTAGTCATCCATTGCATGACAAGCATGTCCTCTGGCTTCACTACTAGCAGTAGCATTGAAAAATTCTGTCTGGGGTGCTCAGAAACGTACAAGACTAAAATTGATGTGAAGAAAGTGTGGATGTGACTTTTTTAAAAGTAGTATTTGCCGGGAATCGATGCTGTTTTCAAGTCTTTTTGGTGCACATATTTCCTGCATGATAAGCATTTTATTCCAGTACTGACGTCTCCAGATATTGCACTGTTCAGTACCAACAACAAATAAATTCTGATAAGAAAAACGATGTCATCATCATCATCATCATCGTTATACGCCATAAAAATTGTATGAACTTTATATGTTCTACTTAACATTGTTTCTATGCAGGAGAAGTCAACCTATGGGAATGCTCAAAATTTTGAAAGCAAAAGATCAGACAGCATAGAACAGAGATACCTGACACTCTGATTAGCAAAGCCAGCTTCTGCAAAGTTTCCTTACAAAAAGTTGAGAAAAAATTGAGAGGCCAAAATAGGGGGGCGAGTGTAAACAAACATTTTTAAAAGGTAAAAAAAAAGTTGCTGGATACTTTGCATTGGAATTATTGCAATATTTTACTTAAGGGCATAACTGCTATCAATCTAATAGAAAACAATGCATTATTTCATAGCTGATATACTTTGCTACAATTTTTCAATAGTTTTTTGGACAACAAGTTTGACACAGCATTGGTTCTACACGTCCTGAGATTGATTGTCAAGGCTTGTTAATTTGCTGTATTGAGTTCTGCTGCCATTCTTTAAATATTCTTGCTATTACCTCTTCTGTTATCAATAGACTGTTGATTTGTTGGTTTTTAATTCAGGAAGAGGAATACATTTTCAAAGATGTTTCTTTCAGGAGGTTGAGCTGGCTTTGAAGGAAGTTTTAGACTATATAGGACACGAAATATTAATGCTTTCATCTTGTATGACATGATTAACTGTCACAATGAATATTTAATGGAGCTCCAAAGCATCCCAACATCAATTTTGTGCTTTGGTTCAATTTATTATAAAGGATTTTACGCTAATAAGGGGCATTGCCATTGTAGGTGCATAGGCCAAAACTCCCTATTCTGTCATTACCTATTCAGCCTTATTAAATTGCCAAAATAGAATTAATAGCTGTTGATCAGCATTGGCTTCTACCATTGTTTACATACTTTTTTAAACAACGTACTTCTTGCAACCAATTTGGCTTGAAACTGCTACTAGAAGTAGGCCATTTCTCTCAATATTTCGATAGCTACAGTGTCCTTGAACAAAATTTCCTTTTCTCCTACAATAGTAAATCGTTTGCCAATAAGCCCCTATTTCGTTGCTTTTTTCGTATATAAATGTTAAAATTGTATTTAGATGTAATAGGTGTTTTATACATTTTTTAATGAATCAGTTCCAGTTGGAAAGATATGACGAACACAAACAAGGTTGACTTATGTGCTTCACCCGAAAGCCATTTCAATATTGGGCCTATTGGTTGACTCATTTCTAATCTGTTGGCAGTGGACTGTTAGTGCACTTTAGCAAGAAAATTGTGAACTACTAAACTCTTTCCGTCTTTTTATGGCACTTAAGTCAAACTGAAATATTCAGTTAAACATTTTACTTCGAAGCAGCTGAAATAGAAAGACGGCAAAGTGCTAGGCAGAACAATCGTGAGTGCCCCTAGTACTTACGAGACATTTCCGGAGAGATAGGATACTCTTTGGCGTGAGCTAATGAGGGGGGGGGGAGCGAGAATGCATTAAACATTTCATCACGCAGTTGGATTCATTAGCCCTCCTACCTAAGCCCCCAACAAAGTATTTTGGTAAACAAAGTTGTGCCCCTTATTTTCACTAAAGATGTCAAAGTTTTAAGAAGGATAGATAAATAAAATTCATTCCGTTTGTAATAGGAAACTATTAATTATTTAAGTGAAAATTAATAGTTGCTAATTTACTTCACCTTTAGACATTATCTAATTTCAACAATTTTCAAATGTTTTAGTCTTCATACTGTCTATTGGACATTGACTTCTCCGTCTGTTGACAACACCCGTGTTACACCAGAAAAAACGTACCCATTTCCATTTTTCAAACTTATGCTTATAGCAAAATTTCAACACCCTTCCTTATCATACCCCACCTACAATTCATTAAAGAGTATTAAACTGTTTTGAACTATTTGACATTATTCTCAAGTATTTGAATAATGGAAGCTGGATATTAGTTCTTCGAAATTGCACTACACGTGTATAGTGGCTACAAGATGCTACAAGAATTTTTAGAAGCATCTGGTAAATACAAGGACGTGAAAAAGCTACTTTCTTATCACATTCATCAATGCTAGAACTGTAGGGTTCATCTCTGATTACAGTATGTTAATGCCTATTAGTGTGTCTTTTGGTGTTTCTAATTTCTTGCAAAAAATTTAACTGCTTGCACCAAACTCTGACAGGCTATGAACTTGTGTCTAATGGAATTGAGGACTGCATTGAGTTCAGCATGGACTCATTTTTGTAAATGATGAGGTTCTCACAAATGAGTAGATCAGATGAGATGTCATTACGACGTCATAAAAATTATCAATAAATAGATTGCAACGTACTACGATTGGATGATATATATTGGGAACACACACTGGGTCACCTTGTCCAAACTGCATATGGTGTTTACAATTTAGCATACCAATCAATTTAACATGGAAAGCAGAAAAATGTTTCTGTCATCTATGTAGGCGCTATGTGGTTCAGGTTGTATATATTTATAGAAAAATATCATAATATTGAAGATTTTTTGCTTACACAAGATAATTTATTATTTAATTGGTATTTAATTGCATGTAGAAGTTGTGCTGAAAAGAACTCCTACCATCACTCGTGGCTATATAACGTAGTAAGAGCTTCAGAATGCAGGAAGAAAAATAGACAGAACACAAATTCAGTTGTTGCTTCAAGCTTATATAATCTTAATTTACATTATCTACAAAGCATTGCAGAATGAATCACTACCATCCATCTTAGGAAAGAACTTTACTGTGAAAGAAATGGAAAGAAAGTATTACAGTCAAACTTCAGTTTACATAGGACAAAATGTCCGACATAGGGAAGTCCGACTTACACGTAAGTCAGATTTTGTTCTACTTAAGCTTAGAAGTATTGGGAATGAGTTATTGGTGACATCTAAGTCATAACTGCCTTGTTTAAGATACAATAGCACCAAATCTCACTGTACACAACGCTATTTAATAAAAACAGAATCTTATTTCTTTACTACAGCAAGCGAAAGTGGCAATGTTAGTAGACATTCTGGAAAGCATTTTTCGTCTGACTTAGGATGCGTCTAATCGGCCCCAAAAGTTGCCAATTACCCCCTATTTACCATTTGATACTTGAAGAGTCTAAGTGAGAAAACGAGCTTTTGCGGTCTACCAAAAAATGGGTTTTGAGTCTTGATGAAACAGTTTCCAAAACACTTAAATGAATGGGCGATCTTTCTTGCCCGTTGATCCAAAAAGTATCTGTATATGTTTTGGCCCATTCTGGAATTGTAATTAGGATGCGAATACACGGATCCTATCACGTGTATCTGCATCTGGCTAAATACTTTGTTTCATCTTTCGATCGCTATCCAAAGTTTCATACTCTGACGACTATTGGACGAACAAAGCCTTTTCAGAATATCTAAAATTTTGCCGCTTTTTCATGCTGTATTAAAACTCTGTAGTACCAACAGACTATTTATCCTTATTTTATTATTTATTTCAGGTGCAAAAGGTGTGCGCACTTCCCTTATAAACAACATTTTTAGCTTGCTTGCCATAGCCATTATATTAGTCGTACATTCAAGTCTCAAACATTTTCTAGTGCTCTCAGATATGCAATTTGCATACTTCCTTCTTCCTAAACGCTTACGTATATAACTGTATACACGTCACGTAAACAGTAGCTTGAAATAAAGCTCTTTATTGCAATGCCGCTCTTACAATCTTTCAAATCATTAGGAATTTCAGATAATGTGCTTTCCCTATCTAAAATCATCATCAAGTTGACTTTAGACGCACAAAAAACATGAGGGGTGCTTTTCACCATATTTTTCAAGCGAGAACTATAGACATCAAGATTAACATCCTACTTATAGCATGTTGATTTTATAACGGACGTCCAAAAGCTCCGACTAACGAAAATATCCGACTTGTGAAGCCCGACATACGCATAGAGAACCTATAGCAGATGCGATAAGTAAACTGCGACCGTGTATATTTCACCGATTTGTAAAACATCCGACATGTACAAGTCTGACTTAAGGGAGATTGACTGTATTTCGACTATTGCTTCCATCATTTATCAATGTAGACTACTTCATGTTCAAGGATTGACAAAATATGTGCAATATTCAAGAATGTAGTAGATAAGCACTTGAATAAGTAATGCATAAGATAATTCGCAGCAATAGCAATGAAAAAAGTTGATTAAAACTCCAAGAACAACACAAGAACCAGATATCTCAGCTGATTTTATCGGAGTCCAATAGCAGTTGCATTTGCTGGGTTGGCTCTTGAGGGCCAAGTACTGCTCTCTATATAACAACCGCAACCACCAAAATGGAGTTCAGTTAACATGAAGAACTCATTTGGCATTATTGATGATCTGTTTGGGTGTATGGCTGATCCACGCCATTTAGTATCGTCGAGGTTTGTAATGCCACATGCAGCCACATCTTGATGATTATCGACTTCTGCTGAATAGAATGTAAAGTAGTTGTTTGCGTTGCCATCACAATTGGTAAAAGTCACATCAACTCCGTTCGACTTCATGCCTTCGACTTGGCCCATACGAGAATCTTTCTTAGGAAGCAGCCCAAGAAACAGATAGTCAGATAATGCGTGATTTTTTGGCCTTGTATAGTTGGCAAAGGCATTCACTTGAACTGACAGGCCCCCATAATCTATGTACTGCTGGATGATTGTGTATGGCTGGGAATTGTTAGGCTTTAGAAGACGCAGAAGAACATGACTTTTATCTGTGAAGATGCTGTCAATATCTGATTGTTGAATTCTTGATAGCGTATTTTTAGAAATGAAAGTATATACACCTCCATTGATATCCATTTCACAATAGACTTTAAAAATTCCACTTGTTAGAACAATTTTGTATAGGCCACTCTTTTCTCCATCCTTCTTAAGTGACTTGCATGTTATTGCTAAGAAGTAGAATTTGAAGTAAGACATCAGCCTGTGATGCTCTTGTTACATAAAATGCAATAGTCGTTTATGTATAGGTTTCTTTGTGCAACATTTCATTCCATACATTTATTCCTCGAATTGGTCCACCCTCCTCGAATAGACCCCTTTTGAATAAACCCCACCCTAGAGCTACAATCTGCTAATAGGCTCTCCTCGTACAAGCCCCACCCAAGCATAAAACTGCACCTTTCTGAGAGTCTGTTAGTGCTTTATAGGGCTTGGAAAGAAAAAGGAGTTATAAATTAACGAAAATTTGCCTGCCCTTTAAAAACATCCCATTGCTTGTATGTGAAGCATCGAACAAATAGTTAACTAGTAAAAACATTTCAACTGAAATATGATCATTAAGCTCCATGCCATCGAATAAGCCTTCATGTCAAATCAAAAGGAAAATCCCCAGGGGACTAATTCGAAGGTATACGTATTCAAAGCAAAGTAATCCGGTTATAACGAAGTACGTTCCAACTGGAGTTAGCTGATATTGGTCAGAGTAACTGAAGGCGGTTTAACAATTATCGAGGCATGGTTGGTTTTAGGTTATTAGGTTTAGGAATGGTAGGTTTTAGGTTATTAGGTTTAGCTATGGTAGGTTTTAGGTTATTAGGTTTAGCCATGGTAGGTTTTACCAATTATCTAGGTATTTGTTGAGGTAAAAATATACATAGTTGAATCTATGAACGAGCTCTAAGTTTCATCTGTACAATGTTAGAAGACTTTGGAAAAATTACAGCTTTATGATAAAATTTCTTGTAAGAACGACAATAGCAATGGCCATATTAGTATTATTTTGACTTCATTTCACTCTAATGGCATAAACAGTGTAACTGCATTCATAACTATAAAACGCCAATGAAAGAACGGCAATGAAAAATCCTAGTAGAAGGTGTCGACTCTGGCTATAGTCATTATCAGCAAAAACATAAGAGCAGCCGGGAATCTTATAACACTGTAGACCAGACGTATGAACTGCACATAGCTCTGTATGCTAAACAATTTTTTCTTTGGAGGGGGACATGAAATTTATTTCAGATCGTTTTGAGGGGTATCAAGTATTTTTTCAACTTTTGGGGTGGGGCATCAAAATTCATTTGAAAATTCAGAAAAATCCTCCACCACACCATGGCAGATACTTAATGACCACTCCCTAAGGCTGAATTTGACGAAATATTGAGAAACATCCAGGCTTAAGCCAGATAGTATGCTTTTTATAAAAGAAACGTGTACCCAATCATAGCCAAGATAACAGAGATTGGGGTGTCGGAATTAAAATGAGATAATGCCAATAATAACTAATGATTACTCTATAGTCAAAGGAGTTTTCCTTCAGAATCAAAATAGAGTATACTCCTCTTTATAAGAATAAATTTTGTAAGAATATTGAAGCTCAAAATCGCTGAGATTAAAAAATAATGCGAGGCTCCAGGCATTAGAATTTTTTGCATCCTAGTTATAATACTGCTTTCAGATATATTTGAGCATTATCGATACAAAATATCATCTCTTGCCTAGGTTTATGACGTAGTAAAACATCATTAAAGATTGGAATATATTCTTTAATCTTTTTAGGCAAAGTAACACCTTTGGTATTAGTGAATAAGTTAAAAAATAATTCTAGGCTTAACGTCAGAAACGTTTAAGACTTTTAACGTTCAAAAAAGTTAGGTACACTTATAATGAAAAATGAGAGTATTGTATTAGCTAGAGTTAGCAATAATCGATTGGGTTACAACCGGAGGGTTTGACTAATGTTTTTCCCGATAGCTGCCACCACACAACGCTATACATGAAGGTACGTCATGTTAGAGTAAGCTGTAACAAGATTAAACTATATTCGATGTACATATGAGAGTGCTACTTCGATGATAAAGTGATCCCAATGAAGTTAGAACCATTTCATCAGGGATTTGACTTCTACCACAAAATTTGTTTGAGCACACGCAAGACACCAACAAATTTGTTAACAATTCTGGAATAGATCAAATGTTTTGTTAACATTACCATTTTCGCAGTTCCTTCCTGTGTACCCAGCATCACACACACATGAGTAGGAATCATTATCAGGTATGCATTTGCCACCATTTCTGCACGGGCTGCTGTGACAATGAGTAACTGCAATGCAGAAGGAACGCGGTTGGAATGACTGAATGGCTGAATGTAAATTGAAATGCCAGGAAAGGGGTCCACAACTGGTGGCACACGCGCCACTTGTGGCGCATTTAGTGACGCGAAGTGGCACTTACGACAAACAAAACGAAGAAAGAAAGTAACAGAATGGTAGGAGAAAATGATAAATCGGTGTCAAACCCCCATCTCCTACCAATGAAAAAATTGCCAACAAATGTATTATGCACTGAAAGTAGTATAATTACAATATTTCTTGGATAGAAGCAGCTTTGGAGGTAGGTATATCTATTGACTGTGGCGCTTCTTACTTGTTGACGTTTCAAGAATGGCTCACAACAAATCTTACTTGCTTATGCCTGTGCTAGGCCTTTACAGAAGAAATCTGGAACGAACGGCTTTGTCATTACTGCTCCCTAATATCAAAATTAATAAAAATATGAAGAAATAATCAGCTGGCAACTTCATAGAAGGGTACTTAAAATTACACAGAAGGATTAAGGGTAGGAACTGTCACGGGTAGAAGTTTGCATGAGAAATAAAGTCACGAAATTAAGAGCATTAAGTTCGACGAAATCCAACGGTTTTCTTCTAATTCGTGGAACATGATTTTTGAAACGAAAAAAGGCTATTTTTGAGTTGAAAGCTTTTGCAATTGAAGACAGTATGGAAAAGAGCTGATGTTCTCAATGCATTTTCATACTACCCATATAAGAATAAAATTGTATCTGTTTTTCTCACTGTCTATTGCCCCAAAAAACTTTAGTGAAGTTCTAGTCTGGATATGTTCAATACATAAACTATCGTGAAAACACTCATAAGTGTTTAAAACTGCAAAACTTTTTTTTGTAAGTGTAAAAACTAGCACGATGTATGACATTGGATGATGTATAGCTTAAAGACAGCAAGGACACCTAAAGTCATGAGGCATAACAGGATGTGGAAGAGATGACAATGCTCAGATTTGTCCTGGGAGTGAAAAGAGAGGAGAAAGCTAGCAATGAACACATCCTTGGAACAGTGAAAAGGGGAAGATCAGTAAAAAGGAGAAGAGATCAAAATTGTGTTGATATGGACAAGTGAAAAGAAGATAGGATGCTTATATAGGAAGAAGGTGCTGGAAATAGAAATGCAAAGCAAAAGGAAAGCTGGAAGACCAACGAAAAGGTTTATGGATGCAATAAAAGATGGAATGAAGGAAGTTGGAGTTGCTGAAGGAGATGCGCATAACACAAGACCTTGGCAACCCCTAGTAAAATAGGCAGCAGCAACAGAAAGAAGAAGAAGAAAAAATAGAAAACGTAAAAACTACAGCTGTGGGAATGGATTTTCCTTTATCATTTTTACCTGGCTTAGTTTTCTTCCAAATGCGAAAATATTTTTTCTCGGCAGGCAAATCTTCTTCTTTTTCTCTGATATTGAATTCTCCAGTTCTTATATCTTGTATGACGTAATTGCATTCACCTTCCAAGGAACATAAGTGAAACGATCTTTGCAAAAGACTTGTACCTACAGTGCCACTCATCAAACTTGATTCCAGAAATTGTTGCTCATGAAAAAAATTTCCCATGATCGATGTACCTTTTGCTGCAATTATGCATGCCACTGACAGAGCTATGACTGTCGGAATCATTTCTTCCCTAAAGTCTTAGTGAAACTGAAAAATTAATAAATTTGGTATTATGAATTGGTTGCTGCGAATCGACGGTCAATACTTGTAGCTTTCGATGTACCATATGCTTTTTATAATATACCAAGAGCTTTTAGGCAATTTTCAGTGCCAAAGTAATCATAAGAAAAGCAGGTGGTGCTATTGACTTAATTTAGCACGAAACAACTTGCATGCAAGTGATTTCAGTGATAAGCGTAAATTTGTTGGACATCGTCTAACCATTCACTGTCATCTATTGTTTGAATTTATTGCCGTGCTAATTAACCAGGTGCAGAGTTTTTCCCATAATTATTATCGATGGCTTGAACTTTGAGCGAGACTTTATAGCAGGTTCTTTGCCTGAAGTACTGTAATTATAGTTGTATTATGACTATATAAGATTAAAGAGCATAACTATAGTAAAATTCTAAAGACTTTAAAAGCTGCAAAAAGCTTTTTAGAAATTTATGAAGACTGTTCCGATTCCATTTCTCAAATCTCAAAGGATTGTTTCATATGAAAGACGGATTTCTTCAAAGGGGCATTGAGGATACCTTCATAGATATACCTATTGGAAAAATTCATAGCTTTACAAGATCTCTTAAATGTTCGGTAGAGCTATCAACGAAAGCCTCTCAAGAAAAGAAGTTAAATAATTGACTGCTCTCTTACAAGCCTACATCTCATGTTTTCAGATTTCACTTGCATCAATTATGTTGCTATTTGACACCATTTGCAAAGATCCCAACTTATTTCTTGCACATACCACAGCCCACCAGATACTGCAAGGTTTTCTGGCTTACGAGTCCATTGAAACCAATGGATGTCAAAAAAAGTCAAAGTCAAAGTCCTTCCCGCGCCCAATGGCGCATAGGGCGGCGCCTATCTCCGTTTCTATAGCCCTAGGCCACGCGTCTGCAAATGCAATGAGGGCTACAGCGGGGGGCTGGTCCACTGGTAGCTTCGCGTGTTTAATTGTATGTGGGGTATACAAAATTCTCCTCGTAATGCTGACCTACTGCATCCCTCAGAGAGTCATAAATTGCAATTAGTAACAAGTATTGTGTCACATTCTATTAACTTATCAGCTCTTCTTCACCGAAACAACTTAAATCTTTTATATTAAATGCTGAAGATAAGGCCAAAGCAAAACATGCACCAAAACCAGCCCAGATATTAGTATCCAGTTGATAATATCTTTTCACTTTTTTATGCGAAAAAATTTTATTATATGCCATGATTGTTCAACTCCTCACTGTCTCATATGTAGATATTCTATATTCTTTCCTATGAGCTTATGAGTTATGGCTCTGTGACTTTTTACATTTATATTCACCAAATGATCAATTCGTGTTAATATACATCAAATTGTCTTCATGTTCTTGAACTGACTGTTGGCTACGAGTCCAACCTTTACTCTAATGCAATTAGAAAGAAATATAGGCAGTTAATGTTGGAGCTAAAGTCTCAATACGAGGAAGTCCGTTTCGTAAATCTATCTATGGGAGCCCTTGGTGTCATGAGTAATTCATCTACTTCCTTCCTGCACATGATCGCACTACCTTTTCTGCCGTAGAACTAAAGAATGGCTGAAACCTGAACTGTTGAATTTTTAGGACTTTTATTAACGCTTATGTAATCTGCCATGTTATTCAGGCAAGCCAATTGTAAACTGCCTAGCTTTAGAGAGGTCTACATTTGTATCTTTTAATTGTACCATGATAACGAAGTTTCAATATATACATATATATATATATATATATATATATATATATATATATATATATATATATATATATATATATATATTGTGTTTTCAACAATGAGAATGATGCTAAACTATTTTTTTGACTTTATTAACTTACAACATTCTAATATCAAATTCACTAAGAAACCAACAAGGTTCTGGCTTTCCTTGATGCATGCATTGATAATAATGATCCTTCTTGTCTCAAAACTTCAACCTATCGGACAAAGACTTTTACTGAATTACTCACTAATTTCTTCAGCTTTACTTCCTTTTCTTACAAAGTAGGGCTCATCCGTACTCTAGTGGATAGAGCTTGCAAAATAAATAATTCTCTATACTTTCATTTAATAATGATGTTAAAAAGCTCACACACATCTTCAAAAGAGATCAATTTCCTGAATAATTAATAAATAGGGTAGTTAAAACATATCTTGACAATAATGGTAATTCTACACAATCTGATAATAACAATACTCTCTACTTTAAGCTACCATATCTTCCCTTCTCCAATTTTGCCCAGCGTAAAGTTCGCACATTAATCAAAAGATATTGCAGTAACCTTACAATCAAATTAGCATCTTCCTTCTTTAAGATAAAAAACCTGATGAAAGTTAAAGACTCTGTGCCTAGATCGCTCCGTTCTTGTGTTGTCTATTAATTTACGTGTTCGGGATGTAATTCCATATATGTTGGTGAAACGTGCCGACACAATTCAACAAAAGTTCGAGAGCATCTTTCACTGATAAAAATTCACACGTTTTTAAACACCTGCAAAGTTCTAAAGCATGCAAAGGTTTTTGTAATGAGAGCTGCTTTAAAGTTCTCGACTGTGCTAAAAGTTAAAGAGGCTTTACATATGTTGTGGGAGGGGCCCAATTTAAACAAACAGGTCCAGCACTACAATTTCTCCTTGACATTCTAGCCCTTTCAATGATTTTCGTTCTCTTGATTATTCGAATTATTATTTTTCGTTACACCTTCTATTGATTTTGCAACTTTTATTAGTGTGTTCTATTTAACAATTTAGTATAGCAACTGAAGATGGATAAAGAAATATCTGAAACATGTCTTGCAAGCTAAAAATTATTGTCTTTTTTTGCGTCTGATTTCTCATCTAATTGGCTTGAGAAATTTTGGAAGAATATATATATATAAATATATATATATATATTTATTTATATATATAGATATATATATATATATATATATTTCCGAAATTTCTCAATACAATTAAGTCAGATAGTACTCGAAGAAACACGACAATATTTTTCAANATATATATATATATATATATATATATATATATCTATATATATATATCTATATATATATATCTATATATATATATATTTATGTTTCTCAACATGTACTGCTTTACTTCAAAAGTAAAGAACCTTCAGCAATATATCTTATGCACTCAAAACTCAAAAGGCATCCAAGTATAAATTTTCTCCGAGCATCCTGCTCAGTCACACCATCCCTGAAGCATATTTATATTCTAGTTTGGTTAGTTCATTTTTAATCAGCTAATCTTTTTGGCTTTCTCATTCTCTTCTTCTTCTTATTTTAGTTGTTTTTTCTCCGTTTAATTTGGAAAATATGCTTTTTATGTGTAGGCAATAGGGTAGTCATAATCAATAGTTTACGCTGAGGCTTAATGAAGAATCAGCCCCATAATGACTGTTATCAATACTTTTGAGTGCCTAAGCCCTTTAATGATAATAAAAGCACTTCAGTCATGACACAGCAGTGAAGTAACATATGATTTTCATAAGAGATTCTTGACTTTTGTTCTCTGCACAAGTTACCATTAAGCTATTGTTGATATACAGTTAATCTTCTGAAAGAGCGACAGTAACTGCAGCAGCAATGCCAAAAGCTAGTCCCCTAGTGATTAAATTAGTTATACGCCACTGAGAGTGTTCATACCATTGTAGATGCATCGAGCACATAACTGGATGAAATACCTTGAAAGAGCAAAGACTGCTTATATATTCACAGTTGAAGGGCAACAGATTTATTTTCTTATGTAAATATCCAGGTTAATAATTCTGCTGAGAGGAAAAGCCATTGAAAGTTTCTCATTTGGGAATTATCGTGTGTTTCTATATCACTAAAATTCTTTCTTCTAGCAACATGCAAGTCATTAAAGGAAGCTGGAAAGAAGAGTGGCATATATAAAGTTATTCTCCCAAGTGGAATCTTTCGCGTCTATTGTGAAATGGATATCAATGGAGGTGCCTATACTTTCATTTCAAAAAATACACTATCAACAATTAAACAATCAGATATTGACAGCATCTTCACAGATAAAAGTCATGTTGTTTTGCGTCTTCTAAAGCCTGATAATTCCCAGCCATACACAATCATCCAGCAGTACATAGATACTGGGGGCCTGTCTGTTCAAGTGAATGCTTTTGTCAACTATACAAGGCCAATAAATTACGCTGTATCTGACTATGTTTTTCTTGGGTTGCTTCCTGCAAAGTATTCGGTTCATCATCAAAGAGAAGGCTTGAAATCTAATGGTCTTGATGTGACTTTCCTCAATTGTGCCGGGACTCCAAATAACTACTTTGCGCTTTTCTCCGCAAGCACAGCAATTAATAAAAACGTGCTTGCTTGTGATGACACAAGATTCGATATAAAATGGCGTGGATCAGCCTTAAACTCTAATCCTCCATCTATAATGCCAGCTGAGTTCTTTATGTTAACTGAACTCCATTTTGGTGGTTGCGGTTGTTATATAGAGAGCAGTAGGTGGCCATCAAGACAAAACCCTGCTAAGGCAACTGCTATTGGACTACGATAGGATCAGCGAGGAAATCTGAGCTACCTTCTACTGTTTAGCAGCTGTTCATCAACTATTTTAGATTCTATCAATTGGCAAGATTGACTACTATGGTAGTGGCGATAATCTCAAAACCAGGGTAGAGGTTATCAAGCTACCATGACAAATAGATAAATAAATGAATAAATAAATAAATGCACTTAATTCTGATATGTACTCTCCAATGCACGTTTTGCTTCCCTCTTTAATATGTGTCTGCATTGACGAATTTTGGCCACAATATTGAAACAGTCTGTTCAACCTGTGTATTTAATCACCAAATCCCCTTCACCATAGCAATGGATTTTGCAATCCTCCGATTGTGTAGCCTATGTAGCACAAGTAATGTTCTTAGGCAATTTACTGAAGGAGAATACAGGGGCTCAGTCTCTTTTATACAATTGTGGATGATTTTTTGTGCCAGCCCTCTTTCAAAATACATGTTGTTGCTGTACCGCTTATCTAGTGACCAGACCATCACTGCACACAGAATACACTCTTGACTCAGACTACGTACAGCTGTAAATCGCTTCGTCGCTATTTTGCGACAGAGCTAAAAGCAATTTACAGAGGTCTGGTCAGTAAATCTTGCACGAATTATCCCCTTCTAAATAACAGTTGACGAAACCACTGAGCATACAAAACCTGTTAAAATAACTATGAGAAAAAAGTTAATAACGGTCCGATGGGGCGCTTGCTTTCTTCAATTGACTGGATATACCCCCCCAACTCTCCTCCACTGCCACCCCCTGCGTATACTTATATATTTCTTGCTGTCTATTGGATTCTTAGCTTTTATGTTGAACAACTGGATATTTTAAACTTGATTTTGGGTTGTTATATTAGAAGAGGGCACTGCCTTGAGGATGACTGGCTTGCTATAACTCTCCTTATAAATTAAACAATAGCACAACAACTGGAAGTACCCTCCCTCCCCCTTTGAGGTATTGCGTAACGGGCGAATGATCCCTAATGAATAAACCTCGTCTCCAAAATAAAACAAGAGTGAATGTGACGTTGGCAGTTACATAACTGCAGTCTGAGTAGAAACGTGAACTGACAGATAAAGCAATTTTGTGTGCAGTATCATGCCAACCGGCCGAGAAGCGTCTATCAATAACCATCTCGAAATAAAATAGGGTATCGTTGCCATCCCGTATCCACATCCTGCTATGTGTTTATGATAGGCCACGATTTCTAATCAAAATGAAAACTTCAAGCCAAGGGGTTGGGAACCTATATGGCTTATTCTTGATGAGTTTAACTAGCTCTCTGGCTCACAGAAGCGATCCAGCCAGTGACCATTGTGGGTTGAGTGGCCAAGCGGCCCAGTCAGTTCCATTAACTTAACTGTAGTTAAGCATGGCTCTGTACGATCAGTAACTGGATGGGCAACTTTCCAGATGAACGACCAAAACAGCTCACTCGCCGTCCTTCGGAAGGGACGTTAAGGGAGCTGTCATTTTTAATGCTGGTTGCAGGGGTTGGAAGAACTTTTAAGACTAATGGAAAAGTGTACCTAACGCATTCACTATATGCAATAATATTTTAAGCCCCATTCTGAAATGCTGGAAATATTTCATACCCAAATAATATTGTGATGTTTGCCATTCAATTTTGATAATCACATGAGAGTGCTAAAGACACAGCCTCAATATGAAGGAAATGAGAATGGAAAAGAAAATAGGAATCAAGGAACCTCAGTGGCAACTGAGTAGGTTTTGGGTTCATGGACATGCAATTATTTAGGGATACCTTTTCTTGAGAAGTGCGGTATCAGTTTCTGACATGTGTATGAAATTTTGGGTACTTTTTGATACGCTTTATAAATAAGCTTAAACCAAAAGAGTAATTGTGAAAGGAGGTATTTAGTTTTAGCTTTTGCGTTATACTTAGTACAGTGTTATGATTACATCATAGTCCATGATGATTGGCCTAGTTCTTTGAATTTTGCATGAACTGGTAAGTTCTAGTCTAGCTTTGTGTGTTTGAATCTCCAGTGAACTGGCTTGACACAGTATTCTTCATCCACTACTCTTGCTCAACTTCTCGTTAAAAGCAATTCTAGAATGGAAGTGAAGCTTTCAAATCTAAAAGACTGAGATTTGCATTTGCCCTGGAAGGCTTCCTAATTAGGGCCTACATCTATTAAAGTTTCGGTAAGAATGCATGTTGCATTCCTATTCCTTTTTCTTTGTGCAAATGATGATCTGCCTACCCATTTATTCTTAAGGCTTAGGTACTGCAGATAACTTAGGTACTGCAGATAATTTAGATACTGCAGATAACTTAGGCACTGCAGATAACTTAGGTACTGCAGATAACTTAGGCACTGCAGATAACTTAGGTACTGCAGATAACTTAGGCACTGCAGATAACTTGCTCTAATTGCAGCGCAAATCATATAAATTATACCGCATTTAGAACTCAATCTTTACTTCATTCTCATATTGTGACCACGTTTTCTCTACACTATGATTTGCTGGAAAAGTCTCACGTGGCAAATATCTTTCCATTTCCTTCAAATTCATGTTTATTGACTTTCTTATCTGGAACAATTCTCAAATGACTTGAAAATTACTACAATATTTTGAAGAATCCCTTAAGCTTCTTAGGAGTTCCTAAAAGTTTAATCTTTGTCAAAAGATAGAGCAAACAAATTGTTGTAGAGTGAATTTCGACTTGCTTGGCCACCTTGTCAAGGAATTGGAATGAAACCATGCACAGTAGCGTCTCATTGGGTGGGCAAATATTTGTTATGGTAACTATTTTTAGCTGATGTGCGTTGCCGAAATATGAGTAGTTGAAAAGTGGAGAAAAAAGTCGAGCGATAAATCGAGTCGTTTAGTCAAGGCCTAAACCTTAAATGGATCTTCTCGACCCCTGTTCTAACCAAATCAAATCTGTAAATGAGCTTTCCCTATAATATCTCTCTGAATTATTTGTCACCAGCTCGATTAATGCCTGTTATAATCTACGGCGTACTACTAAAGAGCTTAGATTACTGAAGAAAGTGTCCTCTAATGGGCAAACAGTTTCTCATTTAGGGAGCCAATATTGTGGAATAGTTTGCCATCAATATAAAAAAACAGGCATCCAACCTCTTAACCATTAAAAGAGTATTTTCATAGCGTTGCTTTTAGATATTCAATAAGTTCTTACTACTTTAAACATTTTGTAAACAGGTTTTTCTTCTCGTGTATCAGCGGTAGCTACTATTATAATTATAATTAGGTATTAGAATTATTATCTGTTTTCTTTACTTTTGTATTGGATTTTTACATTGTGTATGTTCGTAATTAACTGGAGCACTCCTTGTAAAACAGATGGGGCTGAATGGTTACCATCCTTAAACATTTTAAAGAGTAATAATAATAATAATTAATTAATTAATATTGAGCTGTAAAAAGGAGGGCCTCCTTAGAGTCTCAAGCTACTTTTCGTCAATTTGAATAGCTGAATATTTCTGTGCAATGCTTTCGTTATTGAAGAAAAATTTCCCAGTGCCAAACCAAGCCTGCTGCATTTCCTTCTCATCCTCGACAATGTCATAAATGCGATTTTCCATCTTCCTTGATATCCATTTTTCTGCTGTCTCTAATAAACGTCTTCTGATTGCATAAGCATTGCATTTTCCAACATTAGGATGAGGATAAACGACTGTGTTTAAGAGAAAAATTGTAGGCCATCTCTACTTTTCTTACTTTTTTGGAAGAGGCTCTCTAGCCTTTAGAGTTAGGATGACTGAAGCGATCTATGACAAGTCGTTTTTACGCTATTGTATTTAGAAGCTTCTGAACTAGATACATAACAGTTGGTGTATATACTGCATTTATGCGTGTATTTATGCATGTATGTATGTTTAAAGGTATATTTAATGAAAATAATGGATGTAGCTACCAAATACACGTTTGTTATGACATCATAGGTGGAATCTTAAAAGCTCTGTTGTTTTTCATAATGTTCGAGGTAGACCTACCCTCTTCATACATGACATGTTTAGCTTCAGTTATGGTTGAGTGATTCTTACAATGTTATGGATAGCTTTCGGGATGGTTCTCTTAAAGCTTTAGAAAATCATAAACGAACCTTCGATGACATTTCATACCTGGTCTTACGCAAAGTTTCCAGGTAGCCCCACCTTCGAAATTCATTGAGACACAAGGGCTTATAATTTCCTTCATTTTTTCATAGTAGTACAGTTTCTACAGTTCTGATTATTCTTCTAAATTCAGCTAGTCGCGTGCTTTTTTTAATGACTTAGATATTGCTCCAAGTGTACAAATCACAATTAATATTCTTTCATATGCATATCCTCTGTATAACTATTGTGGTTCACATGAGAGCAACATACAGATATTCACCTTTTCTGTTTCCTTCATTGAAGCACTCTCATAGAGGGGTACACTAAAGTGTAAGATCTAAAGTAAAGGGTGATATTTTAGTAAGAAGCCTTCAATAGTCTATATATATATATATACATATATATATATATACATATATATATATATATATATATATATATATATTTCCGAAATTTCTCAATACAATTAAGTCAGATAGTACTCGAAGAAACACGACAATATTTTTCAATTTGCAAGACATGTTTCGGTCTGCTCATCAAACCATCATCAGTTGAATATAGAGACATTAGAATATGTAACAACCTAACACTATCAATCGAATATATTAATAGAACAGAAGAACGAAAGCAACGAATAAAGAACGAGTGCTAAAAACTCAGCGAGACGTTATAGTGCTGTAATTGCCTATTGAGATTAGGCCTTTCCCACATGATATGCAACGCCTCTTTAATCTTTAAGCTGTGGTGCGTGCTTGCCGAATCCAATACCTTAAAACATCCCTCACCACAGGCATCCCTACATGAACTCGAACTCTTTAGATGTTTAAAAACGTGTGAGTTTTTATCTGTAAATAGGTGCTCACGTATTCGTGTGGATAAATGGCGAGATGTTTCGCCAATATAAACGGAATTACATCCCGCACAAGTAAATTTATATACCACACAAGAGCGGAGCGACCTAGGCACACAATCCTTAACTGAAATCAAGTTTTTAACCTTAAAAGATGTAAACGCTAATTTGATGTTAAGATTTTTACAATACTTTTTAGCGAGCATACGTACTTTGCGCTGGGTAAAACTGGAAATAGAAATAAATGGCAACTTAAAATAAAAAGTGGAGGTGTCAGTAGGTGATGCAGAAGTATTGGAATTTTGAGCGTTATTAAGATAAGATTTGACTACTCTATTTATTAAGCTGTCAGGGTATTGATTCATTTTAAATATGTGGAAAAGTTTTTTAACATCATCATTAAACGTGGCAAGGGTGTTATTAATTTTGTAAGCTCTATCTACTAAGGTACGAGTGAGACCAATTTTGTAAGAATAGGAGGTAAAGCTGAAGAAATTAGTAAGCAATCCAGAAAAAGTCTTTTTACGATGTACTGATGTTAAGAGACTGCAAGGGTCCTTATTGTTAATGCAGACATCAAGAAAAGCCAACACCTTATTTGCTTCCTTTTCCATGGTAAATTTAATGTTGGGGTGTTGGGAGTTGAGAAATTCAAAGAATAACAAAGCATCATTTTCGGTATTGAAAAGGCAGAAGGTATCATCAACATATCGTCGGTAGAAGTGAACAGAAGGGCCTTGATAAAATAAAAAGTGAAGTGTTTCCAAAATTTATTTGTTTCCCGCTTCCCAATGTTGGCAAATTTGATGTATATGCAATCAGAAGACGCTTACTCAAGACAGCACTACACAAAAGATCGAAGGAGAAGAGAAAACTCGTTTGTGACATGGGTAAGATTGAAAAGAACATAAAACAGGTTTTATCTAACATTGAATTTTTTATCTTCAGCAAAGCGTTACGCAGGAATATTGATCGTGAGGTTCACAAAGTTGTTAAGACCCACCAAAAGAAACTAAAAGCTCTTACTAGGAACTGTGTACTGCCGTTTGACTCTAAAGATACTATTACAAACATTTCTTCACACAAGTTAACAGAAGATGAAAATGAAGCACTCAAATTTGGCCTATCGCACTCTATTGTTCCACTTTATGTTAATAAGACAGACATCTTTGCTTGCTTTGAGTCAATTTTTCATTCTATGGCACGACGTTTGATTAATAGAAAGTATGAAAATACATTAAAAGCTGACCTTTTTCACATGGCTAATTTTTATGTTAACTCATTTAAACTGTCACCTAAAGATATTAAAACACATAAAGTACTACAAAATCTTCGTAACAATAATGACTTAGTTGTGCTTAAACCAGATAAAGGTAATGGGGTAGTTATATTAAATAGGTCAGATTATACAGAAGGCATTCTTAACATAATTAATGACATACATAAATTTAAAGAGCTAGATAGTGATCCCACTATTATTAGAGAAGGCAAGTTACAACGGTTTCTCCGAGATCTTAAACGAAATGGTAAAATTGATAAAGACATATACAGTAATATCTATCCAACAGGTTCGCAGCCAGCGCGTATTTATGGTTTACCTAAAATGCACAAGATTCAGTCTCCTACTGCTATACCACCATTTAGACCCATCGTTTCCTCTCTAAATACGTTTAATTATCAGTTAGC
>OLMO02000252.1:9419335-9427468 GCA_900291935.2 Cassiopea xamachana
AATATTAATTAATTAAGTATTATTATTATTACTCTTAAAAATGTTTAAGGATGGTAACCATTCAGCCCCATCTGTTTTGCAAGGAGTGCTCCAGCTAACTACGAACATACACAATGTAAAAATCCAATACAAAAGTAAAGAAAAAAGATAGTAATTCTAATACCTAATTATAATTATAATAGTAGCTACCGCTGATACACGAGAAGAAAAACCTGTTTACAAAATTTTTAAAGTAGTAAGAACTTATTAAATATCTAAATGCAACGCTATGAAATACCCTTTATTAAGGTTAAGAGGTTGGATGCCTGTTTTTATATTGATGGCAAACTATTCCACAATATTGGCTCCCTAAATGAGAAACTATTTTGCCCATAAGAGGACATTTTCTTCAGTGTTCTAAGTTCAGTAGTAGTACGCCGTAGATTATAACAGGCTTTTATCGAGCTGATGACAAATAATCTAGAGAGATATTATAGGGAAAGCTGATTTACAGATTTGATTTGGTTAGAACAGGGGTCGAGAAGCTTTTTGTCTCAGAAAGCCATTAAAGGCTTAGGCCTTGGCCAAACGACTCGATTTTTCGCTCGAATTTTTCTCCACTTAACAACTACTCAAAATTTTTTGCAACGCACATCAGCTAAAGATAGTTACCATAACAAATGTTTGCCCACCTAATGAGACGCTACTGCGCATGGTGTTTCATTCGACTTCCTTGACAAGGTGGCAAAACGAGTCGACTTTCATTCAAAAGCAATTTTTTTGCTCTATTTTTTTGAAAAAGATCAAACTCTCAAGAACTCCTAAGAAGCTTAAGGGATTCTACAAAATATTGTAATTTTCAAGTTATTTGAGAATTGCTCCATATAAGAAAGTCAGTTTATCGGTTCAATAAGCATGAATTCTAAGGAAATGGAAGATGTTTGCCACCTGAGACTATTCCAGCAAATCATATTGCAGAGAAAACATGATCACAATATGAGAATGAAATAAAGATTGAGTTCTAAATGCGGTATAATTTACATGATTTGCGCTGCAATTAGAGCAAGTTCTCTGCAGTGCCTAAGTTCACCTTAAAGTTAAATAGGTAGGCAGATCATCACTTGCACAAAGAAAAGGGAATATGAATGCAACATGCAATCTTACCGAACCTTTGATAGATGTAGGTCCTAAAGGAAAAACCTTACGGGGCAATCGCAAATCTCAGCTTTTTTAGATCTGAAAGCCTTGCTTCCATGCTAGAATTACTTTTAACGAGGTGTTGAGCAAGAGAAGTGGATGAAGAATACTGTATAAAGCCAGTTCACTGGAGATTCAAACACACAAAGCTAGACAAGCACTTGCCAGTTCATGCAAAATTCAAAGAACTAGGCCAATCATCATGGACTATGATGTAGTCATAACACTATACTAAGTACATACAAAAGCTAAAACTAAATACCTCCTTTCACAATTACTCTTTTGGTTTAAGCTTATTTATAAAGCGTATCAAAAAGTACCCATAATTTCACACACATGTCAGAAACTGATACCGCACTTCTCAAGAAAAGGTATCCCTAAATAATTGCATGTCCGTGTACCCAGAACCTACTAAGTTGCCCAAGAGGTTCCTCGATTCCGGTTTTCTTTTCCATTCTCATTTCCTTCGCATCCAGGCTGTGTCTTTAGCACTCTCAAGTGTTTATCAAAATTGAATGACAAACATCACAATATTATACTCTTCGAATATAACTCTTCTAATATAACAACCCAAAATCAAGTTTAAAACATCTAGTTGTTTAACATAAAAGCTAAGAATCCAATAGATAGTAAGAAATATGCAATTATACGCAGGGGGTGGCAGTGGAGGAGAGTTGGGGGTATATCCAGCCAATTGAAGAAAGCAAGCGCCTCGTCGGACCGTTATTAGCTTTTTTCTCAAAGTTGTTTTAACAGGTTTTGTATGCTCAGTGGTTTCGTCAACTGTTATTAAGAAGGGGATAAGTCGTGCAAGATTTACTGACCGGACCTCCGTAAACTGCTTTTAGCCCTGTCGTAAAATAGCGACGAAGCCATTTGCAGCTGTACGTAGTCTGAGCCAAGAGTGTGTTATGTGTGCAGTGATGGTCTGGTCACTAGGTAAGCGGTACAGCAACAACATGTATGTTGAAAGAGGGCTGGCCCCAAAAAATCATCCACAATTGTATAAAAGAGGCTGAGCCTCCTTATTCTCCTTCAGTAAATTGCCTAAGAACACTAATTGTGCTACATAGGCTACACAATCGGAGGATTGCAAAATCCATTGCTATGGTGAAGGGGATTTGGTGATTAAATACACAGGTTGAAAAGACTGTTTCAATAATGAGGCCAAAATTCGTCGATGCAGACATATATTAAATAGGGAAGCAAACTTACATTGGAGAGTAGATATCAGAATTAAGTGCATTTATTTATTTATTTATTTATTTATTTATCTATTTGTCATGGTAGCTTGCTCACCTCTACCCTAGTTTTGAGATTGTCACCATTACCATAGTAGTCATTCTTGCCAATCGATAGAATCTAGAATGGTTGCTGAACAGCTGCTAAACAGTAGAAGGTAGCTCAGATTTCCTCGCTGATCCTATCGTAGTCCAATAGCAGTTGCCTTAGCAGGGTGTTGTCTTGATGGCCACCTACTGCTCTCTATATAACAACCGCAACCACCAAAATGGATTTCAGTTAACATAAAGAACTCAGCTGGCATTATGGATGGAGGATTAGAGTTTAAGGCTGATCCACGCCATTTTATATCGAATCTTGTGTTATCACAAGCAAGCATGTTTCTATTAATTGCTGTGCTTGCGGAGAAAAGCGTAAAGTAGCTATTTGAATTCCTGGCACAATTGCGGAAAGTCACGTCAAGACCATTGGATTTCAAGCCTTCTGTTTGCCGATAAACCGAATATTTTGCAGGAAGCAACCCAAGAAAAACATAGTCAGATACAGCATGATTTACTGGCCTTGTATAGTTGACAAAAGCATTCACTTGAACAGACAGGCCCCCAGTATCTATGTACTGCTGAATGATTGTGTATGGCTGGGAATTATCAGGCTTTAGAAGACGCAAAAGAACATGACTTTTATCTGTGAAGATGCTGTCGATATCTGATTGTTTAATTGTCGATAGTGTATTTTTCGAAATGAAAGTGTAGGCACCTCCATTGATATCCATTTCACAATAGACTCGAAAGATTCCACTTGGGAGAATAACTTTATATATTCCACTCTTCTTTCCAGCTTCCTTTAATGACTTGCATGTTGCTAGAAAAAAGAAGTTTAATGATCTAGAGACATACATATTTTATCTCAGCCATGAGCTTGTACAGGAGGGGGCAGGGTGATAATTCCCAAATGAGAAATTTTTAATGAATTTTCCTCTCAGCAGAATTATTAGCTTGGATATTCACATAAGAAAATAAAGTTGTTGCCTTCAACTGTGAATATACAAGCAGTCTTTGCTCCTCCAGGCTATTTCATCCAGTTATGTGCTCGATACACCTACAATGGTATGAACACTCTCAGTGTTGTATAACTAATTTAATGATTAGGGGACTAGCTTTTCGTATTACTGCTGCAGTTACTGTTGTTCTTTCAGAAAATTAACTGTATATCAAAAAAAGCTTAATGGTAACTTGTGCAGTGAACAAAAGTCAAGAATCTTTTATGAACATCATATGTCACTTCATTGCTGTGTCATGACTGAAGTGCTTTCATTATCATTAGAGGGCTTAGGTACTCAAAAGTATTGAGAAAAGTCACTATGGGGCTGATTCATCATCAGGCCTCAGTGTAAACTATTGACTATGACTACCCTATGGCCTACACATAAAAGCATACTGTTCAAATCAAAAGGAGACAACACAATCACAGGAAGAGGAAGAAGAAAATGAAAAAGCCAAAAGGATTAGCTGATTAAAAATGAACTAACCAAAAAAGAATATAAATATGCTTCAGGATGTTGTGGCTGAGCAGGAAGCTCAGAGAAAATTTATACTTGGATGCCTTTTGAGTTTTGAGTGCATAAGATATACATCTGAAGCTACTTTTGAAGCTACTTTACTTTTGAAGTCAAGCAGTATATTTTGAGAAACATGAATATGAATATATATATATATATATATATATATAAATATAAATATATATATAAATATATATATATGTATATAAATCATATATATATATATATACATATACACACATATATATATATATATGTGTATATGTATATGTACACATTTATGTATGTATATATATTTATATTTATGTATATATATATATATATATTTGTATAGAAAACCATTCAGCGTTTCTTACCACTTTCGCAGTGCTTTCCCTTGTAGCCAGCGGGACATACGCAGGAGTAGGAAACAATATCAGGTGCACATTTGCCACCATTCTTGCATGGGTTGCTGTCACAGTAAGTAACTATGTTGCAAAGCAAAGAAGTCGTTAAGAATTTAGAGTCATTCAGCTGTGAATCACAGCCCTGCATTAGGAAAATATAACAGTTAAAGTATTGCTAAATGAAGCACATTTGGTGTCATGCTCCTTACAATTGAATGCACAATAAAGTAATTCAACGGTTCATTTTTTTTCTTTAGTAAGTAATTTCGGGGAAAGGCCGCAGGACCTATGGCAAAGCCCCGACAAAGGAAAAACTGAGAGAATGAGGGGGAGTTTAAGTAGAGAGGGAGATAAGATCAAGTTTGTTGATGTTAGATTTAAAAGATGACAAATTGTAGGATTCAGGGAAAGTAGTGGGTAGCAATGAGTTCCACAGTTGAGAAGTTCTGGGAATGAAAGATGATTTGTGAGATAGAGTTCGTGGATTAAGTAGTGTAACTTGGAAAGGATGTGAATGGGTAGAACTTCTGGTAGTTCGAACACGCCTCACTGGATCAGGAATAATATTCTTGATTTCCGGAGAGCAATGTCCGTGAAAATAGCAGTAGAAAATGGAAAGATCTGCAACAAGACGACGATGGGAAAGAGACTGTAGAGAATTAGTGAGGTTTAGATTGTTGATGAGACGGATAGCTTTAGACTGGACTCGGTCAAGAAAATGGAGAGAAGATTTAGGAGCACCACCCCAGACATGAGAGCAGTATTCCAGAGAAGGACGAATCTGGGATTTGTATATAGTTAGTAGTTGAGAAGGTGAGAAATAACCACGGGCTCTAGAAAGAAAGCAAAGTTTCTGAGATGCATGCTTTGCAATGGAATTGATATGAGGTTTCCAAGTGAGATTAGATGAAATAGAAAGACCAAGTTGAGTGAAAGAAGATGAAATGTCCAGTTTATGGCCGTTTATGAAAATAGGGGGAAAATCTTGGTGATTTTTACGTGATATGACAACCTGTGTTGTCTTTTCTTCACTGGACTTATCAAGGTTGTCACTACCCCACTTCTCTACATTTCTCAAGTCACTAGTGAGAAGTGAGGCTGAAGTGCTACGATATGGTGAAATATTAGAATAGGCAAGGTGTTGAGGATTGGATGAAAAAGATGAACTTAATTAAGCGTCATCGGCAAAGGAGAAAATGCTGGAAGATTTAGAGGAAAGCAGGTCATTTATGAAGAGAATGAACAAAACAGAAGGGATAACAGAGCCCTGAGGTACACCTGAGTTGATAGAATGAGGATTAGAGAGGTAGCCATCGACCCTAATTGCAATTGACCTATCAGATAGAAAGCTAGAAATCCATTTAATGAGGGAGTGGTGAAGACCAAACATTGGTACGGGAACTGAATATTGAATGCTCAAAATATTAACCTTCCATTAGATGAAGGGATAAATGCTGTAATCGATTACTCGCTCATTAGCCATAGAGAGAGAAAGCTTGCATTTTTGGAATGTAGACAGGCCTCACAATAACTGTCGATGCGACTCTAATTATGAAGTTGCAAATTGAAGCTGTGAATCTAAATGCAGTTAAGTGTGCACTTACGGGTACTGCGTGGCTGTATATTAAAAATATGTCATCATAGCTACTGCTTATCAAGTCCACAAATAGCAATAAATCGTGAATAAAATTTGCAAATACTTCGAAATACATAGCAATGCAAACGTCGTCCATTATGCTGTACGACATGGCTTGTAGTACATAGCATGTAAGGCTTGAAGTTCTGCCTCGACCGTCGTAAATTCCAAAGAATATCCATTTAAAGCAGTGAAGAGTACTTATGCTGAAACCTGGCTTAATAAAGCATTCATATGTTAGGTCCTTACTGCAGAAGAAGCGTGTAAATGTATAGGATCTCAAGTTTGTTTTTGTTGTAAGCAAAGTGAGGACCGCTTTTAAATGGTTTAAGCTACACTTGTGAAGGTGCATGTAACTAAATCATGCATACCTGGCTTGATTTTCTTCCAAATGCGAAAATATCGTTTGTCGGCAGGTAAATCTCCTTCCTTTTCTTTGGCACTGAATACTCCACTTCTTGTATCTTTTATGATATAATTGCATTCCTCCTTTGAAGAGCAGAAGTGAAATGATTCTTGCAAGGGGCTTGTAGTTGCTGTGTCTTTCATCACATTTGAATCTGGGAGATGTTGTTCATGGAAGAAATGCCCCATGGTTGATGTGCATGCACTTTTACCTGCCATAATGCACGTTACTAATAGAAATATATTGATAGGATTCATTCCTTCCTTAAAGTGTTAGATAAAATCATGTATTAGTACTTAGATAGCTTGCTCCTTGTAGCGCTAGATGCACTATATGTTTTTTATGATATGCCAAATGCTATTAGTTAACAAGCTGACAAGTGGTAGTATGAAAAGCAGGTGATTGCATTCATGACATTAGGCACAGAGCAATTCAATTACAAGAGACTTCATATGATATTTCAACATTTGCTGAATGTCATATAAATAGAATTCATATTGAATAGCCATTGAAAACACTTGTCAAATCATCATCAGTGTTGGTTAAGCAGCATTTGATTTTGATCGTAAATTATGCATTTGTCTATGGCAGTGGTTTTCATACTTTTTCCTAGAGCGGAATCCTTGGGAAAGATTCCAGTGATTCGAGGAGCCATGTTTACAAATCTGCACAGGAGAGTTGAAAATAACTGTTCCTCTTAGCATTACTGCTATTTCTGGCGGAATCCTAGGACTATACACTAGCGGAACCCTGGTTGAGAAACATCGCTCTAGGGCAGCCATCTTGGCTATGATATTAGCTAGCAAAAAGCACCACAGTCAAAAACTATTCCTGCTTTCTCCAGGATGCCATTTAAGCAGTTATGGATAATGAAAGCGTAATACCACATATGTAAATGGTTGGAGCTCGGAAGAGATACTCATAGCTAGTATTACCTAAAGAATTTTTTGTGTGTACCTAGCAGGCTACTTTTGTGAATACCTAGCAAAAACTTTTCCTAAAACATTGCTCTGATGCGCAAAAATTTGCATTCTTATTCAACTCTATATGAAATAAGCGTATTCGATGAGAAACTTTAGCTTTGACATTTTGTTGCAGAAAATTTGTTCCTGCCTTTTTTGAGCAAACACATTTTACGAGTTTGCATACGCCCTCCCAGGGTGCTTTGCTAGTAGTGCAGAAGCACATCAAAACTGATTAGAGGCTCGTAAGCATTTTTGTGGGCTTATAACTGGGGGGCTTATATTCGTGGGGGCTTATATTCGGAGGGCAGGCCACATTAGCCGCATGCCTGAGGAAAGGCTCCCAAAGAGGGTTCTTTACAACGAATTGACTGACGGGAGACGCCGATTTGGCGCCCCATGCAAGCGTTACAAGAACCAGCTAAAGAGTAGTCTCAAAGTCTGCAACATTGACCATAACAACTGGGAGACAGATGCGGCGGATAGAGTCCTTTGGAGAAAGAGAGTTAAAGCTGGAGTAGCCCAATTTGAAAGTGAGAAAGAGAGAACAGATGAAAGAAAGAGACAAGAAAAGTTGTTGAAGGCTCAACAACCCCGTCCTCCACCACACATACCATGCCCAAACTGCCCCAGACTTTTTTATGCGCGGATTGGACTCGCAAGCCACCTTCGGGTGCATGCTGACTAGGGAATGTCAATTCTCCGTACTCTGTCAAGAGTGGAGTCAATATATATATATATATATATATATATATATATATATATAT
>OLMO02000252.1:9432838-9451538 GCA_900291935.2 Cassiopea xamachana
TATATATATATATATATATATATATATATATATATATATATATATATATATATATATATATATATATATACATATATATATATATATATATATCTAAATAGCTTTTCTGGATTTTTATAGCTGAAATATATTTATTGAAATATATTGAGCTTGCAAGAGCGCGTACGGATCCGAGTATCTCGTGTGAAAGCCCACCGAGGAGTTGAACTGTTGTGCATGATAGAAGAAAATGATCTGAAGTAGTATGATTGTACAGGTGTATATTTTAACACATATCTGAACGACATACCACTTCAATCAAAAAGTTATGGAATTCCAGTTATACCGTTGGAAACACGAAAACGAATTTGGATGGACAATGAGAAAAATAACTTATAATACTATATGATATTTTATAACCAAGCTGTCGTGTGTTGTATTGATTGTTGATCTCCCTATTTGAATATCTTGTTTAGAAAATAAACTCATCGGGGTGGGGTGGGGTGGAGATCATTGATGAAGAAGTTTTTCATAGACAGGCCTTTATCATCGATGGTATCACTTTTTTGAAAAGCTGCTTAACTTTAAGGTTGGTGTATTGTTGTTGATTATGTCGTGGTAGGTAGGCTCCCTTAAGATTGGCAAAATTTGGGTTACGTAATTGTTGAACGTTCCCTTATATATGCTATGTCCATGTTTATTCATTCATATTTATATTAAAAATACACATAGAATCAGTGCTTCCACTGAGGGCTGCTGAGAGAACATTGAGTCCCCGTGGCAAAATAGAGAATGGAGGCCAACTGCAAGCAAAGTCCAGGGTCTGGAAATTAACTTTGGAAAAGTACTACTGGTTTACTTTATGAGACAGCTCCAGACCTTGTAGCATTGCGTGGTATCAGGTCACTTGGAGCTTGAGGCCATGGGGCAATTTCCCCCTGCTTCCCTCTCAGCGGCTCTGCTTCCACTAACTTTTTTGAAAACTCTTTCATTTGCCCCTGATTTTCTCTCATCCAGCATAAAATCCCCCAATTTTTCCTGAATAACTGGCAAACCTGTATTTGTGAAAGACAAGGACAAAGGGCTAAGTCCGTGCCATTATATGATACATGAAATATGAAAGCATTTTATAACGAATAATACACTGCTTTGAGTGCTTTCACTCCAAATATATGTGGAAGGCAATCGCAAGGACATTTCCGAAACTTGATAAGGAAAATATCCCAAAAATGGAAAAAAGAAGGATATTTGACTTCGCAAAAGTGCATAGAATTTTGAATGTAAGACCTGGGCTGATATTCAAGAAGCTTATGTTCGAAGGCATATCTGAGTTAGCTTACAGGATGGCTTTTATTTGGGGGGATTAAATTCCGGCTTTTACCGTAGTTATTCCCTTTCATTCACTTTCACATTTTATTTGACCCCCTATTGCAACACACATGCCTCTGCGGCGGTATATATCAATAATTAATGACGCTGCAGGGGCGCATGGTGTGATAGGCCCGGTTTATTTGAGACAGCAAGTACAACCTGACCAGCAACGCTATGGAATACTTCTTGTACGATTATTTATCACCTCAGGAACTCGCTGGGTTTGATAGATATAAGGTAAGAATTAAAGTAGCGTTATTGTTGGTTTTTGTTCCTCAAAATATGGCCTTAGGCTAGCGCATAATGACAAGGCCGACTTCCATCGCTTCTGAAGGGATTGCTTTCCACTACTACCTACACTAAACTTGTCTTTATCACCCAAAAGGTTGTACTGAATTCTTTTAGCGAGATACGTCTATGAATTTTTAATAAGGTACCTACTGGAGCTATGTATTTAGGGGGAAAACTGGAGCTGAAATAGAAAGTCCATAGTATTCATAGGATTTTGGGACGGTCCCACCCATTTTTCTTCTCACTCATTGGAATTTTGGAAAGCCTAATTCGATTAATCTTTTGTTGTAAACAGCCACAGATCATTTCCCTATAGCAGGTACAAGCCTTGTAGATGCAAAAAATAACATTTTTAAGGTAATATGCAGAGTTCCAAGTAGTAGCACTGAACCCTGAACCCTGAAATTTGATCTTGAGGGAACGCTAGATCTCAAAGTACTTTGGTTAGTTACTACATTCAAGACAAGGAAGTGCAATTGATGAAAAACGGGTGGCTTTCCCTCTGTATCTATGATTCCCCCTAAGCATTTTACTAGTCTTTGCGAGAGAATGTTACGGGTTTCACATCATACTTTGTATACTTATATCACAAACCCTAACCCATACACCCAAACCCTATTCGAAACCCTAACATTATTTTACCACAGCATGAAAAAGCGGCAAAATTCTTTTCATATACTGAAAGCCTTTTTCGTCCGACACTCATCAGAGTATTAAAACGTCGGATAGTGACCTAAAGGTTAACCGAAATATATATCCTGAAGCTTTCAGTATGTGAAAAGAATGTTGCCATTTTTTCGTGCTGTGGTAAAGTTCTGTAGTACCAACAGACTATTTACATAACATTATTCGAAATTCTAACATTTCTAAACGCTTTCAGGGTTTGTGTTACTCCTTAGACTCCTTAACAAGTTCTTAGATTTACTTTTCATGCTTAGAACTCCTTTTTGTTTTTGAAAATACTCCTTACAATTCTGATCAATTCTTGGTGCAGACAGTTTTCAGCTGGAGATTTAATTAGGAATCATTTCCTTTTTGTCAAGAAAATACACAATAAATAATCCTTAAAAAAATGTTTTTGGTCCTTAAAAATTCCTTTAAAAGTCCTTAAATTTTATCTACTCACCAGAGCACAAACCCTGCCCTTTCCAAACCCTGTTTGTGTACTGTGGCAAAGTTGTGTGATTTCATTTGTAAAATTTCACTAAATACACATTTTTAAAACATTAGATAAAAACAACACAGCACTTAATGAAACTATAATTTAACTACAAAAATTACATGACTAATATAAACAAACATTGGCCTAATTGTGTTTGCTTCAGACCATAGTGGAGTTAGGAGAAGCTTTGTAAAATTCAGCCCTATTTACAAAAGTGATCTGATGCTTATTGAAAGGAGGAGCTCATTAATTTCTCTTTGAAATACAAGGACTTCACTTTCTCCTTTAGTACAAATCAGTGGACACATCACCATTGGCAAATTATGTGATGCACCCATTTTGGAATGAAGTTGTTAAGGTAATTGACTTTTGTGCTTGTTTCTCTCTTTTTTTCTGCTGAATGATAGAATTTTCTTAAATTTGCAATACATTGCTTAATGCCTATCCCAAGATTCCTCATTTAAGCATGTAGTATTAAAGGCTTTTATTAGGGTACATGTTTGGTACAGTTTTTGCTGATTTATTAGAACTTTTTAGATTGGATAAAGGGGGAAATTTCTAACTACAGGATTTTTATGCAGGGATGATTTTTCTACCAGTTGAGCTGCAGAGATATAGAAAATATAGCATCTCTTACCAATAATATATTTCCTCCAAATTACACACTGCCCCCTTTGTACCCCCACTTCCCTCCCTTTTACCCCAGCAGCTGCACTCAAAGAATCCTGATTATAGTGGAAAAAACATCTTTTGAATAATGAAGCTATAGCATAGATTTTTCTGTCATTGCTTTCACTCCACATAGTTTGTTATTGCAAATTTACAGTATGGTGGAAACATTTTATGGCATTTTCTACTTATAAGCATATATTTATTTTCTGGGGGCAATGATTGGGTGCGTGTCCACTTTAGAACCCCACAAGAATTCAGTATGGGATTCCAAAGTGACTCAATATAAGCAAAAGATATGAAAAATCCATAATTTAGATGTTTGAATGTGGAATTGCCCATACTCATTTATAAAGGTGAGATCTATGTTTTGGTATACAACTTTTGGCAGGTACTTGTTGTCATGATAATGTTGTTTCTCCGTTTTCGTTTGCCCAGTTACATGATGTCCACTCCAGCTGGCAAAGCTGGAAAATGAGCCATTTTCAGAAATTGGCTAGAGAAGGTGGAGAACCATATGTTCTTCTCCTGCTTTGGCTGAAAAAGCTGGAATTTTTTAAGGCTTACTAATAAGTAATGACATTAGATGATAGATGATCCAATGGAGAAACAGTAGTAAAGAAGTAAAGATAGTTCAATATGTGGGACAGGCCTATTTCACCAAAGACTTGAATAATAACCTTTGATTTTCAGATGTAGTTACACCTTTGATGCTTTAGAAGAATTGAAGAACTGAAATGATTTTTAAATATTGGGGCTCAGCAAATATATTGGTGTTCTTATAAAAAAGTGTGTTTTTGCTCCTTCATTGCCTGTAATTTTTCTTTAAGGTTGTTCCATTATGGATAGCCCCAAATCTATTGACATTTGTTGGCTGGCTATTCACTTTAGGAAATATCGCAATACTTGCTTATTATGACTGGGATTTCACTGCAGCATACCATGTATCTGTTGGCTTTTCAACATTGCCAAGATATGTGTGGTTGTTCTGTGCAGTCTCACAGTTCTTGTCCCATACTCTGGATGGAATTGATGGAAAGCAGGCAAGACGGACTCAGTCTAGGTATGTTGTTCAAGGATTGATTGTACCTTGTTAGCTGAGCAAACAACCAGAAGTGTATTGGTGATTTCAACTGAGTAGGTTTCGTTCTAAGTTGTGTCATAACAGCTTTTTCAATAATGTGCTTCTTAGCTTCATCTATGATATAGTAATGGCTTTGTCAATACCATCAATGACTGGATAATCATGCAGTGTCAAGTAACTGCCCCTACTCAAATAAATGCCTTGGGGAAGAGCAACATTTAGCAATAAGCATCAGGGTCTGTATGGATTTTGCAAAGTTATGGAAAGTAAAAATGCCATTTTCCAAGACCTGGGACGTTTTGGATTTTTGCTTCCAAAAAGTCTAAAAGTGTCCTGAAATGGATGTAGTTTAGTGTCATATTAAACAGTTGTTTATATTATGTTTGTTCATTTACTATTTATAATACAAATATAATCCACCAAAGAATTATAAAATATATCATCAAAAATAGTATTTTTTTATTATTATGAGCTTCAAAATGAAATTGAAAATAAGTTTCATGGTTTTGGAAATTTGGTTATTTAGTTTTGGAAAGTTTTGGAAAAGTTTTAAATAATGTTCACCTTGCAGTTCACCTTGGATTCGTCAAAGGTCCAATAAAAATGAAAATATTTATTTTTTGCTTTGAAATTCCTTTGAAGATAATAACGTTTACATTGTACCGGCGTAGTATTTCTTTTACTCTAGCTAAGGTGAAAAAGAATGCTAAATGGTTGAAAATCAAGCAATATTTGATAAGTGCACCTGCCACATAACCACCCCTACTTGAAACCACCCCAGATTGAAGGTGAAATTTTGAATAAACACCCCAGGCATTTATTTGGTCATTTATGGTAGTTGGATAATAATGGATGTTTTGATGGCAATTTGCAGCATCTTAACATAGCTCTTCTCTTCTGATTTATCCTGCAATGCTATTGGTCATTGCTATCACCCTCAAATTCATAAAGCTGTGTTTTCTAATGGAGGTTTGAGGAACTTGAAAAATGCTGTTTGGCAAAGAAGTTTTTAGGAATACATGGCATTTGCCTGGCTTATTAAAATATGCAGGGCTGGAAAATGCAGAAATCCACAACCAAAATTGGAGGCACATCTTACAACCTATGGTTATATTAAAGATATTTTTACAAACTTTAGTTTGAATTGCATTCTACAGATGTTGTTTTGAAGAGAACCCATTATACAAGGGGGACATTTTGTAAGCAGATATTTCAGGGTCAGAAACATTAAAACCTTTTCTTACCCTAAATATACATCTTGTGTATGTTGGATCATATTTGTAGTGGTGGATTCAAATGTGTTGCTAATAAGAGCATTTTCAATCTCTGTACTTTTTTGTTTTAGTACTCCACTTGGTGAATTATTTGATCATGGATTGGATAGTACAGCAGTTTGGATGATGTCTATATCACTGTTATCATGTTTTGGCACCCAATTTCATTCACATTATGAAGTATTCACATTGATTGTTGTGATTTCGTCTGGATTCCTCTTGGCTCATTGGGAGAAGTACAACACATCTGTCTTGTATTTACCTTGGGCATATGATTTTAGCCAGCTGGTAGGAGGGATTTTTCATATTACCTCTCTCTCTCTTTATTTTTGTCAACTTAGCACCTTCTTAGAGCCAGTTGGAGATATCTTTTTGGCTTGTGGCATGCTTTGTTAAAGATAGGTATTGCAAATGATGCACAGAGTTCATTAGTGTGACATCACAAGAATTCTAATTTTAGAATATTTAAGTTTGGCTTTAAATTCAGAAAAAGTACTTTGATATAGCTAACATTGGAAAATTTCAGCTCAATCTGAAACATAATGAATGAGATATAGGCAATTGAATGCTGAACTAGTCCCTATCAAATCACTGCATGTTGTGTCTTGCTGTAAACATTTAGAACCAGGAGAAAAATACGGAGGTTTGTATGGCAAGCTTCCTGTCTTTAAATGGTCATATTTCAGCCTATTTTGGCAATAGTGATACAAAATTATCAACACATGCCTTTTGAGGCATGCTTTCACTCCATCTTGTCAAAATTTGAAAATTCTAACAATGTATTTTATGACATCATCACAAATAAACTTGATTGTTAAAAGGTTGGCAGAACTTGACTTTCTTCATGTAAATATAACTAAGACAACCATTGCAGAGTCTTATTTTCATGTTCACTTATGATTGCTTCAGACCTCTCCATATAGATTTTTGTAGGTTTTGTGACCTTAAGATTTGGGGGAATGTCTAGGGAGCTCTTATTGCTGATACAGAAGTATGTTTCTTTATTTGCCAATTTCACAGACCTGGTAGCAGGGATGACTACTGAGGGGCTTGGGGGCTGTAGTCCCCCATAGATTTACTGAGCCCCCATCGTCACCTAAATTTCTATGCACTGTTAGCACTTTCATAATCTGATAAGCTTTTTTTGTAGTTTTTTTAGCCAATACTGTGTACTATATTGTTAAGTGTAAATTTATTCACAAGTTGTTTTTGTCCTTTATAGCATCATATTGGTTACAGTATCACCTCTTCAATTTAAATTCCATTTGTTGCTAAGTTTCAAATTTGTTCTTCTTTTCTTCAGTTCTCATTTACCTCTTTTACATACTTTCAATGTTTTTTATCTTTTCATGACCTCAGTAGATGGTTCCAATTATATTTACCTTTCTTTTTTCATCTCTGAAAGTGCTTTTTATCAGGGTTAATTAAGAAGCTGCTTGATTTCCAGGGACTGACTGGAGTTTATTTACTGACATTTTTGTTCAGCCCTGACATGTGGAAATTGGAAATTGGATATTCATTGAGAATAAGTCATTTATTCATAGCTATATCTCATTGTATGTGCTCAAATCAATTTATTTTTTGTAGTTCTGCTTGTGAAGAGCGTTGAGTTTTCTCAATAGCTCGAAAACTAGTAACATTTCATATTGAGATTTGCATATATATAAATATATACACAGTATAAATATATATATGTATGTGTATATATATATATATATATATATATATATATACATATATATATATATATATATATATATATATATATATATATATATATATATATATATATATATATATATATATATATATATATATATATATATATATATATATATATATATATATATATAATGTATATATACATGGATTTTATTCTTCTGTAGCCCCTAAGTTAGCGAGTCAGAGCCCTTGTTATTTTATATATTGAAGAATATTTAGAGGATTTTCTGATGTGGTGAATGAGTAAATGTCTAAATTTGCCCCCTTGAATAAGCCCCTGACCATGCATATGACTGTAAATGTTTGAGACTGTGTTGGTGCTATATAGAGTTATGAATGAAGAAGCCCTGTAGCTGGAGTATTTCAGTTGAAATATTTCTTCCAATAGACTATTTGATGCTACGAACACAAGCAATAAGATGTTATAGAAGACGTGCGGTTTTTCGATAATAAATGCCATTAGTGAACAAAAACGTATTTGCCCTTTAAAGGCATCCCATTGCTTTTGTTTGTAGCATCAAAGAAATATTTTATAGGTAGAAGCACATAAAATGGAGTGCGACAAAGTTCAAGATAATTTTCACCTCCCTGGAATAAGCTTTTCCCACAAAAATGCCTCCGTGCAAAACTCCAACATTGATAAACCCCCAGGGGCAAAGAAATTACAGCTTGCAACACAAGTTGTAGCTATTGTTTACCTATGTTTGATTGTATCACAAACAGCTATGCAATTCGGATAATCAATTAGTTTGCATAACTTATTTACATTTCTTGTTGATATAGCTACCTTTGTTTCCCAGCATCTCTTTGGATATTAGGACTACCAGTTACTATTTGGCATATAATAAGGTTTGTCAAAGTATGATTGTTAATTTATTTATAACCTTACTCTTAGAATATTAAGGTTTGGTTTGTTTCTGAGTTGTATGGACATCATTAAGTTTTTTTGTGCATTTCTTCTTGCAGAATAAAATGCTTCTTTTGTGTAGAAGAATTAGGCCCATTTAAAAATACTTTAGTTTATCATCCCTGCAAGCGTCATTTTTTATTCCCGTGTCAACTTTTTCATTTTTTAAATTCTCTTTTTTCGTATTTGTCTTGATAAATACCACGTCATTGGGAATGAATGATACTGCATTCGCAAATAAACGCTGTTTTTTTGTATCAATTGAAACCCTTCCTCAAGCAATTGATCATATTATCCCTCCAGATTCTCCGATACAATTAGGGAAATAAAGTAGACTTGTATGTTTATTGCATTTTTAAGCATAGCATCCTCATTACAGTATTTAGTAACGAATTATAGCGTCAATTTTCTACGATCAGGAATAATATAATCACTCGAAGCATGCCAGACTTTAATCCCTTGTAAAAACATTTAAGAAAAAAAGATCAGTAAAGAAATGCCCGCCCACGTCAAGAGACTTTCGAAAAAGGATGATAAACTAGTACATTATTAAAAGGGCCTTATTGTTAGTATATTGGAAATATGTTCCCATTTTTCTTTACAACCCTGCATGTTCTTAGTACACAAAGCTTATTTCAGCTTGTGATTGGCTCTTATGAATGTTGAGCAATAGGCTGCGTGTCAACACGCAAGATAACGCACGTCAACATGGAATACCTAGTCTGGTATAGCTTTGCATGTGCACTTCCTGGATTTAGTCATGAGTATGAAGTAAGAATGAAGTCTTATGAGGGAAAAGGTGCGAAGCGAATTAGTTAGCACCTCTGTTTAGTTGAGCATGAATTAGTATTGTCTTTTAATGAATTGGGTATTGTGTTTTAGAGCAAGGCTTAAACATCCAGAATTCTGTCCCTCGGTTATTGAGGGGTTAATGCCTTTGGTATCATTCGGAATATTGACGTCAGGATGTGCTCTTTGGAGTATATACTCGCCGACGGGGATTTTGCAACGCTACCCAAGAATGGTGTATTTCGCCTTTGGGAATGTTTTCTCGAATATCACAGTAAGTAAAATCTTCGCTATTTTGAATTTAGACTCAATCTTAATCGAATTTAGAATCGATTGATAAGGTTCATCTTTTGCTAATGGTACAAAATAGTGAAACTTACACTGGAACCATTTGCCTTTATTTTTATGGTGCAAAATAATGGACATTGTAGTAGAAGCTATTCTTCTATTTTGGGCAGTTGTCAAATATTTTGCCACGAAGATTTTATTGACCCGGTCGTGTTTTCTATGAAATATTTTCAGATATCAACTATGCATGTTTTTTATAGGAAAAAGTTTATAAGAAATCTGAGGCTCAAAAGGCCAAAATTATAAGCACGTTTTCAGAAAATCCCAAGTTTCTAAAGTTCAGTTTCTTTGCTTGTCCAACATCAACATTGCCTCATTCTTATATTCTAAATGTTAAAGATGGAGCTTATATTCGAATTTACAAAGCTATCCAAGACAGTGTGACCCGTTTTAGCTAATTTATCCCAGTAAAGTTTAAGAGATCTTAAGAAAATATTATCTTCAATTTCAGGAAAAGCTCAGGCTATTGATGCTCGAACATAAAATGGTTTTCTTATAAAGAAACGGTATAGTTTGAATGTGAACTAGTAGCAAACTCTTTCAAACTGAATGGCGTGATTTATTTTTCCCGTAATGTAAATATCATGAAATTTCTGACGCGAGTTTGAGAAACTAGTGTTGCAGAAGAACTACTAAAAGCGAAAAGTAGACCAAGAGCACACCTGTTACTAGCTTTTGCACAGCTTTTCCTAGGCAACTACAGGCCACTGAACAAAATTTCCTCGTTGAGTGTACTATCTTATCTAATAAATGTCGATAGAGCACTGCAAACCCAACTGACCTTATGTGGGCTTTCCAGGAACTGAAGATAGAGGATAAAATTTTGTCCAAAATGTACGTCCTTTACTGTTTAATTGCCCTTTGTTAAATCATGCTCCCTACGGTATCTTCCTTGCAGTTAATTATAAGTTATATGCAGTATTATGGGCATACAAAAACAATAAGGTATCACCATAAAGTAATAACGATGGATCCACAGAGTCAACCGAGACACGATCAAACATTTCGTTTCTTCAGAGGTATCGTCCGTCAGAGAAACTTCTAGTTATCCTTATTTTGGCTTTTTAGTTCAAAAATACTAAACTTGTTGACCAACTCACTTCTATTATACTAGAACAATAATTCAAAGTCCAACTCGTGAAAGCCTAGAAGTACTACGTAAAAATGTCTCATGAGAGTTCTTAATAATAAAAGAAGTGTCTCCTTCGCACTTGCTTGTTACATGTCTCTTGGGAGAGTCTGAAGTGTGTGCATACTGCACGTCCTCGAGCAACCTCATAACACAGTTATCACACAATTCACATATATTAATCATATAATCATGGTCAATATATGATTAATTTTTTTTATTTTCTTTCAAGTGTCGTTTGATCGTTGCACAGATGTCTTCGTCAAAGTGTGAAAGATTCAACTGGCTTCTCTACCCATTTCTGTTTGCAATATCATTATCGCTGCTTGGTGTAGGCAATGAAAAGTTTCTGTTGTATTGTTTTACGATTCTGGCGGCATTGGCTCAGTCACATTATGCTCTATGTGTGGTACGAATTTTGATATTGTTTGAATGTTGACCAATACCGTAGTGCCTCGATTAAACGCCTGGGTGCTTATAGAATTTTTGAGCTGCAAAGTTGGGGGGGGTATATTCGAAGTGAACACTTATACGACAGGGCGCTATTGTTTTCAAATGGATCTCAGTGCAATTTAATTAAAGTGAAAGAAAATAAGTAGTGAAAAAAGAAACACTTTAAGACCAAAATGTTTGGCAAATGAAAGCAAAAATCGATCTGTTGGGTTTTTTTTATTCAGAATGAAAAGCCTACGAGTTACATGCAGCATTACTTACAAGCCAAACATTACTATACTAAAAAGACGATACCCCGGGGAGCAATAGCTGACTCCCCAGGTGCCATTACATATAAAGCATAATACTGAACTTAAATTTAGATACAATTACCAGCTACATGCAAAATAACTAGGTAGAACAACTTGTTTCGCAGTTGATGTCGAGCTAGTGAACTCGAAAGGGTAAATGACAAACGCCATTCTCCCTCATGGAACGTTCACATCGGCTATAATGCTACGCCGGTGCATGATGAAAATGGTAGAGCTAGTTGACGCACTCGACATCAAATGCGGAACTTACGTACGACACACCAAAAGGGACGGAGGGACTAGTGACTTAAACGTAAAATGTTTGGCCTTCATTCAAAGCCAACGTTAGTGAAATTGCGTTTTGTCTTTGCAGTGGTGTTCCCTTGTTAGTAGCGAAAGAGCCTTATTGATATTCAGGCGAAGGAGTAACGCAACATGGCACCATAATGTTACCTAAAATGTTTGCCCTTTATCATTATGCTGCGTCATGTTACTACAATGTTCGTTATACACTTTATCATTATTGTGCTACCTAATGGAGCAAATCTTGACGAATTGCTTAAAATTGTTCGACAAAGACAAAGCAATGAAATGTTGTGTTGGTTTTAAACATTTGCTTTATAATTCCTATAATTTAACAACTATATCAAAAATGTTGAACAATCAGAAAATTGATATACTTGTGCATGGTAGATTTTTATTCAACATAAAGAGTATTTCATTCGTTTGATATATTACTTTTTTATGAAGGTGAATCAACTCTGCGATCACTTGGGAATAAAATGCTTCAAAATCAAAAAGCATAAATCGGAAGCAAATGGACGGTAGTGCTATTCTAACTGTAAAGTATAGTATTTTATACCAAAATTGTATTTTACTTTGTTGTAGCATTTTGTTAGTAAATTTGTAAAATTACAGCAAATTTATATGACGTTCCATCAAAAGTTGACTGAATTTCTGTCTATTTTCAGTACTACATCTTTGCAAAGCTGTCCGGAAATGCTTGAAGTTGGGAATTGTAGGGAAATTTGATTGGGTATGGAAAGTTTGATTGAAAGACGGCTTAATCCAAGGTACGGGAACCTTTTGCGCATAGAGAGCTATAACATTGTCATATTTTTAAATGCATTTTTCTCATGGAACTGCAAAAATAGTCTGATAGAGCACTGACTTAGCCATTGCTCTGTCGAGCGGATATGACACTTAAAGACGATACCAGCGATAACTTTGCAGGATGTCCACTCCGGCTGGAAATGCTGAAAAATGAGCCTTTTTCAGAATTTGACTGGAATACCTGGAAACCATAGGTTTTTCTCCTGCTTTGGCTGGAAAAGCTGGAATATTATTTTTGGACCTAATAGTAATAAAAGCATAATTAGATGAAAAATGATCTTATCAAGAAATAGGATTAAAGGAGAAAAGATTGTTCAATATCAGGTGGGACAGGCCTTTTTCACCAATATGACCCAGGATTGGACGTTTTCCTTATGCTTTGTCAGGGTGGTTGGTAGATCCTTACCCTCCGGGAGTGGTTTATCGGAAGATATTGAATTTATATAGGAAATTCCAATTAATTGGAAATTTTAAGGTCACTCAGTACTCTGGGACAATAGTCAGGCCGTATTTTCAATAGTTGGAATTTTATATCAAAATTCATAGTATGGCTGGAAAACAATGTGTTTTCTCTGTCCAACAGACTGGGAAAAGGTCGCTTTTTTCTGAAACTTTGGCCGGAATTTCAACTTTAACTCGGTGGAGACCCTGCTTTGAAGAGCCATTTGGGAATACCGTATTTCCTCTAAAGAACGCTGTACTATGATAAGTGCCGCCCTCTAGAGAACGCTGCCCTCTGATAGACGCCGCTCTCTGATAAACACTGCCCTCTAGAGAACGCCGTACTTCTGATAGACGCTGCCGTCTGATAACCACTGCCTTCTAGATAACGCCATACTTCTGATAGACGCCGCCATCTGATAAACACCGCCCTCTAGAGAACGCCGTACCTGTGACAAAACATCTTTAAAAATCGCCGCCTTCTAATGAACACTCCGTTAGAAAGTTCACATCATGAACGAGTGCTGTAATGAAGACAATGATATTGACATTCCCTGATATTTTTTATACTGTAAGCGCATAGTTTTTTGACTTTGAAAATAAAACAGTGTATAAATTTTCATTTTGCAATGAACTGCATCTACTAATGAATGCTGCATCACGAGTTTCGAGTTTGAAAGAACACCATGGCATTTATTAGAGGTATTCGCCGTTTAGCAATGCTTTGAAGAAATGTCTGTCTAGATTTGTCTGCGAGATAGTGAGCCAGATCCAGTCATCAAAAGAGCTATATCTGGCTCGTCAACCATAGGCTCCCAACCACCGGCTAAAGTGACACAGCTCCCATAGAGTGTAAATACACGTTCTTTTTATAAGGAAACCATCGTGTTGCCCGACTCTCAATTTTCTTTACTTTTCCTGAAATTGAGCCAGAGATTTTCCTAAATTGTCTTAACTTTTTCTGAAATAAACTGGCAAAAATGGTTTACACTTTCTGTTTATTGTTTATACTCGAATTTGAATTCCATCCTTAACATTTTGAATGTAGTAATGATGTAACATCAATTTTTGGCCAACAAAAACACTTAATGTTGGAAATTGAGCCTTGTGAATTTCTTAAGATTTTCTTAAGATTTTGGCCATTTGAGCCTCATTTTCTTATAAACATTTTTCTTCTAAAAAACACGTGTAGTATAGTTGGGCGATCTTTCATGTATACAGTGGAATTTCTGCCCTACGAAAGCAAGCCAGTTCATGATTCGACATAGATTTATTTTTTCAACACGACCGTAAATCCTTGAATATACCTCCGGGGCTTATTTGCAAAAATGAATTTTTGAGTGGAGCTTATTCGAGGGAGAGCTTATTGGGGGGGGGGAGAGCTTATTCCAAAGTTTGGCATTTGCATCGAAGGTTGACATAAAAAGCGACATCATTATCTCTATCAACTAAATTTAAAAAGTTACAGAAAGGCTATTCTGCAAACGAAATTTAGTAGTCAATATTGATTTCTTCAACACGAAAGTCGCGTTCCTTTTTGCTTTTTTGTCTCCAGTCAAAGGACGTAATACTGCATTGCTCCTGTGCTGCCTTTCTTGAAATAGGACATTTTTCTGTAATCATGGTTCCTTCGAACAAGGCCCCATTGGGGGTTATTCGAGGACGGTTTATTTGCAAAAATGATGTCGTTGTCGTTGGGTACTTATTCTGAGGTGGGGGCTTTTGCAAGGATTTACGGTTTGTCGTTTATCTGGTCACATCCAAATTAGAAGAAGAGGTTGGTGTATGGGTGAATGCAACAAGAATTACTCAATGAAATCTTCATTTATGTGAACATGAAGTTTTCACAATAAGATTTGTTGCAAAGATACCCCCTCAATGTTTTACGGGAAAAATACCCCCACTTTTTAGATTACATGTTAATTAGTATCGTGTAGAGTGGAATATGCGAGTTAGTGTTGTGATCGTGTAAAGGGAGATGGTGTGATCAGTAACGCAAGTCAGTTAGCTATGTTATGTTATGTTTTCATAAAATCATAAAAATCACAAACGGAATATATAATTGTCTCAGTCTGGCCCATAATTACAAGCTTTTAGTAACAAGAGATAAGCTTTGCATTTTGTTTTGTCTTTTCTTGGCAATGAGTTAACTGAAGACGTGGAAATTCATCAAAAGCTGTAAGTGGTGATCCATTTTTTCATCAAAATATTGATAGTTACCTCATTAAAGCTAGGCAGTTTTATTTTACATTTTCAATCTGCTGACGTGGAGAGACAGAAACCACTACCACCTGGTTTGGATTCTGTAAAACACTAAAGTCAGCAGGTGATAAAGATTTTCACGGACAGACTGATGCAGCAGTATCGTAACCAAGCATAGGCGTTAAGTCTTGGTTGGTTAAAGCCTTGGCCAAACCAGCGCAACATTTCTCCCAACAAATACCAACATTGCTGGACCTTTGTTAGGAAGTGTTGGGCATTGTTGGATATGGAGGCGGCCAAACCAGCACAAAATTGGTACCCAACATTTGTAGATATATCAATGACAAAAATAGCCAGATTCTGATGTCTGTCACTCAAACTTAAACGTGTCTTGGCAATTGCAGAAAGTGACGAGAACATCGTGTTTAGGTCGAATATTTTATAATTTGATTTAATTAGTTGAAAGTGAGAGGCTCATTGAAAATCAACTAAGGCTGAAGTGCTACCTCTCTATGCTTTATTAGTTGAAATGAAAATGAAGTGATTGAAATTTCGGGAGATAGCGAAGAAACTAATGAAATAAAAGATAGGCGCGGCAAAACCAGAAAATAGACAGAAGAAATGAAAGGGGACTATTTGATAGCATTTTAATGGTTTTCATTTGATGTTTGGTTTCCACATTTTGCAAATCGCATCGGTAACTTCCCTCGACCCAAGCAAATGAATTCACAACGTGATGGGCTTTTATCATTGCTCTTGCGTGATCGTGTTTTTGTTGGTTAGAGTGGCTAAATCATTCCAACAGCTTCCAACTTTTTTGACCAAAATCAAACTTTGCCCAACAATAACCAAAAGTACCCAACAATGCCAAACATGGGTTTTCAAACCAGCGCAACATTCATACCCAACAATTTTGGCATTTGTTGGGCAAAAGTGTTGGGCTGGTTTGGCCATGGGTTAACAAAGGAATTGCCATCCAAAGATTCCCCTTCCTTATTAGGAAATGATGTTGCAAGAATTCGTTCGAGACGCGTATGTTGAGGGTAGAATGTAAACTCTTTTTACAAAAAAAATGATATCACATAGTTTCGAATAATTTGAAATTATTTTGCAAGCATGTTCAGAAGGCTTCAATTCACATTTTTAGAAGGAGCAATGGTTATATCTTGTGCAGATCAAAAGTTACGAAGATCGTTCGTATTTTGCGTAGTTTCCATTCCACTACTCTAATAAGACTCTAGGGCACGTGACACCTCTGGCATCAGAACTTTTGCATAGTTGAAAATTTCGATGGTGAATTCTTTGACTGTTGCATCTTAAAATTTTTCTGTAGCACTTTCAAATAGTTTTGTGTGAATTAGGCTGCTTCGTTTTGCCTACCAAAGTGCATCAGCCAATCAGAACCAAGGTGAGGTAACTCTCGTGTCACGTGTTCTAGAGTCTTATTGTTTACTCAAGGTCAAAAAATGTGTCTTCGCTCTATGATTGGCACTTACTGTTGTTGCTGTTGTTGAAAAAAGCATAGAAAAAGAATGAGACTTTTTCCTTCTTGCCCTATCTCTTTACTATTTTAAAACGTAGTTTTGCATCGAGTCTGTTGTGCATCAATAGGGTAGGTGTTTCTTCTAAGCGTGAAACAACGCAAGGGGGTCTTGTGAACAAACGTGATAGAACAAGGTGATGATGATGTGTGTGTGTGTGGGGGGGGGGTGGCTCAAAAATGGCAGCTTTTGCGTGACGTAGTTTTTGGACAGCCCTATATTACTATGTTCCGAGGACATTAAATGTCAGAGAAAGAAAAGTTTCAGGAGACAATAGCAAACTTGGAAGTAAAAATATCAGAATATTCCTTTCAACACTTGCAGATTTTCTACACATGAAAATCATTTGATGCTAGCAAACTGCTTTTATAGAATAAAGCGTTGAAGTCTACAGCGGTTTACTCCTACTAACACAACGGTGGCAATAACATACGTTTGTAGGGTCTTTTTATAAGCATTATTCACAGCGTCACATAACCAACTATGCCGATTGTGTACCAGCTTGGTGAGCTCCCAGTTGGTCTGAAGGTGATCTTGTTGCCCATTTTTGAATCCCATGGCACCAATGTCTCATAATAGAAATCATTCATTGGAGAGGTGTACTCTACCCAGCCACCTTCTTTGTTTCCGGATTGCCTGATTTTCAGACCCAGCTTTGCAACTGATGTCCAGCGTTCACACTTGATTGACACAATAACAGCTCCAGTGGTCACGGGTAAGACGTCCTTAGGGATGCTTCTCGTTATTTTGTTATAATTGGCGTAGGTGGACATCTTTAGAACAGGGAATGTGAATTGCTTTCGTTTGACTGTCAAAGTGCGTTTTTCCAATTTGGATACTCTTTCATTCAGAGTACTCATCTTGCTCATAATAGAGCTCTTCTTGAAAGAAATCATGCTGGTCAATGTTTTGTAGCTCTTTTCCAAGCCTTCGATCCTCTCTTTAAGTTCTTAATGCAAAGAAAAAGTGTTTTCAAATAAATGGTTTCAGCAGTGTTTCATGACTGGAATTAAGATTTCCAGGAGTTCAATTGAAATTTTGATAGCTATTGTTCAAATTTTCAATTAACTTAAAATTAATCTAGATTGTTGTAACTGAAAATGGCCTAGGTTTGATCTGGTTTAGATTAAAGCTACTACTCCAAATCTTATGGCTTCTTTGTACAACTTGGCTCACGCTTGATCGCTGGTGAGCTGCTGTCCAGTTGATGTAGAGTCGCTACCGAGTTACTGTTGAGTTGCTGTTGAGTCCTTGTTGAGTCGCTGTCGAGTCGCTGTTGAGTCACTGTTGAGTTGTTTGAGTCGCTTGGATAGAAACTGATTCTATCCCAACTACCCAGTAGCCAAAGTCACTGTAGTCACTCGGCAACGTTTTTCATGTGTTCACAGCTAGCCTTTGGAGTCACTGATCCTGAAACCCTGTAACTCCAGCGAATCCAGTAAATTCTACGACCAAGTGTGAACCAAGCCTAAGAATTATCAGCCCTGAAAGCAAGAACAATTTGATGTTAGGGGTCATTCATTCAGTACTTACGCTTGAAGGGGGCTTGAGCAAAAGCGTACGCTATGCGTACAAAAGGGGAGATGGGTTGACATATCCAAGTACGTACGCAAAAAGGCCCCTTTTTACATGCATATTGTTGTTTTGATATGCAAAACATTTTTATCATACTTTGTTGTCTTTGGTGGTTTCTTTCATTACTGTTTGAAAAAGACATTTGCTATGATTATTTTCCTCTCTCAAATCTTTTACTGTCTTTTTCTCTATGGAATTATTGCTTCGATATTTAAAAACATTCCCGTTAGAGGTGGGGGGAGAGGGGTCAGCTGGTTATGAGTACGTACTAAATGAGGGGGGTCGTAGCAAGCGCACATCAAAGTACGATAGGGAGGGGGGGTCAAATTTTTGCCATTTTGGAGCGTGGGCACTAATTGA